>OZ025303.1:147734415-148321915 GCA_964019185.1 Maratus speculifer
TTTTAGAAAGTTAATAATATAGATTTAACAATAAAGTTTCTTTTTTTTTTCAGTTTAATTATGAAAAGTTATATTTTCTTTATTATTTTTTTTTATATTTTTATTATATTGTAAGACTTTGATAAATAATTTGCTTTGTCATGTTTAGAGAAAAGCTTAATTAGATTTAATGTTCAAATATGAAGAGATAAACTTAAAAAAAAGTATTTAACCATTTTAACTGTTTTTATATATATATATACATTTTATCAACAGGAAACTAAGTTAAAAGCTATTTTATTAACCCCTTTACGACAGGTACCTTTTACGAAATTTTTAATGTTTTGTTGCCGGTTTTTAAAAACAGAAATTTGTGTCTTATTAAATCTTCATAATGCTCCAATTAATAAAGACAAACTTAACAGTGTAATTTTACTGGTGGGAATAAATAAGGATTCTTAATCTCTGTATCACGTATAAACGTCTTTAGTCCCCAAGGAATTAAAGGAAGGTTTATCTTTTTTCACAAAAAATAAACTATTTGTATTAAAAAATAAATTACGGATAAATAAATATATACAGGGTGTATCTAAACTACTGGGCAAAACTTTAAGGGGTGATAGTACACATCAAGACAAATAATATTAAATGGGAAACTAAGGGTCCCAAACTTCTTCCGAAGGAGATAGGCACCAGGAAAGTTTAGGGTCCAAAATTTGAAATGATTATAAAAAACGGAAAAATTGATCGATTCGTTTGCGGTTTTCACGAAAACTATTTTTTATGTCAGTATTGTCTTGAAAATAAATTATAAAGAGAAATTTCAAAAAATGCCGATAGAGGGCGCTTTAGACTTTGGAGTAACAAACAACTATTTTTTACCGTTATTTTTTGCATCTCATTAATTTTTTTAGGAGTTTAGACATAAACTTAAATTTTGAGCTCAAAATCTGTGGTTAAGTAGCGCAAACTTAAATGTGTTCAATGGGAGTGGGTAGGTTCAAATTGCAATTGATCATAAAAAAAGAACAATTGGTCAATTGATTTGCGGTTTTCACTAAAACTAATCATTATGTCAGTATTGTCTTGAAAAATAATTATAAACATAAATTTCAAAAAATGTCGATAGAGGGCGCTTTAGACTGGAGTAACGTACAACTATTTTTTGCCGTTATTTTTTGCATCTCATTAAATTTTTTTGAAGCTTAGACATAAACTTAAATTTTGTGCTGAAAGTCTGAATCGCTGAGAGTGGTTCAGTAGCGCTAACTGAACTGTGTTCAATGGGGGTGGCAAGGTTCAAATTTCAAATGATTATACAAAACGGAAATATTGGTCGATTCGTTTGCGGTTTTTTCTAAAATCATTCTTTATGTCAGGATTTCCTTAAAAATAAATTTTCAAGAGAAAAATTTCAAAAAATTACGTTAGAGGGCGTCTTAAACTTTAGAGTAACCAACAACAATTTTTAACTGTTATTTTTTATACCTAATTAAATGCTTGCTAAAGCTTAGACTTAAATTTTGAGCTCAAATTCTGAATCGTTGGAAGGGGATAAGAAGCGCAAACTGAACTGTGTTCAGGAGTTAAAATGTTTAGATTGCCCAAGGCGCCCTCTAACGGAATTTTTGAAATTTATCTTTAAAATTTATTTTCAACATAATACTGACATAAAGAATCGTTTTAGTTTAACCGCAAACGAATCAACCAATTTTTCCGTTTTGTATAATCATTTGAAATTTGAACCTTCCCTCCTCCACTGAACACAGTTCAGTTAGCGTTACTTAACCACTGTCATCGATTCAGATTTTCAGCACAAAATTTAAGTTTATGTATAAGCTTTAAAATAATTTAATGAGATGCAAAAAATAACGGTAAAAAAAGAGTTGTACGTTACTCCAAAGTCTAAAGCGCCCTCTATCGGCATTTTTTGAAATTTATCTGTATAATTTATTTTCAAGACAATACTGACATCGAGAATAATTTTAGTGAAAACCGCAAATCAATTGACCAATTTTTCTGTTTTTTATAATCATTTGAAATTTGAACCTACCCACTCCCATTGAACATAGTTCAGTTTGCTCTACTTAACCACAGATTTTGAGCTCAAAATTTAAGTTTATGTCTAAACTTCTAAAAAAATTTAATGAGATGCAAAAAATAACGGTAAAAATAGTTGTTCGTTACTCCAAAGTCTAAAGCGCTCTCTATCGGCATTTTTTGAAATTTCTCTTTATAATTTATTTTCAAGACAATACTGACATAAAAAATAGTTTTCGTGAAAACCGCAAACGAATCGATCAATTTTTCCGTTTTTTAAATTCATTTCAAATTTTGGTCCCTAAACTTTGATGGCGCCTATTTCCTTCGGAAGGCGTTTGGGACCCTTAGTTTCCCATTTAATATTTTTTGTCTTTATGTGTACTATCACCCCTTAAAGTTTTGCCCAGTAGTTTAGATACACCCTGTATATATATACATATAAGTGTATGTAATATTGGTCGGATGTGGCAGTCCAAAAACTTTCTTCTGTCTCATACAGATTAATACTTCCAGAAAAATTAAACATAGCAGTGTCACCGATTAGGTAATTTACAACAAAATCTAATCTACAACAACTTATTTCAAGTTCTAACGAAATCTGAAATTTGATGAAAATATGTCTGTCAGAATTTGAGATAGAATTATCGCAAAAATCGTAAAAAACTGGATAGAAGCGCCGCCTGTTGAGCGGTTTATTCCTAAAAACTAAAGAATACTAATTTATATGAAAGACTAACTGGAACGGAAGTTTTATGAAAATTCTCTCATTAGTTCCTGAGATAGAGTTATTGCGATAATTATGAATAATGTCGCATGACAACGCCACCTGTTGAGCGATTTATTCCAAAAACTAAAGAATACTCATTTACATCAGGGACTTATTAAAATGATGAAAAATTAATTTAAGCGTTGAACCTTTTTATAAACTGTAATTTTTATTGGGTGTTTTCATGAGTACTTCTCGTATAAGTCACATTATTAGTAACTGCTAAGTTGTTTATCACCGTCGAAAGGTTTGCATGGTCTTATTCAATAAATGAAACATCTCTGATAAAATAAGTCACATTTTTCCGTTCTAAAATACTGGTATCCAAAATCGTAGTATGTGACTTACATGACATGTGCTCATGGAAATACTCTATTAAGTATAAAGAAAACATCTTTTATTTCTGTTTTTCATGATTTTAGTAATGAATATTAATCAATTAAAAATAGTCTTTGTACATTATTAGTTTTTTATTCTCAAGAAATAGCATCCGTTATTTTACTCTTTTATTCTATTAAAAAAGTAGAGAAAAAAAAGCAAAACTAGCATAATTATTATTATAACTTCAACGAACAAAAAAAAAAAAAAAAAAAATCACCTTTAGTTTATTATATTATATTTTAAAAAATTAACGATATAGATTCAACAATAAAGTTTTTTTTTTCAGTTTAATTATGAAAATTTGCATTTTCTTTATTAACATTTTTTTAAGAAATATTTTTATAATGTTGCGAGTTTTTGATAAATAATTTGCTTTGTCATGTTAAGAGAATAGCGTAATTAGATTTAATGATCATATGTGAAGAGATAAACTTTTAAAGAATTATTTAAACATTTTTAATTTATTTTTACATACATTTTGTCAAAAGAAAAATTAAGTTAAAAGCTATTTTTATCAAGGAAGATTTTTCTTTTGTCGCAAAAAATAAACCATTTGTCTTAAATAATAAATCATGGGTTTAAAAAAATTTATATATGTTACAGGCCAAACCCGATTTCAGGCCAAACCGGTCTATCCTAACACCCATCGGATAAACCAGTTTTTCCTAGGCCAAACCAGTCTATCCAAACGCCCATCGGATAAACTAGTTTTTCCTAGGCCAAACCGGTTTATCCTAACGCCCATCGGATAAACTAGTTTTTCCTAGGCCAAACTAGTCTATCCTAAGGCCCATAGGACAAACTAGATTTCCCTAGGCCAAACTAGTTTGACCTAACTCTTATATGATACACTAATTTAGACTGCTGTTTATTGGTCTGAACTAGTTTATCCTAGGCCAATTCAATTTGACGTGATTTTATTGAATTCAATGACCGCCTCACCGCCAACATTCTTGTTTGTCCTAGGCTGATCTAGTTTATCCTAGGCCAATGTAGTTTTATGTGTTTTTAGCTCACGGGCGTGAAAGCCAGAGAAATAATGGGCTCAGAGGTTCTGTATATGCATGTACGCGTGTATGTACACATGTATGTACGTATGTGCGTACATATGTATGTAACGCGATAACTCTTGATAGAGATATCCGATTTGCTTCAAATTTTCAATGTAGGTTCATTCTCATAAGGTACTTTTCTGGTTAATTTTGGGAATTCATTGGATAAGAATAAAGGGGGACAAACGGGAGGCTAATCCTCCACCGTTAATGAAGAGAAATGGATTCATCATGCAGAATTATCAGTTTTCTTTTAAAATTTTAGATATAGGATCATTGTGACAAGGCGCCTCTGTGATTAGTTGTAGATGTTTATTGTTTAAGTTTAAAAGAAAGTGCAATGTTGTAACACAACATAATTTAGATAAATGGTTTCTGACGCAGAATTGAGAAATTTCCTTCAAATTTTGGATATAGGTTCTTTCTGATTAAGCGATTCCCTGAATAGTTTTGGGGGTTTAATGGTTAAGTATGAAGGGAAAAATAAAGGATTACCCTCTTACCTAGAAAAATCTAGCTTATCCTATGGACTTTTAGATAAACAAATTTGGCGTAGGAAAAACTAGTTTATCCAATTAGCGTTAGTATAAAATAGTTTGGCCTAGGCCAATCTAATTTGGCTTGAAATCAGGTTTGGCCGGTAAAAAACATGTCTTTCACAAGAATAAGTATAAATGTGCATAAAGAGTCATTGCTTATAACATCAATACAGAAATTTAACATGTCCACCAAATGCAAGATTTGGAGCAAATCGGTTAATTCTGCATGAAAAACCCACTTGCCAAAATCAGGCGGGATTCCCTTATTCTTCCTGTTGTTCTTATTCAATTAACCCCCAAAACTAATTAGGGAAGCGCTTTGCCAAAATGAATTTATTTCTAAAATTTGAAGCAAATCAGTAAATTCTGGGTGAAAAAAGCATTTACATAAATTATGGAGCGTTACACCTATTCCCCCTCCCTTTATACTTAAACAGTGAACACCCACAACTAATCATGGAGGCGCCTCAAGAGAATGCTCCTATGTCTAAAATTTGTATAAAATATGCTAATAATGCATGGAAACCCATTTATTTGAATTGAGGGAAGGGGTGAATCAGCCTCTCGTTCTCTCCCCCCCCCCTCTTATTCTTCTCCAATGACCTTCCACAATTAATCAGAAAAGCTCCTCAGAAGAATAAACCTACATTGAAAGTTTGATGCAAATCTTTGATGCATTTCTATCAAGAATTACGTACTTACGTACATACATAGATACAAAACCTACGGGCACATTAATTCTCAGGCTTTGGTAGCCTGATGAGATAAAAACACGTCAAATTACATTATTTCTATCAAGAGTTATCGCGTTACGTACATACGTAAGTATATACGCACATACATGCGTACAAGCATATACAGAACCAGTGAGCCCATTATTTCTCTGGCTTTCACGCCCGTGAGCTAAAAACACGTAAAACTACATTGGCCTAGGATAAACTAGATCAGCCTAGAACAAAAAAGAATGTTGGCGTTGAGGCGGTCATTGAATGCAATAAAATCAGGCCAAATTGAATTGGCCTAGGATAAACTAGTTCAGACCAATAAACAGCAGTCTAAACCAGTTTATCCTATAAGAGTTAAGCCAAACTAGTTTGGCCTAGGAAAATCTAGTTTGTCCTATGGGTCTTAGGATAGACTAGTTTGGCCTAGGAAAACCTAATTTATCCGATGGGCGTTAGGATAAACCGGTTTGGCCTAGGAAAAACTAGTTTATCCGACGGTCGTTAGGATAGACCGGTTTGGCCTAGGAAAAACTAGTTTATCCGATGAGCGTTAGGATAGACCGGTTCGGCCTAGGCCAATCTAGTTTGGCCTAAAATCGGGTTTGGCCTGTAACATATATATAAGTATATGTAAAATAAAACTTTTGTAAAAAAATGCATTAAAATACTAATATTTATTCTGTTCATATGCAACAGCTTTCAGAGCTACCTTCATTTCATTAAGTTAACAAAGTTATTTCTATACATTCTCAAGAAAAAATATATGTATATATATATACAGTCGAGTCTCTATATAACGAAATTCATCTTTCAGTCAAAAAATTCGTTGAATAGAAAACGGCAAAAAAATTTTCATTTAATGTTTACATTTTGAAATAGAATTGTTTTTGAGGTGTTTAATTAAGTTTTTGAAATATTTAATTGAATTTTTCCAGAATCTCAAACATTTTCGCCACTTCTTTTTTTTTTCTTTTTTTTTCCAGTGTCTTATGTTTGTTTCCAAAATTATATACTTTATCAGAAAGAGTTATGCTTATCCTAAAAGCGATTTTATGCAGATGCAGTAGAAGATAATACCAGCATAGATGACATTTAGTAATAATTCTTCGTTCAAATGATCTCTCACAACAAAGAATGCTCCGAGTCGCCACAAACAACAAGCATCCACTCTAAACTCCGAAAGTAATTAGGATTATTGTAGGTAGATGAAAACCTGCTGAAAAAACGACCTTTTCTGAAAATGCCCCCTTACCCTTTCCTTATTCCTGCCTTACTGTCCAAACCAAGAAACAAACAGCATTTTCAAGACAATGGAATAGTTTTATCTTTTAGGATGCTTTGTGATTATTGCAAATCGCTCTAGTAGCAAGCTAATGTTTCAATCTTTTCTAAAAACGCATGCTCATCTTGGTTAAAACAAAGTCAAGTGTAACCATGCAAAAAGAATAATTTTTTTTTTTTTTTGGGGGGGGGGGGGTTGAATGCCTTTTTTCGGACATAAGGAATAAGGTAGAGGAATTTAGCTATGAAAAAAAACCAGAAATCAACGAAAAAAATTAATTCTTCAAATAAATAGAAGCAATTTCTCAACATAAAAACGAACATTTTTGAAAAAATTCGTTAAATGGAGATATATATTTCGCTATATGGAGATTATTTTTAATGTAATCATTCAAAAAATTGACCGCTCCTACAAAAAATTCGTTAAATAGAGAAATTCGCTGGATAGAGTTTCGTTATAGAGATACTCGACTGTATATATATATGTATATATATATTTGTTTTAAACATGCAGACTATTGCAAATGTAGGCACTAAAGCAGCTCTTAAAAATTGCAACATATAAATAATCTAAAATTGCATGAAAATATTTCTTATAGAGCAACAGGTGCATAATGTATAAAATTTTAAAAAATCAATAAACATTAATGCACTAAAATATTTTTATATGTAAAAAAGATTATTTTTAAAACAACTTTTAAAGGTATTGCTTTATATTTAATGCAAGATTTTGTCTCATCATACGGATCCTGCTGCTGATGCTTTATATTTGAATGGTGTGGAGAATGTATAGAGCCATTCCGCCTGTTGATGAATAATGGCTTACATTTTAGCTGGTGACTTTCATGATGTTTCATTTTAGTGTTTTAATGTTTATTGATTTTTTGAAATTTTATACATTGTGCACATGTTTCTCTATAAGAAGTATTTTCATGCAATTTTAGATTATTATATACAAACACACGCACACATATATATTATATAATACAGGTAATAGGGGCACATTACCTTTGAAACCATTTCTTCACTTTTGAATAATACTGTAATATACGTAGGTTGATCCAAAAAAAGTTTACAAGCAGAAGCTTTTGATACGTAATAATTGTGGAGCGAATATTTCCACCCAGGGTGGTTGACAGATGGCGCTAGTTGTCCTACAGCGGTTCTGCGATTATGTAGCGTCAGTACGCAGACACTTAAGAGCGACAGTAATGGCACGACGTCTAGAAAAGTGGTCTCGCATGGAGGTGAAAGCCGTAATACGATTCCTATGGGCCAAGAATGTGGCCGCATCCGAAATTTACTGACAAATCGTTGAAAAAAGGCGTCATAATTCTGCATGACAATGCCAGGCCCCATACAGCTCGCCTTAGGAATTGCTGCAAAGGTTCAAGTGGAAGGTCTGGAATCACCCCCATACAGCCCCGATTTGGCTTCAAGTGACTATTTCCTTTTTCCGACGTTGAAGCGAAATTTATCCGGAACACGGTTATCCTCAGACGATGCAGTGAAAACAGCTGCCGAGAAATGGCTCATTGAGCAGGGCCCCTGATTACTACCAAGACGGGATAAATTAGTTAGTCGAACGTTCTGACAAATGCCTAAACAGGTTTGGCGACTAAGCGGAAAAGTAAAGGCTAGATGGTATATCTTGATTGCCATTTGTATCTTGTTTCTATTGTTAATAAATACTTTTTTCTTTGCCTTGTAAACTTTTTTTGGATCACCCCCCGTATGTGGTTTCACAGAGCTTAAAGCGGCCCGGGACACAAAAATCTTCATGCTTTCAAAAATAATTTTATTGCACAAAAAATGTCTTTGTTTTTTCTTTTTCAGTGACGTTTAAATCAGGTTTCTATCGTAATTGGAACAGGAAATATCGTTTTTTAAAATGGCCAAATTGTGCAGTATCACTTGAAAGCAGAATAAAAACCTATAACTTACAAGAAATGGCGTGTTTTTCATCTCAACAAATCAGAAACTATGTAAACTCTATGCTGCAATGTTGCATTGGAATTATTAACCCTTTCAGGGGCAAGATATTTCTACTCCAAAAATGTTCAAATAATTGATTCACACCGCAATTTAAGAACAAATTTATTTGAAAATAATCAAGAGCACTTTTTCACATATATTATGAGATAGAAATTATACTAAAAATTTACTCGTGGCAGTTCGCAATTGAAAGAGTAAAATTAACCGTTTTCAGACTGCAAACGGCACCCCATAAAGAGTTAAACACAAAATAGGCCCAACTGACATGTAATATTTCTTTAGTTTAGAAAAATCTGTTTCGATCATATCATTTTGCTCCCACTACATATTGAGTAAAAATGCTGTGTATTATATTATATATGTGACGATTTAAGGAGAAACTCGAATTATTTTCACTGGTTAAAAAAAAATACACAGTCATGGCAAGCGAGGGAAAAAACAAAATAAATAAATAAATGTAGAAGATCCAATAATTAGTCATTGGCTGCTGTAAGTTCATTTATTTAATTCGTAATAATGAGAACGGGAAGAGCTCCTTTTGCAAAAATTCCATCATTATTTCAGCGAGCCGTCCTCATCGAAGAAGCAACCCAAGAATCTTCTTTTTCATCTCGAGACTTTCCCCTTTTAAACTAAACAGAAAGTTCTGGAACATCTAGAACCTCAAACCATCATTCTTTTATGTAAACAGAATTCTTGTCCAGCTACGAGATTATTTTCCACAGACGATAAATTTATTTTAAAAAAAATATTATTTAACCAATTTATAATCGAATCGGGATTTTAGGCAGACGATTTTTATAAATGATTAATTTTAAGAGAAAAAGAAAAGAAATGAATTTATTAATATGCACACTATCGAAGGTTGACGGCGGAAAAATAAATAAATAGATAAAATAAAATAATGATATTTTTTGAAAGGTATGGGTTTGGAATAAATTTAATAAGACTGTCTTAAAAAGGGTTGATAAAACATAGAAGAAATTAGTTTTATTTGGAATATTAAGAAATAAAGTTTAATTAAGAATATTTTTAATTTAGAGCCATCTTTTTGAGTTTACGCATACTGGAATAATGTTTTTTAAGGCAAATTAAGAATTTATATCGTCTGCATAAAGATTAACTGATTAGATTTAGAAACAAGATTTTAATTTAATAATTTGAAGTAAGTACGGGACATTATTATAAGAAAATTAAGATAGTATAAAGGTTAGTTTTGGCGAAATTTTTTTTAATTTGTAATATTATCCCCTCTCCCCAAGACTTTGTATGAAATTGATAGTTAAATAAAACTACAAGTTCAGACAACAAAAATATAATAATTTAGAAAAGTTAAATTTTGGAATAAAACTGTCAAAGAGATGGAAGAAAAGAAAATTAACGCAATATAAAAAATATTAGCGATTAAAATAAAATAGTTAAGAGAAAATTAATCTGAATTAAATTTAGGTAGGAGCTTTTCCCTGAAAGAAATACAATAATGTTACAACATCACTTACCATTTGTAAGTGCATAGGAGATAATACATACAATAACAGTAAATAAGTTATGAATATTAATAAGCAAGAGACATTAAAGATATAATAAAAACAATAAGACATCTCTTTCATGGGAGTTTATAGAATTCCAGTGACTTAATTAATAGTAATTTCAGTTCAGAAATTAAATTTGTTAGTATAGTCCTTGTAGTAAACATAGTCTTTAAAGGCTACAATAAACGTTCTTCTCAAACTTAGTTGACTACATAGTCATTCAAATCAAAAGTCTCCAATAGTTTTAAAAAATGCAATTCTTCAATGTAGTTCACTAGTAAATTGTATATTTTTTGTAAATCTAGTTTTAATCTTTGGTTTTAATCTTACGTTGGAATTACATCTTTCAATAATATATCAATTTTTCAATAATAAATAGCATCACTCTCAATATCAATAATAAATAATATAGAAAAATTTAAATAATAACAATAACAACAATAATAAGTGATAGTATAATAAGACTCCATATCCTAATATTTCTCAATAAGAGTATAATTAATACTAAACTTCATTATAGAAATCATAATGATAATAATAATAAAACAAGAGTATAATCAAAAGAAAATATCACCGTTTGTTTATTATTGATAGGGAAAATATTGGTTGAGGATAAAAATAATTACATAGCAACTAAATAATTTTCTTATCTTCTAATAGCATAAGAAAGTATTTTTTTGCTAGCCGAAAGTATAAATAAAGAAAATCATAATAATTCCAAAATCTAAATAAAATTAAATCTAACTATTTAGAAAATGGACTCTCAACCAGTATTTCCTTACAATAATTCCTCTCTGATACTCTTTTACAAAATTGTCAAATTTGGTTATAAGTTTTCACATGCCAAATGTAGAATAATGTTTTATCTACACATGATTTATAAACTTTAATAATAAAAACAAATAGGAATAAAAGTTGTCATTCTTAATTGAGAAATGGAAATAAAAATACTTTGCTTTTTTTGAAAAACTTTTAATATCTGTAGTTTTCACAATCACTAAAAATCACATATTAAGTTATAGGTTTGAGTAAAGTCATCAAATTTTATAACTGTTATAACATAAATATCTGCTGAATAAATAGAATAATACTAATGTCAATAAATGAGTAAATATAGTTAGACTTAAATACACTTAAAATTAATTTATCAACATCAATTTGAAAGCCTGTACAATCAAAGTATACACCTTATGCCTGCATAAGGAGCCCAATTTAATCCCAAAAACTCCCAAAAACAAGTAATATTCTTGTTGCGCACCAAGAACATACCTGCTAATGTTGAAAATTATGGTGATAAAATATTTAAAGAATAAGAATTAAAATTTAATCTACTGTCTTGGCTTTAGTTTGATCTAGTTGATTGTGATTGTATCTGAGGTTTTGTTTGTTTTTTGGGTTGCTCATGAAACAGTTTAAAATCTTCGGGTGAAAAATAGGGTCTTAATTTAGAAACATGCACAATAACGGAATTCTGTCCTGTCTCATAATTAAATTTATCTATTTCATAAGTTACATCAGAAAGTTTATTTATAATTTTATATGGTCCAGAGAAAGTAGGTTCTAATTTTCGAGTGTTAGGGTATTTAAATTCTTCATAAATTACAGAGTCTTGTATTTTTAATGGGCACTCGAAAAAATTTCGATCATAGAGTCTTTTACTTTTAAGGTGAAATTCCTGAGTTCGCGCTTTCGCAATTTTGAGGGCTTTGTCTACTGGTGGGTAATAGTTCTGTTTTAAAGGAGATTCATAAGGCAATTGACCATAAAATAAATAGGCAGGTGGGAATTTGGTGATAGAATGGGGCGTATTGTTGTATTCTTCGATGACTTGGTTTAATAATCTAGTCCAAGGTATTTTAGAAGAAGTGGAATTAACTTTACATTTAAGCCTGGTAACTATAGTCTGATTAACGCGCTCTACTTTTCCATTGGTCTGAGGATGATGTGCGGATGTAAAACGCTGTTGAACATGATGATTTCTAAGAAATTTCTTAAATCTTGGAGATCTGAAAGATTTATTCCTGTACGAAACATTACGAAATTTTTGAAAAATTTTATTTTGAAACAGAATGAAATGGAAAAAATATCATACTTAAAGCAAAACACTAGTCTCATTAAAAGACCCGGATGATAATGTAAAATCTATCGCGGCGTTCTTTTCAAATATCTCGTTCAAATTTTAATCTTTTACCATGATTTTTTTGCATAGGATAGCTGATGACGATCCACAACCGACCTAGTTCTTACTTTTTCACTTTCAGCTTCAGATTTTTTAAAAGTTACTTTAACTTTCAAAACCGGTTTGAACCGGTTTTGAAATTGAAACTATCAAAATATAAAAAAATATATAAGCAAAATCAAAATATTAAAAACGAGGCCGGTTGTAGATCGTCCTCAGCTATCCTATGGGAAAAAAAACATATAAAAATATTAAAATTTGAGCGAGATATTTGAAAAGAACGCTCCCATAAACTTTACATTATCATCCGGGTCTTTTTCAGTGACTATTGTGGGGCCTTAAAGAGTGAAATCTAATTATCTGGTTTATTCACATTTTGTTACTCATTCAATTTTGTTAAATTAACAACCTTCCGAAAATCTAGTAATAGTCTGATGTCGCCTGAAGGCAACACGAAAAAACATTCTTTAAATTAATTTAAATGCTTCTAAAAATGATAAAATTACATCTAGACGTTTAAACTTATGTGTGCAAATTAGAAGCATTGATATACAAGGTGATACATCTTAGGATTCTTTTATAATATTTTTAACTTTTAATTGTAGTGTCATGTAAAATTTGTCTCAGGACGGAGGAGGATAGGCAAATAAACTAAAAATTATTTTATAAAAAAGATTGAACATGGATTTTGATTTTCTTTTTAATTTCTGAATATTAAAATAATTACTCATGAAAGCAACACATTCTAGAAACTAGTTGGATGTGCGAATCCCAAAACTTTCTTCTATCTCATACATACATTTTAATATTTAAAAAAATAGTTACTCATTTTAATGCTTTAATAATTTTAATTCAATACCATACCAACTTTGATTTTCATCTTAAATTTCTGCTTCAATCAATTAATCGGAGTAAAAACGAATTTCCGTCTCTGTACGAGCCGATGGACAATAGAATGATAAGCAGATTTTTTTTCAAATTCAGGGAGGACCTACTTGCCTTACCAAAAAATAATCATATACAAAATGTTTAGTTCTAGAACTAACTTCATACACTTTTATGTGGTGCAATATTGAAAATGGCATAAAATTCGGTATTGCAGCGCCCCCTTCCTGCGGATTTTTTTCAGATTCAGGGCGATCCAAATAGCCATAGCCATACACTTACACAAAAAATTTCATTCAATTCGATGCATAACTTCATATACTTTTGGTCGGTACAATATTGAAAATGGCAGAAAAATTGCGATTGCAGCGCCCCCTTCCGACGGATTTTTTTCAAATTCATGGAGGACCAACTAGCCATAGTCCTACAGATACAAAAAAAAAAAAAAAATTGGTTCAATTCGATACATAACTTCATATACTTTTGGTCAGTACAATATTGAAAATGGCACAAAAATCGCGATTGCGGCGCCCCCTTTCGGCGGATTTTTTTCAAATTCAGGGAGGACCAACTAGCCATAGTCATACACATACACAAAAAATTTGGTTCAATTCGATGCATAACTTCATATACTTTTGGTCGGTACAATATTGAAAAAAGCACAAAAACTGCGATTGCAGCGCCCCCTTCTGGCGGATTTTTTTCAAATTCAAGGAGAACCAACTAGCCATAGTCATACATATACACAAAAAATTTGGTTCAATTCGATGCATAACTTCATATACTTTTGGTCGGTACAATATTGAAAATGGCACAAAAATTGCGATTGCAGCGCCCCCTTCCGGCGGATTTTTTTCAAATTCAGGGAGGAACAACTAGCCATTGTCATACACATACACAAACAATTTGGTTCATTTCGATGCATAACTTCATATACTTTTGGTCGGTAAAATATTGAAAATGGCACAAAAATGGCAATTGCAGCGCCCCCTTCCGGCGGATTTTTTTTCAAATTCAGGGAGGACCAACTAGCCATAGTCATACACATACACAAAAAATTTGATACAATTCGATGCATAACCTCACATACATTTGGTCGGTACAATATTGAAAGTGGCACAAAAATCGCGATTGCAGCGCCCCCTTCCGGCGGAATATTTCAAAACTGAAGGAGGACCTGCTTGCCACAGCCAAAAATATTCACAAAAAAATTGGTTCAATTCTATGCATAGCTTCATACACGTTTTGATGGTAGAATGGTGACATACACACAGACACACGGACAGACAGACATTTTGTAAAAACATATTTTTTGGAATCTCTGACCCCTAAAACGTGTAAATCCGTCGAAAACCGGAAGTCGAAAAAAAAATTTCGATTACAATACTTTCTTCTATTGAAGATAGAAGAAAGTAAAAATTATTTTTTTATTAGCATGTTGAAATTCTAAGGAAATGTTTCTTTGTAAAATTAAAGGAAAACTGAACAAAAGTTTTGTTCCTCGAGCATATTTAAAATGACTAAGAATATAAATAGAATTACCTTTTTTGGGGAATTAAAATTTTCTTTTGCCGAATGTGCATCACTAACATTTTTAATATTTTTATTTCTGAGAATTATTTATTAAACAGAATCTAAAATATCAGAAATGTTTCGCGAAATAGTACATTTTATAATCATTATTTTAAAACCAGCAGGGGTGGCGAAAGGTGTTTTGGCATCCCTAGACATTAGCGCAGTGTATTAAAGTTGTTTACTTCATCACCAATAAATATAAATAATAACCGTTACCTTATTCAGTCGTTGTCAATTGTTACAAAGTCTGCGATAAAATGAATTGAAGACTACTTTAAAATAAGTATTAATGACGATTGTAAAAACCATTCGCACTCTGGGTCAAAAGAGCAAGGCGCGCCTTCTCACGGGTTAACTACTTAACTGATCAATACTTTTGAGAAAAAACTTTCAAAAAATGTTTCTTTTTTTTCATGCCTTTTAGAAATTTTTTTATCTTTTTCATCAGTTTTTCAAAACAGAAATTTTTTCTCAATGGAATCAGATAATTGAAACAGAATTTTTCCCAATTGAATAGGATTAAATAATGCAAAAATTTCAATAACATTTTTCTGATCAGAATTATAAATTATGATTGGAGTATGGTTGTCCGTACGCGGTACGGGCAAACCATGATTGGCAAAAACACGTTGTTCGTACGAAGTACGGGCAAAACTTGAAAGCGGTTATTCCCACTTTTTAATTCTTACTCTTGAACGAAAAATTGCGAAATTTTTGAAATATATATTTTTGTAACAGAATGAAATGGAAAAAAAATCATAAATAATAAATGAAATCTAATTATCTGGTTCATTCACATATTGCCACTCATTCTATTTTATTAAAATATCAATCTTCCAGAAATAAAGTAATAGGCAAAAAAACTGAAAAGCTTTTATCAAAGTACTGAACGTAAAACGTAATTTTAATTTTAATTTCTGAATATTAAATAATTAGGTGCTCATGAAAGAAATACATTCTAGTAAAAATTATTTTTATACGTTTATGTTAAACTTCTGATGAAATGTTATTTTGTAAAATTAAAGGAAAAACTGAACAAAAGTTTTGTTCCTCGAGCATATTTAAAATTTCTAAGAATATAAGTAGAATTACCATTTTTTCGAACAAAAAATTTCTTTTGTCGGAGGGGCATTATTAACATTTCTAATATTTTTATTTCTGAGAATTATTTATGAAACATTATCTAAAATAACAGAAATGTTTCGCGAAATAGTACATTTTACTTATCATTATTTTTAATATGCTTCGTTTGTAAAATTAGCGTTAAAAAATTCTTAATTCTCCACGGAAAGTTTTAACAAGTATTTTGAGTTATTATGAATGAACGAATCATTACTGGAGCTTACATGGATTATCTACAAGAGTGTGAGCGCTCGTGTGAACTTTCCTTGGATATTGATCAGTCGGGTAAACTGGGTACGTAGGCGTTGTGTATTAGTTGGAATTTGGTAAGAAAATTCCAGAGCATTGGGTTGAATGAAGCAAATATGTTGTTAACCCTTTCCGGCACGGGCAAATTCTGTTAATAAATGAGAAAATATCGACTGTCACCAGATTTTACAAACGACTTATATAGAAATTAGGGATTCTCTAATTTAAACTTTCATTGTAGAAACAAAATTTTCTTAAAATATTACTGGTGCCACATGCAAGTTTAGAATTAAAATTAAGTACCCCAGACTGGGCACAGTGTGCCGGAAAGGGTTAAGGAAGAGAAAGAAAAAATCCCAGAAGCAGCCGTAGAAGTGTTCAAGGCCAGGGGACACGAATTGAGACGACATCACTAGTGTTGGAATTAACACCGGAAAATTTTTAATAGCAATTTTCAGTAATTTTATTTGTGGAATAAATATCACATTAGTAAACAAAAATAACTACCTAAACTTAATAATGCGAATTTGGAATCGCCCAATAATAAATCAGCCAAATGCGACAATACTCTGGCGTCCAACAACTGGTTGAATCTTTATTTAAGGATTCCGATTTCTCACCAGTAGGTTTAAATAGTTGTTGTTGTTTTATATGATGCACATTATTCCACAATAAAAATAAAAGAAAATTTCTATTTAAAATTTTCCGGTGTGAATTCCAACACTAGTGAGAAGTCAGTCTATTGGTGATGACGTCACAATTCGTATTCTCTGGCCTTGAGTATTTTCATAGCAGCGCTTCAGATCATATACGTTATTTTAGATCATATACATTATTTTACATATATATAAATATAAATTAAATTAATCAATAATAGTGTAAAAAATAAAATAGAACAATAGAAATATCAAAAAATAAAATAGAACATTAGAAATATCAAAAAATAAAGATATAGAGAAAAAAAATCAAATTTGGGGAAAAATCCGGTTATGATTTGACAGCTAATTTAAGCAGCCAATGGGGAAAAAAACAACGAATCGAATTGCTGGTAAAAATCAAGTTAAGCGAAAGGATTAAAATGACAGAAAAACAGATATCACGAAGAGCTGTAATGTGTAAATTCACTGTTAGTTTTCATTTGCAACTTCTGCAGCCATTATGGTTACAGGAGAACAACGAATCTAGTTCCAAGACTAAAATCCGCCAACAGTTAGCTGAAAAAACTAAAAAAAATTTTTTTTTAACATAAGATTATTTTAGAGTATTATAATAAAGATACTTCGTATATAAAATAATCAAAATTAATAGTAAAACTTCTCTAGTGTAATCGCGAAAGTTTTGAAAATAAAACCTCGCCAGATTTTGCAATTTTTTGTGTCCTGTAGACTAAATGAAGAGCTCAGATGCAAATGGTAGTGACACAAGCATCATTTTGAAGAAAATCGTTGCAAGGTTCCAAAAATCAATTTGCGTTTATTTTCAAATGTTTCCCTTACCAATTAAAATCTCTTAGAAACCATTTTTTTTTTCAAATAGTTATTTAAATAGTAATTCAAATAGTAATTTAACATTTGGTAACCTTCAATCATATGTTTAACTTTTTTTTGCCACAAAGCACTTTCATGATCTGAATTCTTCAAATATACAAACAATTGATCATTTAATCATTTAACTCCTTCGTGACGGAAGTTTTATCACCGATTAAAAACAGAAATTTATAGCTTATTAAATTGACAAAATGCTCCGATTAAATAAGGCAAATTTTACAGTAAAATTTTACTGGTGGTAATAAATATAGATTCTTAAGCCTTATCGTGGCACGTATACGTGTCGCTTGTCCCCAAGGGATTAAGGCGCAGAACACTTTCATTGCGAAAATATTAAAATGATTGATTGACATCAGAATTTATGTACAAATTTATTTAAATAAGAAAAGGCTATTTTAGCCGGTTATTTATACCGGAATTCTGGTGTGTATGTGGAATTTCAGAATCTAGTTAGGTGTTCCATAACACTGAGCCACAAAAGTTTAATTGAAACTGAATAAAAATATTTCGTTTCGAACCAGAAAACTCTTTCCTAAAATAAATAAAATATAAATCACAAGGAGAAAAAACAAGCTAAATAGAAAGCTGAAAAGCAGAGCAGCTTTGAGGGATTTTCTGGTTAAAATCAACATAACTCCTAACCTTATAGATAAGATGTCTTATGTAATTGTGAGCGATTGGGAAGTGCAGTACCTCTCCTCATATATCAATTTATTTTAAACAAAAAGTCTCAAATAACAAATTTAATGCGAGTTATTTTTAAAAAATTGAGTAAAACTCCCTGTATATTTACTGGTAACAAAATAATTTATATTATTTAACCCATTTGCATCACCTGCGTGCATTTCACAAATTTCTTTTTTATTAAAAAGAGTATAGAATTGTTTCTTAGAAAAATATGCCCTTGAGTCAACCACATCGAGTCCTACATGGATCGATAGCCCATAAAAAGAAATTCATTTCTTCCCAGTTTTACGTTTGTATCTCAAGACCATGAGGGGTAATGGCCCTAAATGCCTGTTTTGGAAAAGAGCGCATTATGACGAAACTACTAAGCATATTTCAAAGAAAAAAATAAGGGATGTAAAAAACCACCATACGAATGTTTAACAATTTTTTCAGATTTTTTTAAACAAAAGAACAAGTTTTCTAACATTTTTCCTGTTTTTAAATGAACATTTTAATTAAAAATAAACTGAAATTTCTGAGTGACCACCTTAATTTTTTTGCATGAAATACTATGAGACATGACGCATATTCAGTATCAATTTCAACTATCTACGTATGGTGCATCATATTAAAAAAGGCAAAATCATATTCCGGCGGAATTTTGGGGTGTGTCTCGGACAAATTTCACGCCTTCTTTTAAAAGTACCGCGTGAATTAATGTGTGAGATTTGAAAAGTAGGCGTGAAATTCGTCCGAGACACGCCCAACATTTCCACCGGAATATGATTTTGCCTTTTTTTAATATGATGCACCATACGTAGAAAGTTGAAATTGATAGTGAATATGCATCATGTCTCATAGTATGTCATGCAAAAAAATTAAGGTGGTCACTCAGAAATTTCAGTTTATTTCTATTTAAAATGTTCATTTAAAAACAGAAAAAAAATGTTAGAAAACTTGTACTTTTGTTAAAAAAAAAACCTGAAAAAATTGTCAAACATTTGTATGGTGATTTTTTTACATCCTTTATTTTTTTCGTTGAAATTTGCTTAGTAGTTTCGTCACAATGTGCACTTTTCCAAAACAGGCATTCAGGGTCATTACCCCCCATAGTCTTGAGATACAAACTTAAAACTGGGGAGAAATGAATTTCTTTTTATGGGGTATCGATCCATGTAGTACTCGATGTGGTTGACTCAAGGACATATTTTACTATGAAACCCGGCTATACCCTTTTCGAATTGATAAAATAACCCTTTACACTGGATTTCCAAATTTGGCTTCTTTAAATCTTTTAAAAACCTGAAATTTTAGGTTCACACCAGAAATTCTTTATGGTTTTGGTTTTCTTTAGTTTATGACGGACGTTTCGTCATTCCCTAAAATAAAAAATGTTCTTTCGGAATTTCTGATGTGAATTCGAAGTTTTAAATTGAAAATAGAATCCCAATTGGCAACCCAGACTGTGCGTTATTCTGAGTATGAGGTACCACCAATTCCGCGTCATTTTGATGCAGGGCTGCCTACAACTCCACACCATTACACAAATTATATTCGATCGACACCACATTTTAAAAAAAAGTTTCCTTCAAAAATGCTCTGGTTAAATAAGGTAATTTTTAATTTCCTTTATTACTAATACCCAAAACATATTTTGCAAAGAAGGCTGAACTCACAAGAACGAAGTTTTCAAGTTACTTCTTCAGGATATAAAATATATCTAGCACATACCTAAAAACACTATAATTCTCATTATGTGCCATGAATTTTTGCTAATATGAGCTCGGTAATTGATCTAGAACACTCTAAAGAATAGAATAACACTTATTTTGTCCATGTCAGGTGGCTGTATTTGACAAAAAATAGTTCGTTCTTCGGAAACAAAAAACTATCAAGGCAAAATTTGCTTTTATTATTTTAACCCTTTAACGATCATAGCATTTTCATTGCTAAGATGTCGAAATAAATGAATGACACCGGTAATTAAGAACAAATATATTTCTAAATAAGAAAACGTGATTTTTCACATACATAATAAAAGGGATATGTTTAGATAAAAATACCGGTGTCAGTGTTGCATATCGGAATTAAAATTTTGTGGTTTCGTGGCGAAACCAATGAACGTTAAAGGGTTAACTGAATACTTAAAAGTATTACTATAAAGAAAGTTGCAGAGTGTTAAGTAGATGAAACTAATTGAAGCCCATTTTACTGCAAAATATAGCGACATAATATTTAAAAACCCTAATAACGTATACCGTATTTACTCGTGTATAATGCGTACATTTTCTCCAAAAATTTAGGGCAAAAATCGTGGGTGCGCGTTATACACGGAATAATTTTTACTGCTTAATGTTATCACACCTATGAATCAAGAAATGTATTCATAGAAGAAATTAAAACTGGAGTCTTACTGAATAGAAGTATCCTTCCCATCTTTATTTCACTCCTTGCACATTTTTATACAAAAACGGTAGTAACATTATTTAAACAGTAATTAACAATCCTCATTGCCGCTACAGCTTTTTATGTAACGGTAACAGCAAAAATTCATATAATAGATACAGATTTGCACAATGAATGGAAAATCTGTAAGGTTAAAAAATTCTTAAGATTTTTTTTAGGAAATTGGGAAAACTAGAACTTTTTATCTAACTCCGACCCAAATAACAGATAAAATTTTAGTAAGATTAGTATAATTTTACTAGATTCATTTCTAAAGCTACAGATTTCTATAGATTTACATAAACTAGACAATGCACAGATAAAATTTTAGCAAGAATATAGATTTCTGCCACTTTACATTTGTAAAATTACAGTTTTTTTTTAACAATGTAGACTCTTTTAAGTATTTCGTTTGCAAGTGACGTCACCATATTATGGCACTCACACCCTATACGAAGTCTAAAAAGCGAATTTCGACTTCTTTTCAAGGCTGAGTCACATTTGTTTCTATTTTCTTGATTAAAATTCATTTGATCATTCATTCCCTTGAATGTCGAATTTTTGGTGCGCGTTATATACGCATGAGCGGTATACACGAGTAAATACGTTATACAGTGAAACCTCCAAATAAGGGACACCCATGGGACCGGAACTTTTGTCCCTTAAATAGAGGTGTCCCTTATTCGGAGTTTTTTACATTATTTTTAATTAATCAATCAGAAGGATCCAAAATTTACAAAACATTAAAGGTAAAATTCAAATGTACCCGAAGTGTATAAAGTATGTTAATCAGACAAAAAGAACAAAAGAAAACTAATTAATTAAAGTTTTCAATTGATTACTAAATTGTTAAATGATTTTTAGAATTATTTATTTGTATCTTTATGCAAATTGTGTACATGCAAAAAGTATGAAAGCATTTAAAAGAATTTTACTTGAAGTTATCAATCTAAAGGGACTGTTTTGCGAATTTCAATTTTTAAGTACAAACCTTTCAAGTGTTCATTTACCATATTTACAAATTTAGTTTTTCATTACCAACAGTATTTAAAAAAAAAAAAAAAAAAAAAAAAAAACGATTTAACTGTTTTGCATGTTTTAAAACAGCAAATCTCTCAACTGCTCTACTCAGCAAGTGGAAAATGAATTTGACACATTTACAAATTCATTTTTAAACGGAAAGGTATAAAATTGGAACGCTTGACTACAGAAGTGAGATGAAATTGAGCTGTGTTTTAAATTTTTGGATAAAAAAATTATCTATTGAGTTACAGGCTGTTTTGATCACGTAACAAAGGCGTTTTTTACCCTTTCTTGAATAGTTATTCTTCTTTGGCGGGGGAATTTGATTCAAAACGCTCATTTTACAATATTTTTTGAAAGATCAATTGCATTTTTGAACAACAATGCCTTATAGCTTCAGGTATTTCTGAATAAAAATTAATTAAAACTTACATCTTAAAAGTATCCATTTTGGATTTGAGAACAATCTAAAAGCATCTGTAAAGTTTTTTTTTTTTTTTTTTTTTCACAATTTTCTTTTATTCTCCACTTTCAGAAGCATCGTGAAAATTTTCAGCATTACTTTCAATAGGGATAAACGCTCTGATATCGAATCAGAGTTGGGGGTAAATAAATGCTCGTTAATTGCATCGTATGTCTCTGTATCAACATGACAGTCTACCTGTTTGATAAGTTCACAAAAATCTGCATTTTAATATTCATCACAAACTACTTCACTATCTGAAATGCAAGAACCAGGATCTTTAATCTCATTTTCAAGTGTACCTTAAATCGAGTGTCCCTTATTCAGAGGTAAATACATTACGTGTCCTATACCAAGGGACTGGGACCGGAAGTTTTGTCCCTTAAATAGAGGTGTCCCTTATTCGGAGTGTCCCTTATTTGGAGGTTTCACTGTAATGATACGGAGCATCATCCCGTCCCTAGGCCCTGTCAGGCCCTTACGGCTCATTCAGTGAGGAACTTCGACTGGGGTCGGGATTCGCAAACCGCTAGGCGGCTACTACTCTGGGTACCCATCCGTCACTCTCACCGTCCGAAGCCTACGGTCTAGCGGCCAGCCCGGAGGCCAGCCACGTTCCCAAGTCTGATGAAGCGGCCGAGTGCGACAGCTCCCCTGCCCACTGAGCAACCTCAGAGGCGAGTTGGACACCTGGGATCTGCACCCAATGAAACATGACGAGCCCCCGGATGACGGCGTCCACAAGAACGCCGAGACCAGTGACTCTAGTGCCATGGAACGTCGGATGCAGATTTGCTGTACGGCAGGCCCCACAAGATGAAACCACTATAACAGGGAACACATTTATGTGGGTTAGCCGTGGAGTAAATACGGTATATGGTACACTCCATAAAACTGAAAATTTTAGCTGAAAATTTGAAAATTTTTTTCTATTTTTCTCATTATTGGACCAATATATAAATTCAAATAATTTTTTCATAAAGAAAGAAAAAATCGTCCAGTGAAGGGTTACCTTACAATGTTGCCGCAACAAAGTTTTCAATTTACCTTGCAATATCGCCCCAGCGGCGACAACGGAGTGGCAAGGGATAAATTTTGAATATTAACCTTTGCTTTATTTAATGACAGACGTTTCGCTTCGCAAGGGTCGTATTAGGCAGGGAAAATTTTATTGTTCCTCCCAGAAACCTCAATCTGTAATCTTCAAAAATATTTTATTTAGCATATGCTATGGAACAATACGAAGAGTATATTATTTTCAAAGTAGTGGCCGGAAGAATAGAATTTTTCCTTTAGAATATGGCCCCTGGTTTCGTAATTGCACAAAGTAAAATTTATTTTACTGGAATGTTCGGTGTTTATTCCAAAATTTTAATGTTAAAAAACAATGTTTTGAAAATGTACGCATACATGGAACAATGATTTAAATGGGTAAAAATGCTACTTACCCTTTCCGGCACGGGCAAAATCTGTAAGTAAAATGAGAAATTATCGACTGACACCGGAATTCAAAAACGAATTTTTTAGATACTTTGAATTCCTTAATTGTTGCTTTTGTTGTAAAAGCAAAATATCACCAAAATATTATTGGTGCCGTTTGCAAGTTTGAAATTAAAATTAGGTATCCCAGACTGGGCACAGTGTGCCCGAAAGGGTTAAAACGCATACAACGTACAAACTTTTCTCAATATCAAATGATTTAAAAACTTAATTATCACTAGAATTTTTCTTTTAAGTCAGATATACAAAATATTACCCTTTTTTACTTAAAATTAATTAATAGAAAACATGAGTAATCACCACGGTTTTCCAACTACAATATTCGTAACGTTTAATTAAAACATTTCTGCCATTAAGTAAGATGAAATTGTTTTTAAAAAATTTAGTGGTGTCAAATAGTTTTAAGTGCTGGGTCAAGCAAACTCTTCTTATCCGTACGTCATACTGACAAATCAGTGAAGTGATTAACGTGAAAAAATATAGATTCAGCTTTAAATATGCCACATTATTACTGTTTTTCACTTCACATTAAATTAAATAGTAAATCACTTCTTTGATTTTCAAAATTTGTACATATGTTTGTTATTATTATTAACAATAATTTTAACGAACAATTTCGTTTATTTTCAGATTTTTTGCTTCAACTTGTTAACAAAGTAAAGTTACCGGATATCTCTTACAGAAAACTTGCGGATACATCAGGTAGGAAAATGCTTTTAAGTATTACTAATAAAATACGTCATTTTCATTTCAATAACATAAATTTGTTTGCGATTATCACAGTGATGAAAAAATAACTTGTAAAACATATATGACTTGAACGATGTGTTATGTAGCTACTTGTTTGCTATATTTTAAATCTTGGTTGCTAATGCTATTTTTCTTCACTTTTTAACTCACATGGTAACATAGCCTGGGAGTTAACCCTTTGCGGCGCAGTGGTTTCATAGATAAACCACTTAATTTTAATTCTCAAACGCCACATTCGCACCGGAATTTTGTTTAAAAAAATTACTGTTTATTGAATGCGCAAAGTATAGCGTTTTCTTATTTAGAAATAAAGTAGTTTTCGAATTCCGGTGTCAGTCATTATTTTCAACACTTAAGCAATGAATTAGCCCTGCGCCGCAAAGGGTTAATGCGCCGACTGTGTCTGTATGTATGAATGCATGTATGTATGTATGCATAGCATACAAGTTACATGATAACTCTTGTTGCAAATATCCGATTTGATTCAATTTTTTTATGTTCATTCTGATAAGTTTCTCTGTTTAATTTCGGGAGCTCGTTGATTAAATATAAATGGGAAACAAGGGCTAATCACTTTCTTAATTAAATAATTTTTTTTTCCTGCAGCAATATTCGATTTGCTTCAAATTTCATATGCAGGTTTATTCTGATAAGGGACTTCCTTGATTAGATACAGATGATCATTGTTTGTATATATATGAGGAAGAGGGTATAGTCCCTGCCTTAATTTAGATAAATGGGTTTTTCATGCAGAATTATTCAATTTGCACTAAATTTAATGTATACTGGTTTATTCTGTCAATGAGCTTCCTTGATTAGATTTGGAGGTTCATCAGTTAAGTATAAAGGGGGGGGGACTATGCCTCCAAGAAATTTAAGCCATTTAAGCTACGAGAATGACGCCCAACATGGTACCTCTCACTCATGTATGTCGGTAAGGCTGTAATTGCAGCACAACATGGAAACGTCTACATAAGCATACAAACCTGTGTCGTAACATGAGACACAAATGAACTCAGCACAGATAAAAACATATAAAATTTTCATTAATTTTTCAATTAATTTTCAGCAGTCAATTTCAAATGTCCAAGAGTTCAACAATTTCCCCTCTGTTTGTCCTACGTTTACCTAGCAACGTGATAATTTACTTTTCAGATACTCAATAATTTCAAGCGTAATTTCCCTGCTGAAAATTAATTACAAAAATTATTAAAAGTATGTGTGTTTTCTCCGGTGTCGGGTACATTTGTGTATCATGTTACGCCACAGGTTTGCGTACTCATGTAGACGTTTTCATCTTGTACTACAGTAGCATCTTTACCATCATATGTGAATGAGAGATGCTGAACTGTTCGTTGTCCTCATGGCTTAAATGGTGAAGTATTTGGAGCGCCATTCCGAGGGTTCCGAGTTCGATCCACGGTTTGGATATTTTTCACCTATTGTTTCTACGCTTAATGACTACGCTATGTAATAATTCGATTTTGAAATATTTTGTATACGTTGCAATTTTATTTCATGGTCTTTGCCTGTCGAAATCTGGGAATTTTGTGGACTACTATTTTAGAGTTTAAATTTCTTGAATTTGAATCTTTTTGGTTTTAAGAAGTAAAACTTTAAAACAGTTTGAAATATTTATTTTTTTAATGACTTTTATGCGTTTTTTATGTAATTAAATTGTCTGTATATTTCTAATTATTTAAATTATTTATGAACAGAAGTAATATCTGTTTTCACTTGAAATAATATTTATTACTTAACATATTTTTAAGAAAACATTAAATATTTTTATATGGGATTTGATTATGAAATGTCTCAGCGAACATTCCGAAAAGATAATTTATTTATTGAACAGTACAATTTAACCATTTCACCAGTCATTTAATAATACACGAATGGTAAAATTTGCAAGTTGTTACGTTTTTAATTTCGAAACTGATATAAATAATTCTAAGGGTTGTAAAGATTTGTGGTTTTCAATGAATATATTTCGAAATAATTTGCTTTTAAAGCATAACAATCTTTTGCGAAAGAAATTTTAGATTCAATTCGATAATAATTTACATTGCAAACAAATTGAAAGCTCTTTTTGTTTACAGAATATCTATGTGACCAAATAGAACATAATTTTAACCTCTTTGTGACGGGAGCCTTTTACGAAATTTTTAATGTTTTGTCACCGGATTTTAAAAACAGAACTTTGAGTCTTATTGAATCGAGAAAATGTTCCGATTAAATCAGGCAAATTTTATAGTAAAATTTTACTGTTGGGGATAAACGATGATTCTTATGCCTTTTTGTGGCACATATACGTGTCGTTCGTCCCCAAGGGTGTTAAATATTAACTGCTTCCCTGATTTGCCCGTACCTCATACGAACAACGTGGTTTTCCCAATCATGATTTATTGTTTTCATCAGTAAATTTTTATTGTGAATTTTGCATTAATCCAAGCATTTTCCTGATTCAACTAAGCAAAAATTTCTGTTTTGAAAAACCAATGATAAAAAATTAAAAATTCTGTAAAAGATGCAAAAAATAGACAATATTTGTAAATTTCTTTCAAATATTTTGATGAGTTAAATGGTTAAATGTTAACTAAAATTAAGATAATGTGAACGCAGAAGCATTTACAGTCGAACCCCGTTATAGCGAACCCGGTTTATAACGAAACCCCGGATATAACGAACTAAAATTTTGGTCCAGCCGTTTTCCTATTGTATTTAGTACAAATTTACCGTTTTATAACGAACTCCAAAATTTTAAAAATTGGTTATAACGAGCATTTTTTTATGTTGACCATGATTTTTTTTCTTTTTTACTTTTCCACTGTTCTACCAGTCATTCTAAGCCTGCTTATAAAGTGTAAGCATTCTAGTATAGTCAGCAACATTCTGCTCATTTATCCGAACTAGAGTCAACCTCGACTTGTTCGGATAATCGACGTTGTACTGTATTGCTATTCGTTTTCATTTTTTAGAATTATTTCAGTTAAATGTAAACAATTTTAGTCAATTCAATTCATTAATGATCCTATCTAATAGATTTTATGTTTCTTTCTTCTTAATACATCATTATTGAGCATATAAGTACCATGTAATAATATACATATTTTGTAAACTCTAATATTTTTTAACGGTTCAGATATAAAGAACCACCGGATATAGCGAACAAAAACTTCGGTCCCTTAAAGTTCGTTATAACGGGGCACAACTGTATTTAAATAGCTATAACATTATATATTTCTAATAATTTGTTTCGTAATAAAATTTACAGTTAGATAATTATCGATATGGTATTGAGAAAATTTAAAAGAAAACTCATCTTCCCGTGCAAAGTGTATTCGTCAGAGTCTATCTAAAATAATTAATGAAACATATGGAGTTTTAGTTTTATTTCGAAGGCTCGGAATTTCATCTTGAAATGCCTCAAAAACATTCTACAAAAATTAATTTAATTTTCTTTTGACCAGTATTGTTTAAATATTTCCAAACTCATAAAATATAATTCTTTAGAAACGAAAATCCAGTCATTTTCAAATTTTTACAGTTTCTATTTCGAAGGCGACAGAAATTATTTTAAAAGTTGTAAATATTTGAGATTTTCAGTGGATAAATAGTAAAATAATTTATTTTAAAGAGCATAACAACCTTTTACGATAGAAATATGGGACTTAATTTGATAATAATTTAAATTGCAAACCAGATGAAACAAAAATTTCGGAATAAATACGAGAACAAATCGAACATAATTTAAAAAGTTAAATGCCAACGAAAGTTAAGGTAATGTGAGTAGATTATTAATTTATTTAAATAGATTAATAAATCATTGAATAGCTGGTGAGAAAATTTAAAAGAAAATTCATCTTCTCGTGCAAAGTATATTCGTCAAAGTCTACTAAAGATAATTAAGGGGGGTAGGATACCTTTAAATCATAAAAATTTTCGAATTTTTTTTATTGCCTATTTTGATTCTGTAATCATTTCTGAACAATACGCAAAATACCGCATTAAAAAATTCCCATTAGTTTACTAATTATGGCAGTTTCAAGATATCAATAATAATAAGCGAAATGTGATAACTAAACTTTGCGTCGCATTTATTCAAAACGATGAATTTTGATACTGCGCGCAGTGTTACTAAAAAACTATGCATGGCAATCAAAAGAATTTTTTACCTCATATTCATTTCTGTATTATCTACAACTTAAAACCAGAAAAAGGTAAGATTTTTTTTTTGTTGTTGTTGTTGTTTTTTCTTTGAAAATATTTTTAAAAAATTGCAAATTTTTAATTTTTTTAATTATTAAGTAATTTTTTTTATTTAGACAATATTTTTTACAAATATTCTGGTTTTAGTATAAAGATGCATCTATTATGAATTTATTTTCATCAAAATATCCTCTTTATATGCATATTTTCAAAATTTATCATGCGGACAAGACGTGTTTTTTTTTCTCTCATTATTATGTATATTTTTTAATTTATAATTTCAATGTTTATTTATGAATTTATAAATAAATATATACATTTTTTATGTACATTTGAATATGGGCTTCATATTTAAATGAAGTTTTATTTTTATTTTTGAATTATTACACAAGTTTTGAAGCTTGGAACATAGCGGTTTCTTTTGCTTTTTCGACGTGTTCAAAGGTATCCTACCCCCTTAACAAAAGATATGGCGTTTTAAACTATTTATTTATTCAAAGGTGTTTTCATTATTTACAATTTGCGAAACGATATAATTACGAGATGTATTATGCAAATGAATTCGTTCTGTAACCGTTCTACATACAAAAATGTCTATAGTTAATAAAATCATGCCAAACATACAACTTATAAAAGTTCAATACTGCTTAAATTAACTAACCATTGACTGTAATGTTTGTACATCTCATAACTAATAAACATAACTTTCGTGAAATAAGACATGAATGGTGAATTTATTATCGTTTTAATTTGATAAGTGTGGTCAATATTTCTAAAAGATTTATAAATTTCAAAGTAGATTTCATATATTTAACAAATTTAAAATTCACATAATAGTTTTTTCAAAACAAATTTTGGATTTAATTTAATTATAATTTTAAGTGGCGAAAGAATTGAAAACTATATTTTGAATATCTACGACAAAAGATCGAAGATATTTTTAAATGTTAAATGTCAGTTAAATTTAAGGAATTATAATGATGAAAATAATTTAAATAAATTGCTGAAAGGCCGAATAGTTTGTTTGATTTCATAGATGTTAATTTATGAGATAGTTAGAGAAAATATTATGAAGATAAAATTAGATCGATAATATTTTTTTGCGAAAAAATTTTGTATTTAATTCAATTATAATTTTAAGTGGCGAATGAATTGAAAACTATTTTTTTTTAATATCTACGACAACAGATCTAACATATTTTAAAGTGTTAAATGTTAATAAAAGTAAAAAAAATTATGCTGTTAAAAAAATAAACTTCTGAAAAGCCGACTGTTTTATTTGTTTACATAGTTGTTAATTTATGAAATATCTAGAGAAAAACATTATGAAGATAAAATTAGATCGATAATTTTCTTTTTTCAGATTTTTTTTTTTTTTTTTTTTTTTTTTTTTTTGGATTTAATTTAACTATAATTTAAGTGGCGAATGAGTTGAAAATTATTTTTTTAATATCTACGACAACAGATCTAACATATTTTTTAATATTAAATGTCAGTTAAAGTTAAAAAAAATCATGCTGATAAAAATAATTTAAATAAATCGCTGAAAAGCCGACTGGTTTGTTTGTTTCCATAGTTGTTAATTTATAAAATAGTTAGAGAAATACATTATGAAGATAAAATAACATCGATATTTTTTTCATAATAAAATGTATTTTCTATATTCGAAAATAATAAATAAATCTATTTCTTGGTAGGAAAAATGCAGTTCTCAAATACCTATTTTCTGTATATACCTACCAATAACGTCACAATAGTTATAAACAAATGTTGCAAAAAAATGACAAAATTCTCCTTTTAAATAGTTCCATAATGATTACCAACAATTAATAATCACTGTTTTTAAATAATAGCATTTTTTTCTCACTGTCAATCAACCGCCTCCCAATTATCATCAATATAATAGTCTTCTGTAATGCACTTTTGAAAATCTTTAAAGATAGAAAAAGAAAAAGTAAAGAAAATGCAAAAATATCAATACATGAAAAGTCAGTAAAGATTTAAAAAATGCAATTTTTAAAAACAATTTTTTTATTTTTAATTAAATATGTAGTTGTTTTTTTAAATTAACTTTCAGTTGAACACATCGAAATGCAGTGAGTCGAATGCAATGAGTTTTTTAAACCATTTTTTAAAAATCTAAACACAATTATTGAAAGGTTAAGCCTTCCCTTTAAGTATTTTATAAGGAATTTCATTTTGAAATTCTTAACGAGCATTTTAAAAGTTAATTTGATTATCTTTGATCAATACTGTTTGAGCGTTTCCGCTCTTATAAAGTATAATTCTTTTAAAATGAGAATCCTAAAATTTTCTAATTATTACGGTTTTAATTTCGAAAATGATATAAATAATTCTAAAGGTTATAAAGATTTGATGCTTTCGAATTATATTCTGCGAAATAACTTGTCGTTTACTTAACGACTTTTGCGAAAGACGTTTTGGATTTAATTCGATTATAATTAAAATGGGGGAAACAAGTTGAAAACATTTTTTTTAATAACTGCGAGAAAAAAATCGAACATATCTTTAAAGCTAAATGTCAACTGACGTTAAGGTAATGGGAATGTAAGCGCAATACTACTTCATTAAATAGGTGCGATTAATTTCTTTTCTTTGCTTCTCTGTCAAATTTGCTGCACGGAACTATGAATAAAAGACAATTGACATGATATCGTCAAAATGGTGAAGTTTCAAGCATAATCGGATCTGCAATGATTCATTGCCCCAGGAAAAACTTCCACTTGTAAATTTGATTAGAAACTATCACCTTATTGAAATGGCTTATTAATGCTTAATCGTGGCCTAAAACAGATATTTATTTTTACCCATTGAAGTTTATTTTGGCAGTAGGTAAATCCCGCGTTTCTACCATATTCTGACAGCCTAAATAACTGCCTGTCAATGTCAGTGAAAGAGAATAGAAGCCCATCTTTTGCCAAAAAAAAAATATTAAATAGATATTTTTACCATATTTGCGACAGTAATTTTGCATAAATAACCCTCTAAAACAAGATGAAATTTCCTATTCGAAATTTATTGGTGAACGTTTGCTTCGGTAAAAATTTGAAACTGTGATCAGAAGTAAAATAATCGGTATCCATCTTGTGACCATGGAGCTATTAAGAAAGAGGAAATGACATATCCTTTAAATAGCGAAGCTTCAATATGTAACCAATTTCGCATAGGGTTCAATCCTACCAGTACATTTAAGCAGAAAATTTACTTTAATTTAAACGTCTCATTAAAGAGAAAATGTAATAAAAAATAATGTCAAAAATCATATTCATTTTTACTGGTGAGAGTTTAATTTGGCATCAATAGCTTCTTCATATTGTGACAACTAAGACAACCTCCTATCAGTATCAGTAACAAGATTATAATACTTTGGCAAACTGGTACTAGTAAAAATAAATAGATTTTTTTATCATATTTGTCAGTAAAATTTGCCGTCAATACGGTGCTAAATTAAGACGAAATTTTCTGTTTAAGCTTTCGGGTGGAAGTTATCATATGCGATAATCAGAAACTGTGGATCCGAATTAATAAAAAAAAAAGGAAAAAGTTGCACCCATCTTGTGACAATCTTCTCAGTTATCGTAATTTCCTGCGTATAATCCGCGGATCAAACAATTATTTTTCGAACCAGAAATTTTTTAAAAGGCAATATACCTTATTAGATTGCCGTAAATATTTATCTTCATTTACTAAATAAGTTTTCTGAGTTCAAAAAGAATTGTTTGGTCCGCGGATTATACGCAGGAAATTACGGTTGTTGCGAATTCCACTCGAACTAAATGATTAGTCCGGTAACGCTTGAGATGAAATTCACCCACTAAACCAATCTATGTGATTAAATAAAATTTATTTACAAAAAGTCTTATTTAAAATATAAATCAGTTAGTATAGCATTTTTTAGAAGTGGGTACTGTATCTGGCGCGTATGCTGCTTGAACACAGAAAGTCTCTGAGAAAATTAGATTATTGAGTTTGCAGGCCAAAGATTAAACAACTTTTCTTGGTTATAGGCACGAGCGTCACCGTGGACCTCGAATAATTTCCGCTCTCTCCGTCCTCACTGTATAAGGAGATTTTCTCTCCGGAACTCTCACTGGGCTGCCTCTCAGTCCCAGTCTTTCACACCAAAACTGTCCCTTCCCTTTTCGTGTCCTCCCTGGAAAACAACTCCATTAGGGAGGGACCTTGTAGATCACCTATCAGAAAACCTACCTATGATGTCAGCCTTAAAGTCCTCTAGAATTTGTTCCCTAAAAATGCTGAGGTCACACGAACTACCGCGAGAAAAACTAGCATCTTTCGCTCTTCCAGTTAAAAGCATTCCGCGGTCCCTTTTGACAAATTGTAAGAAAGATATTTCATGCCTAAACCAAGGTGTTCTCTTGTCAACGAAAACCTCAACCTGGGTGGCCAAAATATCTAAGAAATAGTACAACGATGAGTTGCCACGTAGGCAATTAAATCTGTAAAGTTCAATTCTTTACACAGCACTTCACTCGCAACTGATAGGCAATGCACTAAATTCAGTTTGCATTACATATACACTACATGCTTTTTATTTATAACTCCACTCTCGTGACAGCCGTCTCAGTTACTTTCCTTGAAACTGAGAGAGTAGAGCTACATCTTTCCTCCTCTTAAGGCTTCTGTCCCTGCCCGCAAAGACACTCACGAGCTAATGCTGATCCTATGGGGAGGCATTTTTCTAATAACTCTTTCGCATTTTGACATTTTTAAATATATATATATATATGCATTGGATAGTTGAGGTCCATCTTAAGATCGCTCCTTGATTACTCTTTGAATTTTGGTCGCAAGTATTTTTTATAAAGTTACTTTCACTTTCTGAACCGGTTCTGAAAGTGAAAGTAACTTTATTAAAAGTAATTGCAACCAAAATCGAAAAAGTAATCAAGATGCGATTTTAAGAGAAACTTCAGTAATCCAATGAAAAAAAAAATTATTAGAAAAATGCCTCCCTATAGGAAAATCATTAGCTGGTGGGTATCTTCGCGGGCAGGGACAGGAGCCTTAATTCATAATCCCGGTGTTGACGGATGCGCAATTATTCAATAGTTATTGAGAAATTTTAAAAGAATTCATCTTCCCGTGTAAAGTATGTTCGTGAATAACTACTAAAGATAATTAACAAAATGTATGCAGTTTCAGACTATTTATTTATTCAAAGATTTTTTTTTTCATCACTTAAAATTTGCGAAACGGTCTAGTTACGAGTCATAACATGCAAATGAATATATTTTTTAAATGGCTTACAGTCAAAAATGCATATAGTTATGCTGAGCCAAGGATTAAAGACCGGTCACGTGAGTAACAGGTCTGAGTGAGGCGAGTCTATTCTTGATAATAGGACTGAGAGCAATGAAAAGGGAGTTTCCCCTAGTATTGCTTCTGTGGGGAATAGAGAGAAATTTCTTCTCCCCTTAATGCTTCCCTACCTTCGGAAAGGTCCATTATTTTGGCAGTATGCCAAGACAGGTCTTTAGAACCTGGTCAAGCAGTAATAAAATCACAGCAAACACAGAACTTTCAAAAATTCTATAAAGCTAAATTAATTAGCTTTTGACTGTAGGGTTTGTTCATGTCGTAATAAATTTTGTAACATAAGAAACAAATTGTGAATTTTGAAAATTATTATCCTTTTAATTGTTAAGTGGTATGAATATTTCAAAAAGATTATTAAATTTCAAAGATTTTATATATTTATCGAATTTAAAAATGAATAACAATTTTTGGATTTAATTAAATTATAATGTTGGTGGCGAATAAGTTAAAAACTATATTTTGAATAACTACGGTAACATATCAAACATACTTTTAAATGTTAAACGTTAAATGAAGTTAAGGAAATATGCTGATAAAATTAATTTAAATAAATTGCTGAAAAGTCGAATATTTTGTTTGGCTACATAATTGTTAATTAATAAAATAGTTAGATAAAAACTTTATAAAAATAAAATTAGATAGATATAATTTTTTTCGGAATAAATGTATTCTTCGATGTCTCAAAAACCATATTTTCTGTATATACCTGCCAATCATGTTACAATAGTTATAAGATAAAAAAATTTAAAAAATATCATTTTTTTAAAAAATAGCATTAAAATAATCCAAAACTTTAATAATCACTCTTCTTAAATAATAGTATTTTGAACACTGTTAATTTCCTAATTATCATTAATGCAACACAGTTTTGTGCGATACACTTTTAAAAATCTTTTAAAAAAATAAAAAAGAATTGGACAAAAATATCAAAATTTGAAAAAAATAATAGGGGTTTTAAAAAATGCATTTTTTTTTCAAAAACATTTTTTTAATTTTAATTAACTTTTTCACGACGGGAGTCTTTTACGAAATTTTTAATGCTTAGTCACCAGTATTTAAAAACAGAATTATGTATCTTATTAAATCGAGAAAACGTTCCAACTAAAAAAGTAGGTGATAAACAGGGATTCTTAAGCTTTTTTGTGAAAGGTATACGTGTCGCTCGTCCCCGAGGGGTTAAATATGCATTTAATATTTTTTTGTAAAAAAGCTTTTAGTTAAGCATTGAAATGCAGTGAGTTCACTGTTTGAACAACATCTTTTAAAGTAAGACAAAATGATTGAAAAGGTAAAACGTTCCTTTAAATATTTTACACGGAATTTAATTCTGAAATGTCTCAACGAACATTCTACTAAGTTAATTTAACTATCCTTTCAACAGTACTATTTAAACATTTCACAACTCATAAAATATAATTCTTTTGAAATGAAAATCCTAAAATTTTCAAATTATTACCGTTTTAATTTTGAAAATGGTACACATCTAAAGGTTCTAAAGTTTTGAGGCTTCCAATGAAAATATAGTGAAATCTTTTCCTTTAAAAAGGGAATAACAATGATTAGCTAAACGAATTTTGGATATAATTTTATAATAATTTGAGTGGCAAACAATTTGAAAGCCCCCTTTTATTTCAGACTTACTACGAGAACAAATTGGACATAATTTTAAACGTTAACTGTTTCTGGCACGGACAAATTCTTTTAGTTAAATCAGAAATTATCGACTGACACAGGAATTTTCATACGATTAATTTTAAAAATTAAGAACTCCTTAATTTAAGCTTTCATTGTAAAAATAAAATTTTATTCTAATATTATTGGTCCGGTTGCAAGTATAGAATAAAAATTAGATGTCCCCGGGCTAGACACACTGTGCCAAAAATGGCTAAATATAAACTGAAGTTAAGGTAAAGTAAATTTACAGCATTATTTATTTAATTTGCAGTATTCGAATTTTTTTGTTTGTTTCTCTATCAATTTTACAGCATGGAGCTATGAAGAGATAGGAATTGACAGATGTTTAAAATTTTTATGTTTCAGTTGTAACCGGTTTTGCAATGGCTCTAACGATTTTGACTAAATTTTGCTTCATACCGCTTTGGGATGAGAAAAGACTACTGGGCTTGGTCACATGTCCGAGAAAACTTGCTTAGTGGCTCATTGAGATTCCCCACGGACCAATGTATTTCAAACGCAGTAAAGGTTAAAACAGTTGTTAATTGCTGAACAATTTGATGTAAATGAAGTCGCCAAGTTGACAATATTTTGTCAAATTTAGGGATATTTGGCAAATTATTGGTGAAATTATTACGGAAAAATTGAGTTTCAAGATTTCCGAAGCCAAAGCACATACTTGTTGCCAATGATGATGCCTTTTTTTTTGTTGTTGTTGTTGTTGCTGTTTTTATTGTTGTTAGTTTAGTTTAATTCGTTCTGTTTGTTGTATATTGTCTTCCAGTTATCTTAAAAAGTGAATAGAAAGATTATAAAGGGTGTAAACATAAGTAAACAACTTTATTTTAAAGTGATCTAGAAACAAAACTTTTGTTCAGAAAGTTATGAAATTTTGTGTAGGCAAGGGAACTTGTTTGAGTGATAAAAAATGAATTAAAAATTTCGCCGCGAGAGAACTTTTTAAAGAATTATACATTTAGCATAATTTGAAATAATTTAGAAACTATTACAGCCACACATATTCCACATGTCGGTCACCATTTTCGGATACCATCTGAAAATGGGAGATAATATGTTCTATAGTTGACCATTCCATAAGGTGTTCTGGGAAATGCTAAGAACACGTCTTAAAACACTTTTTTTAAGGTCAAGCAATGTTAATAAATAAAATTTGTAAACAATCATAAATGTATAATAACTGTTTAACTAACTAAAATCGACTTCTGGTGACAAAACATTCAACTATTTTTTTATCTCATTCCTGTATTATGGTTTCACAGAACGTCACAATATTTTGAACAATAGTTTCGTCTGTAGACAACTTTAAGTAGGGTCGTTTAATTATTGAAACCTTTCATATTTCACTTTCATATTTCATACATTATAATATACATATACAGGATGTTTCATAAAAGATGATCAAATTTTATGAGATGATAGTTACGCATCGAAGCAAACAACTTTCATCAAAGAATGTATTATTTCGAAATGAAACGGAAATGGGCCGACGCTTTTGGAATCTTGGTCCTTGCAAACGTTGAACCTCCATTTCTGTTGCGAATTATGGGAAGAAAAACGGCGCTAATAGCATCCGAATGTGATATGAGCAGGGCTTCCAAATGGTCAGCGAACTGAACATCAGTATTTTTTAACAGAAAATTTCATGAAACGTTTCTACAGAATTTGTGTGAGAATCAACTTCCAAAGGTGATTTCTTGGCAATTCGCAAGAAAAATCTAAAAAAAAAAAATTCTAAGAAAATTCTGAAGTTTAGTTGGCGGACCATTTGGGAGCCCTGTATGAGGGGAAAAACGCATATGCAAAATTTCACTTTGATGAATAAACAAAAACCTCTGATTCATGTGTGCAACTGTCAATCGTGGTAAGAATGTACTGAAAGTTGTTGTCCATCCCAAATAGCAAAAAAATCTGATATTCATTTCACATATGGAACTGCAAATGGACATGGCTCAAAACCTAAACGATTGAACGGAGAGGACTTTCCCGTTTTGTTTTTCTCATTTATCCGTTCTTTGTTTGTTTTGACTCGCATATCAACATATTTAGTCTTGCCGGTGGGCTAGTATTTTTTTATTAAGATTTCTTGAATAGCATCACTTTATGAAATAGTAAAATTTGTCTTATTTAATGACTTATTAACACTTCGCACTCAAGAAGTGACTCTCGCTCAACGCTGGTGCTGTCATGTGTCCCTCGTAAACCGGGGCGCCAAATGTTTTGGACACCACTAATATATTAGTTTATTTCATAATTTTCTATCCTAGATTAATTGGCCAATAGATAAAGCGAAAAAAAAATAGTTTAAAATACCGGAGTCCCGAACATTTGAAGCACCCATTTACGCGTGACACTAGTGGTCGGTAAGAATCACCTCTCGATTGCAAAGAGTTAATTATGGTGAAAACAAAAGAAATTTTATTCTTTCAAAAAGTTTGGCCAATCAATAAATCTAAATTTTTTAAAAAGTTGCTATATTCTTCTATGTCTGATATAATAGTAAATCCATACCTTGGTACGAAAAGACAAAAGTAAACATAAGAAAGATAAGTGACAAAATTGAAAAAATTGAGTTAAGTGCACAGGGTATCTGGAAATATGCTTTCTTCATTTCAGGTAAAGAAATATAGGTCATTTTCTTATTATTTGCTGAGTTATAGAGATAAATCACTTTTTTCGAAAAACAAACAATATTGATTAATTATACATTTAAAGAAAATTTTACTCCATTTTTTTAACAGTTATTGAAATGAGAGTTCAAAGATTAGAATGCAACAAGCAGATGCTTCCTATTACAATTTCGTCATTTGTTATTGATGTTCCAATTAACATCAATTATCTTTAAACTCAATTTACTCCAAATCGACATTTTGTCACTTGTACCCCTTGGCTTCTGAGGTCATCGTATACTATCACTTCTGATAATTTTGTTCATCTTCAAGGAAACACCCAGCATATAACTAATGTATTGCTATTTCTACTGTTCACGTTTTCGGTTTAAATGCAAGTATTTATAGACTAATTATTAAAGATACGAAGACATGAGTTTCAAAACTGACTTCATATAAAATTCTGTAAATCGAGTTTTCTCTATCAATTGATTCTTTTTAGGCAAACATACATCCTGCACCAAAAGAATACTATATTCTGAAGAAAAAAAACTAGTTTTATACTATTTTTTGGCATATAAAATCTTTGTTTACAATGAAAATTAATCGCGCAGTCAAAGGTTTGTCGCAATTTCCCAAAATTTCATTTTCTGAATAAAACGAGTTTTTAAACTCAAGTACTCACATTTAATAATCCATTTAACCCTTAGAGGCCTAACAAATCCGATTTGAAAAATATTTATTCAGATGTTAAAATACGCCATTGTGAAAAATAACTAACAAATTTATACCGTAAAACTAAAATAATCATTGACTAAAAAGTAATTTTTTCACATAAACATAGCTGCCAATATCTTCCGCTTTTTTGGCCCGGAAAAGTTTTATAGAAAATTTTGCCATTACAAATCGCTGAAATTTGCCGATTAAATAAGTCAAAATTTTTCCATTAAATTTTTCCGGGCCAAAAAGTCGGAAGAGTTGGCAGCTGTGCATAAACAATAAATTGACATACTTCTAGTAAATATTGTCTTTTTTAAAAGTAAAATTTTAAAGCATACAAAATTAACTTCAAAAATTCTACTTTCGGATTTCTCCGGATTTTTTTAATCTGAAAAAATTTACTAAGTTAATTTTTTCAATATTGATCTGAAGCTTCTTAAATGATAAACAAAACTTTGGTATAAGAAATTGACTCAATATCACCGACTGTTGGGAATCCCGATAATTAATTTGTATTAAAACTGGTATGTTGAGAAATGAAATAAGAATAACAAATAAAAATGTATTTTAAAATTAACTGTGTAAGTAGTATTTGACTTTGAGTATGTCGCAAATCTGGAACACAAAGGGTTAATTATTATTTATATTAATAATGTATATTTCAATCCATATAACATATAATAAGCGAGAAATATGGTGGAAGATCAAATTAAATTATCTGCTATATTAAATACTTTCTTTGACTTTCCTCATTAAAATTTAAGAAATATATAATAATTATTGAGTCGTCTTAATTGTAAAAATATAATTTTTTTCAGAAATCTCATCCCTATTATATAAAATTAACAGTATAAGCGAAATTTGTTTATGCAGAAAATGAAAAAAGCGAGTCGAAAATTTCAGATTTGTGAACATGTACAATGCGTATTACTGGTCTCTGGAAAAAACCCACACCATCCGTAATGTACTGCACCAGGTATGCTGGTCAACGTGCGCTGGAACATGTGGTACGGTGTTTGGGAATCCCAGATTTTTGCGTTCGGCTTCTACGATGGGACCTTACCGAGAGATCGTTACACGCACCTGCTACAAAACACGACAAGTGACTGTTCCGTACATTCCACACTGAGATGGCACAAAAACATGACGCGCGATATAAAGTCAAAAGAAAAAAAATGGAGGTGCAAACAAAGAAGAAAGTTATTTCAAATCCGTTTTAACCCTTAAATGCATATTGCATCATTTTCGATACCATAAGTGTTCCCGATTTATTGGGTTTTTATTCACATATTCCGTATTTTCACCAGAAATTTAAAAGAGCAATTTTTACTTTACTTAATAACAGACCATTCGTAATTAAAGAAAAAATTACTATTTAGATTTTTCTGGTATGAATTCTGATTCTTTGAATTGCGTATTTTTTGAAACGCGTTCTGTCCTATGCATTTAAGGGTTAAAGCAGCTTTTCCTTCGAATTCAAGCGAAACAGTGTTGCCAGATGGGCTACTTCTTTTAAAATTCAGATTCTTGATTGGCACCACTTTTTACAAATGATTAAATGTGCCTTATTCAATGGCAAGATAATTAAGGCTAAAACAAAAGGTAGTTTACCGTTTCAAAAAAGTGGTATCAATCAAGAAATCTGAATTTTAAAAAAGTAGCCCTCTGGCAACACTGAAGCGAAATGTCTTAAATGTCGCCTTAGTGTGTAACTTGCCTTATGAAGAGCTGTCTTTCCGACGCGTCTTTCCCTTGTGGTTTCAACACGATGGGACTTATTCACATAAAGGATGAAACGTCCATGTCTTGATGCTAGTTACATCAAGACACATGTCTATTTGATTGAGACGACTTCTCTGGTTAATTTGATGCAGCCCATCATCATTGCTTCTCGCACAGTTAAGCTTTCTATTTTCGAATGTTCTCAGTACTCAGTACTGTTACGCATTTAATTGTGCATTTCCACCGATGTTAAATATTTTGAGCAGTATCTCTACTAGATTCCAGCTTTTTATGCATTCATTTTTATTGTAGACCGTTTTTATGATAAGACGTTTATTTTTCAATTTAACTTCAATTTTTCATTCTTTGCATTGTCTTTGTATACGACCCAAATAAAATACGAATAAACTAACTAGTAATAGCAATACAGCTACTACTAAATACATAATGCTAATACAACTCAAATTTTTAGATGAAAAGCTCTCTTTGCTAATACTCCGATTTGGCGATACTGGCTAAAGATTGTTCTTCCGTAAGCAGGACATCGTACCCTGATTTCGATCTCGAAATACTTTAAATTATTTTTTAATTGATTCCTCAATAAAAGGTAAAATCATGTGCAAAAATCTCAAAAATTGAAATTTAATAACTGTGTCAAATCCGTTAGTACAAAATGAAACATTTAAGTATTAAAGAAATAACTTTAAAAGAAATTTTCAAACCTTCCTTACCGTACAGATATAAATAATTTCCAGTACTTTTTTTTAGAATTATAATCGAAATATCACCGGTAACTTTAAGGAGACTCTTAACTCACTTGAAAACATCCGCTCTGCAATGTTAACTTTTTACACCCTCAGTCACCACTAGTATTGTCATATGTCCCTCGTAAATCGGGACACCAAATACTTTGGATACCACTAATTTCTTACAGTTTATTTAGCATCCTTTATCGCAAATTATTTGGCTATCAGATGAGGAAAAGAAAATTAGTTTAATACTAGTGTTCAGAACATTTGTAGCACTCATTTACGCGACACAGTATTGTTCAGATAAAATCACCTCTCGAAGGCAAAGAGTTAAACCTATACGCAGGTTATTTTCGAATTTATCGTTTAACTTTAAATATTTTCAAACTTTTTTTCTCGGAATAGCTGAAGTTGACCTATTATCAGGTTATTTTTTACTTTTTCAATTTTAATTGTTTTTTTTTTTTTTTTTTTTTTTTTTTTATAATGAAGCTATTTTTACTTTCAAAACCAGTTTCGTAAGTGAGAGTACCTTTATTAAAAAAAAAAAATCCCACTATCGATAGTGATTTTATGTTGTCTTGGTGATTAAGTTCAATTTAAAGACTAATTTTGAAGTCTTATTATTTTCGTATTAAAGAATTTAATATATAGAATTGTAATAATATTTGTATTCAATCATTTTTGCAAAAGAGTGCAATAGCTATTCCATCAGGATCAGAATAGTTATAAAACTAGTTATAGACGAACGTATCTTATTTGTCGCGTCTTCCGTTCAATTTCTAAGTGATTCATTCTAATGTAAAATAACTTTACTATGCAATAGTTATATAAATACTTTCCTAGTAGAAAAAATGTAAAGATCAACAAGCAGATTTCGCCCGCTTCTCTAGTAGTTAGTAAGTATCTAACGTTCACTGAATGAAACAAAATAAAGAATTGTTATAAAATAAATACCTCTACATAGATTTGTCTGTACCTTGATGTAAAAGTAACTTTTCTAAATATTGATAAAAGAAATTCGGACCCGAAAGGGTTAAACTCAAAAGCGCCTACTGTTGGCTATTATTGCAACTTGTTCCATTTTTTTTTCTTTTTTCGTTCATTTTTCTCGAATAGTAAGCTCAACTATTTTTGTTTCATTCGTGTTTATTCCTTCAAGCTACAGACAGCCCCCTATAAAGACTAGTCTTTGGGGGCCACCGTAATACTTACCCATCATATATATGCATATATAATATATGAAAATAATACATTTGAAAACTATTTATAAAATGGATTGTAAATCCAAAACAAAATTTAAACGTTGTATTTTTATTTTTATTGTGCATAGTAATGCTGTATTAATGAGTTGCTGATGAATCTCTTTCGATAAATTATACAACACGCTTAACTACTGAAGTAGTACTGTATTGCGAAAAAGAATAATCTTTATAACTTCAAAAATAATAATCTTATTAACTAACAGTTTATTGTGTCGGATTAAGCGTCTCATTTCCAATTAAGATATATCTTTCAATTAAAATTTGAATGAAATACAAGGTCTTGAAAAATCGAAGAATGTGGAAAACAGGATTACAGATATCTCGGCAACTAATAATTCGATCAACTTCGTTCTTTATGCAAACTTTGTTTTATTTTATTGCCTTTTACGATCACTCCTTAAAATAAAAAATTTCGAAAATTTTTATGTACCTGTCATCAGAACGAATTTATCGAGAGTCCGAAAAAAATAGTTCCGGATAATCGAGGTTACTGATATTAAATAGGCTTCGTCCCATTCTTACATACTAAGTACATACAAAATTTCAAGTCTCTATCTCAATTCGTTCAGGAGATAGAGCGTTTACAGACAGACAGACAGACGGACGGACGGCAACTTTTTTTTTCTAAAAATATGTTTTTCGAAATCTCCAGTGTCGAAAACGGGTAAATCCGTCAAAAAATATTTTCGATTTTCAAAATGATTGCAAGACTTACCCTATACTACGTATGATGGGTAAGTAATACATTTGTTATAACCACTAGTGGCGCACCCAGGATTAAGCTTTGGTGGGGGCTCGCATATTTTAGAGGTCTATATTTTCCTGATCTAGCCCGAAATGTCAAATGAGTTCGGTCCGATTTTTTTTCATAATTTTATTAAAATTGAGCTAGATGTATCGTTCCCGCGCATACATATTTTCTATTGACTTGATAAAAAACGAAGACTGGTTGAAGGAAGGGAGGAGCAATCTGCAAAATCTGCAGGAGTGGCTCTAAAAATTTTAAAAATGCTGATATTTCAAATTTCACAAGAAAATTTATAAATAAGAAAAAAAAATTGTAAATAGATTACTCTTTTTCCAAATTTTTAATTTGCAGAATCTATTAAAAATAATAAAAGTAAATTTTCATAATTCTAAAAAACATTAAATAGTTTGTTTAATCTTGTGGTCTGGGAAGGGCTTTAGCCCTTTTAGTTGCTCCCGTGAGTGAGCCATTGATAACCACTCAGTCTATGGGTAAAGCTGTTCTTGAGCTTTAAAACAGCATGGGCCTTTACCTGGAATGAATTGTTAATATAATGATTGCAAATAATTTAACTAATAAATTAATCTAAATTTAGCACATCTTCAGCTCGTATCATCATTATCTTTACAAGTTATATCATCAGCCCTAATAATCATCATACTTGTTCTCAATATTACCAGTTCTAATCATCTTTACATTTGCACGCCATATCAACAATCAAGTTATCGCGCGCAGGCTATGCACAAAGTATAAATAATTCCCGCGTTTGAAATAATCCAAAAATCTTTAATCAAATTTTTGTAAATATCTTTTGACATTTTATTATATACGATATTTGATTATTTGAAACATGAATGAAATATTTTGGCTCCTATTTTAAATAGTATAAATGAAATCAGTATTTCCAAAAGAGATCAAAGGTACCTGGCTTTTGTTAATTAACCCAAATTAAAACCAAAATGTAATATTATCTGGCGAAACAAGCTTTGAATGTGATTCAATAACTATTTAAATAACGAATACAAATAAAACTTTGTTAATTACTAATTTATTTTTATTGTCGATTGCAACAGATCAAATATAATCAACTATTAAAAATGTCGGTTACTATTAGGAAAATACGTAGATTTAGAAAATATATAGATAAGTTAATTTTCATTGTTAGAATAAAGAAAATTTACAGACTAAATTAATCTTATTTTAACGTCGATATTGTTAACTATTCTGGTTATATTTCCAATTTAAAATTTAGTAATTATGGAATAGTTAATAAAAAATTTTAAATGTAAAAGAATAAATTAAGTTGTAAAATTATTTATTTTACTAAATGTAAATTATTTTTGGAAGATGACTTTTTTTTCTTATTTCTGGAGTTTCGAACATTTTACGCAGTTCTAAACACTGACATACATTACCGTTTTGTTACTACTTTCTTACATAGTTGATAAGTCCTTTATTAATTCAGTTTTTTAATTTTAAAAGAATAAATTACGTTGTAAAATTATTTATTTTACTAAATGTAAATTATTTTTGGAAGATGACTTTTTTTTCTTATTTCAGGAGTTTTGAACATTTTACGCAGTTCTAAACACTGACATACATTACCGTTTTGTTAATACTTTCTTACATAGTTGATAAGTCCTTTATTAATTCAGTTTTTTAATTTTAAAAGAATAAATTACGTTGTAAAATTATTTATTTTACTAAATGTAAATTATTTTTGGAAGATGACTTTTTTTTCTTATTTCAGGAGTTTCGAACATTTTACGTAGTTCTAAACACTGACATACATTACCGTTTTGTTAATACTTTCTTACATAGTTGATAAGTCCTTTATTAATTCAGTTTTTTAATTTTAAAAGAATAAATTACGTTGTAAAATTATTTATTTTACTAAATGTAAATTATTTTTGGAAGATGACTTTTTTTTCTTATTTCAGGAGTTTCGAACATTTTACGCAGTTCTAAACACTGACATACGTTACCGTTTTGTTAATACTTTCCTACATAGTTGATAAGTACTTTATTAATTCAGGTTTTTAATTTAAAAAAATAAATTACGTTGTAAAATTATTTATTTTACTAAATATAAATTATTTTTGGAAGGTGACATTTTTTTTCTTATTTCAGGAGTTTCGAACATTTTACGCAGTTCTAAACACTGACATACATTACCGTTTTGTTAATACTTTCCTACATAGTTGATAAGTCCTTTATTAATTCAGGTTTTTAATTAAAAAAAATAAATTACGTTGTAAAATTATTTATTTTACTAAATGTAAATTACTTTTGGAAGGTGACATTTTTTTTCTTATTTCAGGAGTTTCGAACATTTTACGCAGTTCTAAACACTGACATACATTACCGTTTTGTTAATACTTTCCTACATAGTTGATAAGTCCTTTATTAATTCAGTTGGCCTGTCCGTCTGTTCATGATCTTACTCCAGCTCCATGCGAAAAAGAGGGGGAAGGGGGCGGTCGCCCCGGGCGCGGAAATTTAAGTGGCGCTAAATTCAAACTTTGCGCCAATCGCAACTTTCTCTTCACACGCCCCTGTTTTACTCGCATAAATATTGCCCGATTTCTATGAAACTGACATATGTTATTGCACCTCACCGTTGAATTATTAATAAAGAGGAACTGAAATATTTTTTAAATAGTCAATTTTCAACTGTAACTGTTATTTTCATTAATTTATTACTACCACAATAAACTTCTGCCACTAAATTTATGCAGAAATTTTCTCTTTATTTAAACGCCTCATTATTGGAAATTTTCAAACAAAAATAATTGGAAAACTGATATTCATCTTTACTGGTAAGAGTTCACTTCAGCAAAAATAGTTATGTCCCATTTTGACAACTAACACTTGAATGACGGCTAGGGGCCCTTTTTTACCCTATTAATTGAATATATTTAGGTTCCATTCATAAAGGATATGGATGGGTGTCTTAGTAAAATATGCCCTTGAGTCAACTACATCGAGTCCTACATGAATCGATAGCCCTTAACCCTTTCCGGCACACTGTGCCCGGTCTGAGATACTTAATTTTAATTCCAATCTTGCAGTCGGCACCAATAATATGTTAGTAAAACTTTGCTTTTACGATAAAAGCTAAAATTATGGCTCTCAAAATACCTAAAAAATTCGTTTGTGAATTCCGGTGGCTGACGATAATTACCCATTTTACTAACAGATTTTGACCGTGCCGGAAAAGGGTGAAAAGAAATTTATTTCTCCCCAATTTCAAGCTAATATCTCAAGTCCATGGAGATAATGACCTTTAATACTCATTTGAGAAAGGGCACATTGTGAATCGATAGCTCTTTAAAAGAAATGTATTTCTCCCCAATTTCAAGCTTATATATCAAGTCCATGGGGGATTATGACCCTTAATACACGTTTTGAAAAAGATCACATTGTGCCGAAACTACTAGGCGGATTTCAATGAAAAAAAAATAACGAATGCGTAATATTATTATACGAATACAGGATAACTTTTTTTCAGAATTTTTTCAACAAAAGTACGAGTTTTATTAATTTTTTCTCCTTTTTAATTGAACATTTTAATTAAAAATCTATTGAAATAATTGAGTGACCACCTTATTTTTTGCATGAAATACCATGAGATATGATGTATATTCATTATCAATTTTAACTTTCTACGTAGGGTGCATCATTTTAAAAAAAAGATAAAATCTTATTTCGGTGAAGATGGGGACATGTCTCGCACGAATGTCACATATTAGGCCTACCGGAAAGAACTGTCGTATAATGTTATATGACGCCTTCTTTTTAAACCACCGTTTGAACAAATATGTTAGAATCGTGCGAGACGCGACCCCCGTATCCGTCGGAATATAGTTTTGCCTTTTTTTAATATGATGCACCCTACGTAGAAAGTTGAAATTGATTGTGAATATACAGCATATCTCATAGTATTTCATACAAAAAAAAATAAAGTGGTCACTCATAAATATTTCAATAGATTTTAATTAAAATTTTCAATTTAAAAGAAGAAAAAAAATACAGAGTTCGTTCTTTTGTTGAAAAAATTCTGAAAAAATTATCCAGCATTCGCATTGTAATATTAAGCACCCCTTCTTTTTATCTTTAAAATCCGACAAGTAGTTTTCGGCACAGTAGTTCGGTTTAGTGTGCCCTTTTTCAAAACGGGTATTAAAGGTCATAATCCCCCATGGATTTGAGATATAAGCTTAAAAGTGGGGAGAAATGAATTGCTTTTTATGTACAATCCATTGATGTAGGACTCGATGTGGTTGACTCAAGGGCATATTTTACTAAGAAACCCGGCTTTACAATTTACCTATAAATTGAGTTTAGCAGATTCAGATGAAAATAGAATTAATTTATTAACTTAAAACTATTTTAAAATAAAAATTCTTGTATTAAATATTTTTGTAATACTTGAGTAAAAATTATCGTCTTTCCAGTGCTAAGATAGCCTCCTTTCAGTGTAAGTGAAAAGATGCCGGGGCAAACTAACGCCAGTAAAAATAAATGTAGTTTTTTTACCATTTTTAAGAGAAAGTTTTCTTACTAATAAGGCACTAAAATAAGACGCAGTTTTCTATTAAAGTTAACGGGTAGTTCTCACCAGCCGTAATCAGAAATTATTGATCCGATTAAAAGAAACAGCTGTCATTTTGTGACAACCTCATCAGTTACGTCACTTGCAATTGATAGACTATACATTATACAGGGTGTCCACTCTCAACGGTGGCCAATGGCTAATTTCTAAACCGTTAGTCATAGACATATAGTTCCAATTGCAAAAAATGCTTTAAAAAAGGTAAAGGATTGTTTTTCCAGCGATTTAGGTAAAATATGTCTTTTATTGAAAAATTACTAAAATTAAATTTTTATACGGTCCTCTGATTCTATAAGTGATATTTAGTAAACTTTTACCACTACTCTAACAAGTAATGCAAAAAAAAGTCCCATTCCTCTGCGATTAAAACTAACCGAGTAATAGCTGTTTAAAGTTCAAACATCTTTTTTGCTGCAAATTAGGGGTCAGTTACAAATTTACTGGAAATAAAAATAAACACAAGATACAAAATTTAGCATTAAACATTGAGAGTAAAATAATTTTTACAATGTTATTTTTAAATTTATGTTGATGATTATATATTAAAATAAAATTTGTGTTAAAAAATATAAGTAAAAAAATAACAGAAAGTTTGTTAATTTAAATTATGAAAAGCAACAGCCACAATTTGTTACAAAATGACATATATTTAAAATTCTATTAGATTATTTAACCTAAGAGAATTTGGTGTAGTCCTATAAAAAAAATAAATGGTACGCATCTAAAATTGTATTAATATTACATTGTCATTGGATATAAATAAGTGTGCAAATTGAACATCGATCGGATATTTGGAAGTGAGTTAAAATTTAAATAGAAATTTTGATCTAGGGAAATATATATACGAACGTTTTAAGCAAAATAAAAGCTTATCAAAATAACACTCTTTTTAAAAATAAAATCGCGATTTACCAACATTTCATTTTCTCGATAAAAAGAATTTTAAAACTCACGTCTTCAACTATTTTAACCAATCTAGAAGTTAATTAATAAAAATTAACACTACCGTAAAACTGATACCGTGGAAGCGCCTTCAATTAAATTGCCTTAAATTAATTTTGTTTATCTCATTGAAAACATTTTTGTTATTGGAACTACCTATCTGTGACAAATGGTTCAGGAATTAGCTATTGGACAGCGTTGGAAATGGACGCCCTTTATAACAATTTAAGCACTTAATATACGATTCCTGAAAACTTAGTCCAACTCATTCGTTTTCAGCTACAGAAAAGTGGTTTAAGTCATGAAATTTAAAATTTCATAACTCGGTCAATTTTAATGTTAGATGAATGGACCTTTTTTGTATTGCTTGATAGGATGATGGAAAATTTTTATTAAATATCATTAATAGGACCGGGGGACCGTATAAAAAGTTAATTTTCGTAATTTTTTAATAAAATTTCTTTTTAACCTAAGCCGTTTGAAAAACAATTCTTTACCTTTTTAAAAGCATTTTTGCAACTGGAACTATATGTTTATGACTAACGGTTTTGAAATTAGCCATTGGCCACCGTTGAGAGTGGACACCCTGTATATCGTCTGTTTATTCCTGACTCCGTTGGTATCACAACGGCATGCTTGATGTCGAAAAAGTAGTGTGTAATATTTGCATTAGCATTGAATTGCTGCATCATTACAAGTTGAAAATTTGCGTATAACAATCGCTATGGTTTCTTTTAAATAAAATTAATTTCAATTTCAATTTTTATTTTTATTATTTTTTCCCTTCTTTTTACATTTTATCCTCTTTTTACATACCTAAACATTATGATATTAGTTAACAATTAATTAACAGTATATTATATAGTTATTAAGCAATTACAATATGATATAAGAATGATTTAATCATAGAGATTTTATAATTTGGTTCCATTAGGAATTATTAAAATGATTTATTCATATTAAATTTTACTATTTAATAAATCAATTATTATAATTAATAATATTTTTCATTAAATAAATAATTAAAATTTTCCTTTTATATATACTAGTAGTGTATGCTACAGATATGTAATGCATTTAATTAATATATAATCATAACAGTCTAAATTTTGCAAAATCATTTTAAGGGTAACTATAGTGTCTGTTTTTTTCCTTTTTTATCCATTTTAATAATGTTAATCTGATTTATTTTTAATATTTTTCTTCCTTTCAGCTTGGATTTGTATGTGTTGGTAGCCCCAAATTCGTATTATTTTGCTTTTTTATGGCTAACATGAAAATGAAAGAACACACTTTATTCATAGTTCCAGAGTATTCGTGGGTCTAAAGGATCTACTTATGTTCTACAACTTTCTGTTCTATTCATTTTAATTTAATTTTTCATGTTCGCTCTGGTAATTTTGTATTAAACTCAATGGTTTATATATTGTTTTACAATTAATTATTATACATACATAAATATATGATTTATTTTCTTTGCAATGTTGTCAAACTGTGAGGGAATTTTTTTTATTATTTCGAGAAAGGGGTGCGAGATACAATTTAAAAATAGTCGACTGGCAACAGATCTGTTATAATGGATGGAGAGTAAAAACTGTCCGAAAAAAATTATTTCACTTTTACTGAAAATTATTTGGATGGATTATTTTCGACATAATCTTGCTAGGGCTGTGATTTTTCGAGTTCGTACGCTTGAAGGACTTTCCAGCACCTTTAACCCTTTGCGGTGGCTGATTTCTTAGATATACCACTTAATTTTAATTCCCAAACGCCACATTGGCACCAGAATTTTGTTAGAAAAAATTACGCTTTATTGAATGCGTGAATAATAGCGTTTTCTTATTTACAAATGAAGTTGTTTTCAAATTCCGGTGTCAGTCAATAATTTCAATATTTAAGCAATGAATTTGCCCTGCGCCGCAAAGGGTTAACCAGAATGTTGATAAAGTGTTATTTGCCATACTTAACATTTTATAGGCCAATGTTTCCAATTGGGAACATAATTTAAAAAAAAATATTAAAAATTAAATTTAATCACTATTCACTTGAAAAAATTAGCAGAAATAGTATAACTTTTACTTGATTTTTTAAAATAGAACTTACATTCCTATCGTTAATTTGGAAATGTACAGAAAAACTTTAAAATGACCAATGACCACTGGAAAATGATCAGTCATAAAAATGATTTTTTGAAATATGTTTTTAAAATTAGATAACTTCATTTATTGAAATAAAAGTTACATTCCAATCATTCATGGGGAAATGTACAAAAAATCATAAAAATGGCATTGACAATGACAAATGTCAATGACAAATGACCATGTTCCCCAATCGGGAAAATTCTGAATATTTTATAGATTTAAAAAAGATCCCACCATATTAATGACTAATATCCTTAACTAATGCATTAGAAGGCAAAATGTGCAAAAATAATTTAATATATTCCTGGATCTGAATTTAGCATGGAAAAGGTTAATGAAAAAAATCTTAGCTATGACGAACGAAGCTTTACGAAATTTCTGGTACGAAAACATCTAAAATCTAATGAATCCCTTGATGCGTACGATCTCTGCTTCCACACATTGTAATTCTAAATTCACGGTACAAACTTTAAGGATTGATACAAGAGCTGTAACGATCATTTATTGTAAAGGAATATACCGGCCTAAGTGACGCCTTGATATATTAACACCCAGACCAATTTGAGCCGCTTTTTTATTTCAAAATTTCTCATTCACACCAGAAAATTAGTATACTACACTTTTCTTTATTTAAGAGTAAGACAGCCATTTCATGGTTACACAAACACAAATTCTTCTTTGAAAATTTCCCGTGTGAAATTAAAATAATAATAATAATAATAATAATAATAATAATAATAAACTCTATTCTATTTCTTTTTATGTTTTTTGACAAATTTGTCAGGTTTGCTTAAAATAAATAAATAAATAAATAAATAAAATAAAATAAAATGTCGGATAAAATTTCGATTTCCTACCAAGACATTTTGAAAGACAAATATTTTCTTTAATGTAATCACGAAATGTCTGTCTTAATATAGGAATTTTCTGATATGAATAAGACATTTTGAAATAAAGACGAACTAAATAGCTCTCCAGGTGTTTATACATCAACGCGACACTTGCCCCCGTACATTCTTATACAATAAAGAATTGTCACATTCTGTCCAGTACTAACTCATAAAGTTTGTACCATGAATTTAGGATCACACTGTATTTAATATCAGCTACATACTGCTTTTTTCTGTACTTAATCCCTTAACTGGCACTTTCTTTTCTGTTCAATAGATTGAAAATAACGGATTCTCACCACAATTTTTTAAATAAAATATTCGTAAGATTTAGACTAAACGTTTTCTCATTTATGAAATTATTGTATATTATTATGATATAATAATATATAATAATTAAATATAATATAATATATAATAATATAATAATTATTATGATATTATTATCGCGGTGTCAAAAAGCTTTAAATGATGAAATAAGAAAATTCGACTTGATCAGTTAAGGAGTTAAATTTCCTGCTAGTCATATCAATTTAGTAATGCTTTCATTTTAAAACTCTAATAAATGGTATTTCTTATACACCTTAGTAATTCTAAAAATTAATTGGGTCAATGTTAACCCCTTCGCGACGGGACCATTTTACAAAATTTTTAATGTTTTGTCACCGGTTTTAAAAAACAGAAATTTGTTCCCTCTTAAATCGAGAAAATGCTCCGATTGACTAAGCTAAATTTCGCAGTATAATTTTACTGGTGGGGATGAACAAGAATTCTTAAGCCTTATTGCGGCACGTTTACTTGTCGCTCGTCCCCAAGGGGTTAATACAATCGATATCCTTTAATTTCGGAGATAGTTTGGCTATTAAGCAAATATTGAAACGCTTAAGATTGTATTTTTATGTCTCAAAAAATTTCAAAATATTGAATAGTGAAAGTTTATATTTTTGTGATACAAATATCTGTTCAGGATTATTATTATTAGCGATATTCACAATTTATTTATTGATAAATTGAATTTTAAAACCATAAAAATTTTAATTTACACCTTTTACTAAAAAAAAAATATCATAACTTTACAAGGTGCTAATTTTTTATGCATTTTTGTTCCTTGTTTTAAGGTGAAAACAAATCTCATTGCTTCTGAAAAAAGGGGGGAAATAGAAATTATTTTTCTGCGTAAAAATGATTTATGAAAGTATTCTATGTAAATAGGGATTTATTTTACGATTTGTAAAATTTAGCTAAAATATTCCAGAAAATAGAAAACATAAGTAAAATTTTGCAAATCAAACAAAAAATCCGCTCTTTGAGGCAAAGTTAAAACTTTTTTCATGTAAGTAAACACATTTTTTAATGCTTTGCAATTACTCAGTTTTTCTAAAAAAAAGAAAGAATAACCGCTTTTCGATATTTACATATAGTCGTGTTTTCAAAATATTTTAATGAACAAAACATTTTTAAAAAACTCTTGAAAAAAAATCTCAAATCACAAAATCGTACTTTATAACTGCATTTTTTTCACTGGTAAAACTATTTTTTCGCCTTTTTCATTTATTTTATTTTTTTACACAGAGAACAGTTTTCTATTTGATTTTCGCATGTAGAATTTTATAGTTAAAAAAAAAAAAATACACAATTGCAATTTTATTTCAAACGAAGCATTTTTTTTAAATGCATGTATCACAAAATCATTAAGAGAACATATGTTATTTTGTTTCATGGTATTCTCCCCTCTTCCCTATTTTGCGTACAAAAAAAAAATAAAAAATAAAAATAAATAAATAAATAAATAAAAGGGATGAATACGAAAAAAATATCTGTTATTTCGCTGCAGTAAACAAACAATTTCTGTACTTTTTACTTGATGATTAAAAAAAAAATTCTTCAGAGAATACGGGCTAGAAAGATTTTAAAAAGAGAAAAGAAAACTTTGGTTATGCATATACGAATGACATTAATTACTTTTTTCGAAAAAATAATTTCTTTCTAGTTTAGGCTCTGCGATGAAAAAGTTGAGGTATATTTTTTATAAATTTCACGGTACACTATATAAAAAGACAAATACTTATTAACCCTTTAACGGACAAAGCATTTTCGTTGCTAAGATGTTGAAATAAATGAGTGACACCAGTAATTGTGAACAAATATATTTGTAAATAAGAGAAATTGACTTTTCATATACTTAATAAAATGAATTTTTCTAAATTAAAATTCCGGTATCACTTTGCATATCGGAATTCAAACTTTGTGGTTTCGCAGAGAAACCCTAAAACGTTAAAGGATTAATGTAGATAAATACAATACAGGGCGTTCATACATATATTCCAGTTTGAATAGTATAATACAACAGTTCAGATAAGACTACGAGGGGATGCTTAAAAGTTCCTGGCTTTGATTACTTATAGTTGGAATGGAAAAATTAAGTTAGACTCATTTGAAAGTTTAATATCTTATTATGTAACTCTAATAATATACGGTGTTTCTAATTTTTAGAAACTTTTCTGCGATTGCAAAAACACAAGAAAATTTCACGTCGTTGAAGTTGTGAGGAGTCATGAAGGTTTTGCTCCTACATGAAAAATCAGCAAAGCTATTGGCCCTTTTCTAAACTGATTTTTTTTTTGTTGTTTTTTTTTTTTGTTTTTTTTTGATAAGTTAGTGACAGAGGAAGAAACTTGATTTACATCTATGGTTGGGGAAAATAAGGAACTGTCAACAGAATAGCATCGCAGTCGGTCTGAGAGACAAAAGAAATTTCGCTAAAGAAATCGACCGAAATGGGCCTGGGGACAGTTTTTTGGGATAAAGACAATATTCTGTAAATGGACTACCGACCGGGTGTCCCAAAAATGACTGATGGATTTTAAAATTCAATAAATTGCAAACGGTGACAGCTATTTAAAAAAAAAATTGCAAGAGGGTTATGTATAATGTCAGGAGTCTTTTTATCGCAATTTTTTATTTTAGTTCTCATCTCAAACAATAGGTGGCGCTGACGGCGACTGAAGGCCAGGTGATCAGTGCTGAGTGAAGCGTAGACCTGGTCTTCAATCGCCGTCAGCGCCACCTATTGTTTGAGATGCGAACTAAAATAAAAAAATACGGTAAAAAAAAACTCCTGACATTATACATAACCCTCCTGCAAAAACTTTTTAAATAGCTGTCACCGTTTGCAAGTTATTGAATTTTAAAATCCATCAGTCATTTTTGGGACACCCGATACCTCAGGTATGCAGTATAACTGGACAATGTTATGCTAACCTCAGGTATGCAGTATAACTGGACAATGTTATGCTAACCTATTGGACTAGTTGAAGGTATTCATCAAGGATAAACGCCGAGGGAAGTTGACCAAAAGGATATTTTTGTCGCATTTCAATGCCCTTCCACGCACATCCAATTTTGCGGCTGCCAAATTGCTGACGTAATTGCTGCATGTAGTGTATAAGAGACAATGGATGATTTAATTATAATTTTTATGTAGATAAATTTTTTATTTAATTATCCACTTATATAAATTAACATTTTATTGAATGAATTACGATATTTTTCCAAAAGTGTAATGAAATAAAATTCCTATTTAACAATTAATTAAAAAAATATTCGTTACATATGAAGGGATTTTCTTAAGTTATTAATAAAAATAACCAAATCTACATTAATTTTAGTCATATAGATTTATATCTTTTAATAATAAAAAATCCCTTTTCCTTAAAAATAATATTCCATATTTTTCTTGCATGGAGAAACCCCTGTTTGAAAGAAAACGGATAAGTAAAAAATAAATACAAATATGACATTTTTTTTCTCTAAAGAGGCATTTTTCTCTGTCAGAAAATCGTTAATAGTTCAGAACAGGTTATTTTGGGTTATGCTATTTCTTTTTTTCCCTTTAATCTATACTTTATCTTGTAGAAGGAAATAAAAAATATGTATTTCACTCAAAGAAACAAAGAAATTGTAAAGAGTTTGCTTGATGCGAATACAATTTTCTTTAGAGTAAAAAAAAAAAAAAAAAAAAAAAAAAAAAAAAAAAAAAAAAAGAGATAAAAAAAACTGAATTTTCTTCCGTATGCTTTGGTGATTAAGACATATGTGAATGATGTTAATTTGTTTTTCCGTAAACATACATCTGGTTGTACGGCAAAGATAATCCACAAAGGAACATTTTTTCTTTTGGATATCATATCTATATTATATAACAGCCGTTTTCTGTGTGTATGTTTCTTATGCAAATCTTTAATTTTTGACCTATTTGTATGAAACTTGCTGTATATAAGAACATGCAAACGGTCGATATTTTTCTTGCATGGAAAAATACCTGTTAGAAAGAAAACTGATAAGTAAAAAATAAATATAAATGTGACTTTTTTTCTGTAAAGAAGAATTTTTCTGTGTCAGAATATCTTTAATAGTTCAGAACAGGTTACTTTGGGTTACGCTACTTCTTTTTCTTTCTTTAATCCATACTTTATCTTGTAGAAGGATATAACAGAAATATATCTACTCCTCTCAAAGAAGCAAAGAAATTCCTAAGAGTTTGCTTGATGAAAAAATATATTTTTTTTCTGAGAAAAAAGAAAATAAAACGATATAAAAAAAAGCTGAAATTTCCTTCTATTCTTTGATGATTAACCCGGGAGGACGCGCGCAGGGCCTAAATGACCCGGAATGCGTATGGATTTTACAATTGTAACCACTAATTTTTTAAAAGTATTCTTCAATTTATTTTATCACAAAATTTATAAGAATTGGCTCCGTATAAATAAAGTGACTGTCATAATTTGATTTTATTGGTGACAAAGTTAAAACCATTCATACCCTGGGTAAGCGCGCGTTCTCCCGGGTTAATACATATGTGAATGACATTAATTTGTTTTTGCCGTAACCATAAACATGCTTGTATGGCAAAGATAAAGCATGGAAAACTTTTTTCTTTTTGATATCATATATTCAGAACTGTCACAGGTGACTATTTTTTAATTCTAACTGGTACCACTTTCTTTAAACAAAAATCCTTAACACACAATTTGGCAACATTTGCAAGAAAAACGTACTTTAAAGTTTATGTTTAAAAAATATTGGTGCGAACGGAATATAAAAATAGTCGCCTGTGGCAGCCCTGTATATTATAGTATATAACACGAGCAAATCTTGTGTGTGTGTGCAAATTTTATATCAAAAACGTGTTTAACGATTTTTGATAACTTTTCTATGCTACAGTTTTGAATCCCGAGAAGACCACTGACTTGAGTACATGTTCAAGAAAATTCCTGTTAACCCCTTAACGCGCAATGTTGCCTGGTCGGCAACACCTAAAGTTTCCCCTGTTTAGAGACACAAAAACTCCGTGAATATTTCAAAAACTACTGTAATGGCTACTTTAATTCTTTCTTATGAGTTCTAGATGGCAGCACCACAGAGATCAAACTCTACTGTTTTTAAATAATAGGTAAAATGTTTTACTGTAATACGCGCTTCACAGCAATGCTCTTTTCACTGCGCTTATCATTGCTTTACTTATGGGAGGTTACCACTTCGGCAACAGCTGTATAATTAAAATGGCTAGTGCAATCTTTACAAAATAATACCTGTGTACTCCTCTAGGCCTAAATAGATTGCCTATTTTTTTTCTTTAAATTCCAACTTTAAAGAGTAGTGCGCCGGAAAGGGTTAATGTGTCATTTTAGGGTTGCTTTAGATAAATGAATTTCAATGAAAATGAGGGATTAAATTTCTGATTAGTTAGCAGTAAACGAAGTCACAAATTTGGAAATCCTTCGCCACATTCGGCGCTATTTCGTGAAATATTACTGCTTGAGAAAATGATTAATAGAGTATAAAAACCACTCTTAAGCAGTTTTAGTTTCCGTTATTTGCCGTAAATTTAAATTGAATGTTTACAAAACTGACATGTTGCTGTACAAAAATGATAAAACTCAACGAAAAAAACCTGGCTTTTTTGTGAGACTTATATCGTGCTGCTGAATTGGAACTGCATTGCTTTTTGTCATCGATATTAAAGATTATTATAATTTTATCAACTTTATGATATCAATTTTATATCAAAATTATAACTTAAAATTACCGCTTCTTCAAACGGAAGACTTCCTTCTTTTATTTCCCAAAGCAGAAAATATACTAATGGAACGGAATAAATCTGGCAACTTTGCTGTCACATAGTTGCCAACTTTTACGCATTTTTCCTACCACAAAAAATTTTATAATAAATATTATCTTATGTAATCGTTGGAATCTTATGATTAAACAAATAGAAAATCTCTGTATAATTTTAGTGGTAGTAAAAATGCGTAAAAGTTGGTAGCTATGCTGTCAGCAGTTTTATCGTGAATTCACGGATTTATTTTTAACACTGTAACAAACTGTGTGAACCATAAAAATACTTTTGTTTATGTTTTGATTTTATGTATTTTGTGTTCCATTTCGTTTCTGTAGACGAGATGTTCACTATTTAAATTGAAGATGTGAAAAAAAGTTTTTATGCAAGTTGTTTAGTGTTAGTGTCATTCATTAAATCTTTTGTTTTTTGCAAAGTATTGTTTATCGTAGTAAATACTTTTAACTAAGATTACCCATATAAAAGCGTCCAGAATTTACGACTGACTTAGATAAGAGTGCTTTAAGTTACACAGATATTATCATGTTTGAGGGCAGGTACTGTAGATAATTCCATGGAGCAATTCCAAAATGCTCATACAACATAAGAGCTCGATGGAAAAACATTATGAAATTCTGCATGTTCTCTTTTTTGTATCTACATTTTGAGTAATGTGAGCAGCATAGAATTATTCTGTGGAATAATCTGCAATTACGGCTTCTATTGTCGAAATTTTGAACTAATTTTTGAATGCTGTCATACAAAATTCCGTACCACGCTGATTACTTGTCTGCAAACCGCATGTCTCTCCGAAACATAGATCTTTCTTTATGGCATAATATTTTAGCCCCAAACTTTTGAAATACCCGGTATAACATTTATAACAAAGGTATTATGATGATAATTTTGAAGTATGCTTTGCTCGGTGTATTTTTTTACGTAAAGGTAGTGGTCGAAAAGCTATTTGATGATTTTTAAATATAATTTAAATGTTAAATTTTTAAATATCATTTAAATATTATTTGCTAACACTGTATCCATTGACAATGGATATTCCTTTTTTATAACATTTCATTTATCCTACAGGAAGAAAGTTTTAATACTTCAATGCACCCAGAAAAAAGTTTTGTTGAATCAACAAAAATTTGTTTGGTCGAACGAATCTTTTTGTTTAAATATGGGTCAATAAAAATTTTGTTTAAAGAAAGAATTTTTTTTTTTTTTGAAATTTTTTTGTTTACAATTTTCATCCGAAATGCATAATAACGTAATAATAACGTCATTAATCCGTCTGAATTTGGAAAGCTTTTATTATCCAAAAATTATGTTGATCTTTTATAGCTATATAAATCAATTAAACAAAATTACGTGAGAGTGTTATGGCTACTGCAAACCAATTTAAATTTTGCAAAAACAACAAAATTTTTATGGAATTACAAATTGAAAATGCAAGACTCAAATGAAATTGATGAAATTTTGTTAAAATTTTATAACAGTGGTAACAATTTTTTTTTTTTTTTTTTTTTTTTTTTGTCTTAGCAACAAAACCGATTTTTTATTTTAACTAAAAAAATCGCTTAAAACAACCAAAATGTACTCAACAAAACATGTTTTGTAGTTTAAATCAATTCTTTTTTCCTATCAATTCCTGGGTGTTTTGTCAAGTTTTATTTGTATTATAACTCTCTTCTTGAATTGTATTACTTTAAACACATTCCTCATTTTATAATCATATTTTATGAAATATATTATCGGTTATTTGATTATACCAAAACTAACTAATAATTCTACTCAAAAATTTCTTATCTTAAAAAAAGGAAAAAAATACATTTTTTTATGAAGAATCTCATATTTAGAAAAAAAAAGGTTAATTCAAAAATCAATACAAATGACATTATTTTTTCTATGAAAAGAGGCATTTTTCATGTTGGAAGGTCGTTAATAGTTGAGAATAGTTTATTTTGAGTTGCACAATTTCTTCTTTTTTGCTTTAAAATTCAGTAGTTAATACAAAAAATGAGATAAACGAAAAAAAAAATCGTATATCTTCTCAAAGGAGCATACGAAATCCAAAGTGTTTGCTTGATGCGAAAATAATTTTTCTTCAGAAAAAACAAATGTAAAAAAATCCCTGTTGACTCAGCTTACAAGCACAGGTAGATTTCAAAGTTAAGCCCAAATTCACCAATAAAATATAAATCAAGATTAAACACAGTTTGACAATTTTTTCTGGCCACTTTTGCCGAGTTTTTTAACTTCTTTTTTTCTGGTTTTAATTTGAATCATGTTCATATGACAATTTTTTCTTCACCGTTCTACCCTTTTTCTTTTAATTGGAATTTTTCAAAATTTCTAAGTATAAAAGTTGATAAACATATGTTAAAAACATTTATAATAATTTTAAGCGGATTTGATGTCTTGAGAATTGACGAAGTTAAAAATCTTTTTCTTCTTTAACCCCCCCACTTTTTTATTTAGCTTTTATTTTATTTTATTTTGTTTTATTTATTTACTTATTTGACTTATTTATTTGTTGTTGTAAAAGTTCTAGTCTCTACCAAACACTTGCCAATATAAAAGTTGTAGTTAATATTAAGAAGATTCATAGTAAATTTAAGTGGATTTGATATGCTGAGAATTTACAAAGCTAAGATTTTTTTTTTTTTTACTCCATTTTTCCGGGCTTTATGGATTTTTTTCTGTTTTACAAAATTTCTATTTCCACTCCCTTTATCAAATTTTGCCCATTAACAAGAATTTTGACTGATATTTTCTGCCCCTTGATTTTATATATCAATTTGTAAGAGGTTTGTGAAGAATTACGAAAATAATTGTTGTCCACGAAAAGTGATATTTATACATATCGAGAGACAGATAGCAGATATAAAGTTTTAAGGTTTAAGTTAGTTGGTTTTGGGTTCTGAGCAGTGTTGGGTATGAACGCGCTCACTGAACGAAAACTCACGAGTTTCGCTCACTATTTGTGAACTTTGAACTGAACTTCGCTCACTATTTTATAAACGAGTTTGAACTGAACGGAAACTCAAAAAATAGACGAGTTTGAACAAAATTTACGTTCAAAATTACGTTCAATTTTTTCATAATTTATTTAAAATTTTTCCAAACCTTAGTACACTTTTTCCCTCTTTCAAATGCCATTTAGAGGCCTACACGAGCCTCAGGACGGGTTAACCCATTAACGCCCAGCGTCCTCATTTGAGGACGGTTACAAAAACAGTAAGAAAGTGGTTTTCCCACCAGTAAAGAGGAAGATAAATATATACCTTCTTTCACGAGACAAAATCGTCGATAAAATTAGATAAAAGTTAATTTGATTTTAAAAGTGGTGAGAAATACAAAATTTAAATTTTAGCGAAGAAAATAATTCGGGCGTTAATGGGTTAAGTCTGGATATCATTTCTCTGGGTAGTATCCTAGTCTTACTTCTTCTGCAGACTCGGGTCGCACCGAACCGGACCTGGGCTGTATACAATTTCGCCGAAAATAGATATATACAGTAAACTCTCTGTACAAGGTGGACTGTGTAAGGCGGAAATATGTCTAAATCGGAAAGATTTTCAAGTTCCTGCGAATCTGCAAACAGAGTAGAATTCGTCTAAGACGCAATATTGTCTTCTACGGAAAATTTTCAAGATACCGATCGATTCCGCTGTAGCCATAGTTTATTCTAATTTTAAATTACCATGATTCAACAATTAAACTTTTCTTTAAAGAATAGTTCATATACAATGCTAGGGGATGGGGGAAACAGTATTATAAAAGGTGCTACAAAAATCTGTATATGACGAAATCCTGTCTTAAACGAAACAATTTCTAGATCGGTGCAAAATGGATAGAATAATCCGTGTAAAAAAAATCATAACACATCTGTAAAAGACGGCGAATTTCTTAATAAAGAATCTTTCTACAATGAATTTTTACAATGAGTGTTTTTTTTTTTTTTTTTTTTTTTTTTTTTTTTTTTTTTTTTAAGATTCACCAGTATAGAAATTTTTATATTTTTAAGCCTCCAATCCGTGGAAATGTGTAATGTTATTAATATTTCAGATATTTAGATACAGTTAAGGATTCATTTTATAATCAATTTAGTTTACAATGGGATATACAGAAATAAATATGGAAAGACCAATACTTTGGAATAAATGTGCCTATTTACGCAGCCCATTACCCCTTTTTTAAATGAAAAACATAAGCATGAAAGGGAAACTGTAATAAGTACTTTTTAGAGTTCCGTATTTAAAAAATTAAACGGAACCATTATAAGATATCCCTCTTGTGTCTGTTTTTTATATATCGCAATTGCTATAAGGTAAGTTAGCCCCTCCTCTTCTGTAAAATTAATACTAAGTTCCAAACTAGCAAAAGGAAGCAATTACTAAAGCACAATACTCAGACCAGTATTGTCTCGAAGGGTATGCACACAGGCATCCAGAGAGTGCAATCGCGTGTTTGTGCCATTTTCAATATTGTACCGACCAAAAGTATATGAAGTTATGCATCGAATTGAACCAAATTTTTTGTGTAAGTGTATGACTATGACTAATTGGTCCTTCCTGAATTTTAAAAAAATCCACCGAAAGGGGGCACTGCAATAGCGAATTTTATGCCATTTTCTATATTGCACCACCTAAAAGTTTACGTTCTAGAACGCTATGTTCTAGTAGTTAGTAGGTCCTCATAGCAAGTAGGACCTCATAATTTGAAAAAAAAAAGTCTCAAAATTTTGTAAATTTGGACAATAATATCCAAACATAAAAAAAAAAAAAAAAAAAAAAAAAAAAAAAAAAAAAAAGTGAACTTTTTAGTGAACTTTGTTCATTTTTACAAATGAGTTTGATTTGAACGAGTTCGTTTGAAAATTTTTGAGTTTGAACGTGAACTTAAATCACTTTTCAGAAATTGAACGTGAGTTTGAGTTAGTTCGTTTATTTTGTGAACGTGCTCAACACTGGTTCTGAGGGTCATGATCGGTGTAGATCTGCCAAGTATTTTTAGAAATTCCAATAGAAGGGAGAATGTAATAGGTTGTATTTCTTATAAAATATACCTAAAAATGGAAAAACAAAAATTTTCTGCACATGTACTGTAATGTGAATAATATTAATTTTTTTAAATCGCGAAAAAAAGTCAAGGCTACATGGGGGATGGAGAATTTTATGTAACGTGTCACATTAAAATTATACGTAAGAAAAAGATAAATTATGCAAAATGTATAGATTTTGAAACACCTTCCAATGTATTCGAAAGTATGCAACGAAATTTCACCGTTAAATGGCAGGTAAGACTGGGTGCAATCATAAGGAAAATATGCTAACTTGGAAAATATGGAAAAGGGGCATTCATTATATGGCTACATGTATATATTACCACGATAATACTTAGAAATTTTTTAACATGTTTGTGCTCCCTTAAATACCTTTATTCCTAATACATCTCATGAATTATGAAGTGATTTGATTCCATTACACCTAACTTATAATTTTTATAATAATAATTAATATATTTAACTAAATCTCTATGCATCATGCTCTTAAATTCCAAATTCAGCAACAAAATCTAAATCAAGATTAAACACAGTTTACAAATTTAATTTGGCCACTTTTGCCCAGTTTTTAACTTCTTTTTTTTTTTTTTTTATTATTATTTTTTTTTTTTTAATCTTGATCATGTTCATATAACAATTTTTTCTCCACTTACATAATAAAAAGTCACACACACACACACACACACACACACACATATATATATATATATACAGGGTGTACCAGAAAGGACTCCCCAACTTTGAAATGGCATAACTTTGAAACAGTGAGAGTTAGAAATGTGAAACAAGTTGAACGTTAGACAGATAGGTCTGGAATTTGCCATACACCAATTTGAAAAATAGTTCTAATATTGGATAATAGGTGGCAGCAGAAGCCCATGGAACTTTAAATGGTGCTTAGAAGTACAGAAATTTCATTCGTGTATCTGTTCGATAGCTGACACGTGTAAAAAAGTTGTATATAATTAGAGAACAATTCGGAATTCAAGAATACCATGCCGTATTCCTTGGAACAACAAATTTTTATTATACTTGAATACCATCCATAAAATCGAAATCCGACATTGACAAAGTGAAGCTTTAAAATAAAATTTAATGCTAAAAAAGGTCCAGACTTGAAAACAATTCGCAATTTATCCAACAAGTTTGAACGGACGGGCAGTGTGGCCGATGATTTAATCGGAAATGTGGAATGCAGTCGATCAGTCCTGACACCTGAAAATGTGCAAGCAGTCGAAGAAATTGTTAAACATTGTCCTCGAAAATCCATAAGGCGAGTCGCTGCTGAAGCAGGATTATCAAACACTATTACGCACAATATAATGCGAAAAGGCATCTCGATACATTGAAATTTTACAGTAGTTTATTGGAACATTTCAAGCTCTAGAGGATGCACCAGAGATTTCGTGGTTTATGCACCGTACTACTGCAGTGTTTGAGTTCCTCGAGGAATACTTCAGTGAGAGAGACACTGCTTTAAATTATCTCAAAGTGACAGGTATTGGTATGGATTGGCTACCATATTCCCCTGATCTCAATCCATATGACTTCTTTTTGTAGGAATACTTGAAGGACACTGTTTATTCTAAGAATCCCCAAACGTTGGAACAGCTTGAACAATTCATCCGTGAGGCATATGCATCCATTTCATTAGAAGTATTCCAACAAGTGATTTCGAACTTTAGGTTGCATCATGTTGTTGCTAAAAAAAGTAGCCATGTTGAAACCATTGTAATGTGATTTTTATCTCAGTTCAAACAGCTCACTTTCAGGAACTATTTCAAAGGCACAGCTTTGTGATCACAGCACCCTCTGGTGTCCAATATTGGAACTATTTTTTTGAATGGATATATAAAAAATTCCAGACTTATCTATCTAACATTCAACTTGTTTTACATTTCTATCTCTCACTGTTTGGAAGTTATTTTATTTCAAATTTAGGGAGTCCTTTCTAAAACACCCTGTATATATATTAATGCAGAAAAAACTCTGATTCGAAATTTCGAATAGTTGAATCTTTGTCAATCGTCGTAAAAACGTAAAAAGAAAACCTAAATATTTTCAGACAATTAAAGGGTTAAACGTCCTGAAAGTATTTATGAATCTTTCTTGTTTTTCCACCTGCTAATTTTTATTTTTTATTTTTTATTTATTTTATTTTATTTTTATTTATTTTTATTTTTTTTGTTAAATAGTTATCTGAAAATTTTCTCCACTAAATACAATAAAATAAATGTATAATCATTTTTTTAGTATTTATAATGCAAAAACCTGTTGATCTGCAGAAAAATGGTGTTAGTCAAAATTCCAATAAAAAAGTTGCTAATTTTACGAACAAAATCTGCACTAATTACGAACTTTCCATCATTGTAACAGATTTTGTTTTTAAAATAAATAGCTTACATATTTCGTCCGAAATAAAATCTGTATTTATTACAAAATTTCTGTTATCTTATCAGTTTTTTCAGTAAATTACAGTTTTTGCAGAAAACTAAACTGTTCGTAGATAAGTTTTGTAACATATTCATTATTTTACTGGCGTCTGTGTTTGACCATTTTTTCACCGCAAAGTCAGTAGGTTTTTTCTTTGTTTATGATTGTACAAATCTATTTCTCTATAAGTTTAAAAATTTCTAAGGTGATTTTTATACACAATACACAAATTCGGAGATTTGCAGAAAAGACACCAGTAAAAAAACTTTTAGTTTACGAGCACAATCTTTATTATTATTGTTATTATTATTACGAATTTTGAGACAGTTTAACCCTTTCCGACGCGGGCAAAATTTGTACTAAAATGAGAAATTATCCACTGACACCGGAATTCACAAACGAATTTTTTAAATATTTTGAATTCCTTAATTTAAGCTTTTATTGTAAAAGCAAAATTTCACTAAAATAATACTGGTGCCGTTTGCAAGTTTGGAATTAAAATTAGGTATCCCAGACCGGGCACAGTGTGCCGGAAAGGGTTAACACACATTTTGTCCTTACTAAACAGACTATATATTTTCTCCGAAATAAAATTTGTATTTATTATAAATTGAAAATTTTATATATATATGTTTATTTAACATATTTTGCAGCACATTAAACTGTTTGCAGATTGGTTTTGTAAAACAAACAATGTTTTACTGGTGTCTTTGGTTGACAGTTTTTACTGCAAAATCAATAGTTTTTTTTTCTTTTTTTACAGTTGTACATTTTTTTTCTCTGCATTCTACAACAATTCATAAAATGAAAGTTGAAGATTGATTTTTTTTTCTATACTCGAAAACATATTTTGAAATTTAAAATATTTAAAAATCAAGGTTTATAGAGATAAAGTAGAGATTTAGAGACAAGGTGGACTATAGATAATATATTATAATTTAAATGTTTTTTAAGCCCCTGAAATGCTATTTCTTTCAGTAAATAATTAAAGTATCGTCCCCTCTTTAAATAATAATTTTAAAAATTTACATATGTCAGTTATAAAATGAAGTTATTATAACATTGTACTGTTAAACACTGATAATTTCTACTGCAATTTTTTTTAATTTTTAAATATTGCACATTTTAAATTTTTACACCTTCTTACAGGAAAAAATACTAATATCTGGAGTTTGTTCAAAAACTGCATCTCAATTTACTTTTGAGATAATAATTTTAAAAATTGAAATTAAATTACGTTTGAAGGAGCTCCTTTTCTTGAAAAATCATCTCCCGTTCTTTCTTTGGAATGAAGAAATTCATCTTTAAATGAAAACCGTTAAGGGAAATATCAATGCAAACATGACATTTTTTCTGTGAAAAGAAGCATTTTTCCATGTCAGAAAATCATTATGATTTCAGAACAGGTTATTTTGGGTTACGCTATTTTTTTTTTTTCTTTAATCCATTCTTTATCTAGGAAAGAGAATTATAGAAAAAAATACGTATTCTACTCAGAGAAACATAAAAGTTCTAAAGAGTTTGCTTGATGAGAAAATAATTTTTCTTCGGAGAAAAACTAAAAATAAAAACTGTTAACGCTGAAATTTTGCTGCATATGTCTTATAAGAATTACATTAATTGCTTTTTACCAGAAAAATGCATTTTTAATGGGAAAAAACACATTTCAATTTGAGAGTAGTTAAATTATATTTTATACGATTTATCATTTCGAAAAGAGACCTGTAGCACATTATAAACATGATTTTCTTAATTTTTAAATACAGGGTGTCTTAACCCTTTGAGCTCTGGGGTGTAAATTTCTTCAAAATTCCAAATGTCACATTAGCACCAGTATTTTGCAAAGAAAAAAAAACGGTTAACGATAAACACGAAAAAAAAAAAAAAAAAAAAGCATTAAACGGTTTTCAAATGAATTTGGTCGAATTTTCTGGTGCCATTGTGACATTTTGGAATTAAAATTATGTGGTAGAAAATTCTACCAGCAGAGCTCAAAGGGTTAAAAGTATGTTATAAATCTTAATAGTGCCAACCAAAGCCAATTAATAACAAACGTGATCAGATAAAAGATAGAAATTTTGCATGTTGAAAATAAAGCTTATAATGTCTGGAGTTCTTTTTACATATTGTAAAATTGACAATGAAACCAGAAAAATTAAAAAGAAAAAATTAAATATTAATCTAAATACATTTGTTAACGATAAATTGTTAGAGCATAAAAGTTTAACCCTTTCCGGCATGGGTAAAATCTAATAGTAAATGAGGAATTATCGACTGGTACCGGAATTCACAAACTAATTTTTTAAATATTTTAAATTCCTTAATTTAAACTTGTAGTGTAAAAGCAAAACTTTACTAAAATATTATTGGTGCCAATTGCAAGTTTGGGATTAAAATTAGGTATCCCAGACCGGGCACAGTGTGCCGGAAAGGGTTAAACTAAAACTCATGCTGACTTTAGTATGGACTATGTAGTCTAAGAGCACAATGTAGCTCTTCTGTTTCCCCCCCGCGGTTTATTATTAATTAGAAGTAAGTGAGAGAATGGATCCCTGCGTAGTTTAAGAGCATATTGTAGCTCTTCTGTTTCCATCCGGAAATTTTGTAATGATAACTAGTGGCAGATAGGAGAGTGGACACTTATGTGGTCTAAGAGTATATTGTAGCTCTTCTGTTTCCCTCTGTGACTTTTCTATTGATAATTAATTGTAACTGACAAAGTAGACCACTATGTAGTTTAAGAGCATATTGAAGCTCTTCGATTTTCTCCGTCGCTTTTATATTTATAACTAGTGGTAGGTAAGACAATGTGTCGTCTAAAAGTACATTGCAGCTATTGTGTTTCCCTTCGTGGCATTTTTATTCATAACTAGTGGTAGGTGAGAGAGTGGAGCTCATGTATTCGAACAAAATTTATATAATGCATGTATGGCAGATCATTTCTATTTGGCACTCTTTGTGAGCCAACAAATTTAACTGCTTTTTTGATTTTCCTGTATGTCATAGGGCAATGAGTTTTAGCCAATCATAATTTGCCCGTATCATGTACGGGCATCAATATTCCAATCATGATTTGTTATTCTTACTAGTTAATTTTGATTGTAAATTTTGCATTGCTTAATCCGAGGATTTTCTGATCAAATTCAGTAAAAAATTCTGTTCTGAAAAACCAGTGATAAAAGATTAAAAATTCAGTAAAAGACATGAAAAGAAATAGGCATTATTTGAAAGCTTTTTTCAAAAATATTGATAATTTAAGTGTTTAACATGTACTAAACACGCTCGAAGTATAATCTCTCTGTTATCAACGGTAAGCGTTGTAGATAGTTTATTCAATATCATAAATAACAAGTTACTGGAACAGTTTTAGATAACCGTATGCCCGAGTACTGCATTGTTATTGACTCGTGTGAAGCGTCATCTACACAAAATGGCACCTCTTGAGTGCAATGAGTTTTGTGTTCTAAGAGTGATTGTGATCTGTAATTTTAGTTCAAAGTGTGTTTCATTTAAATCTTTCAGGCGCACGTCACACAGTGTGTAATTTTTATAATCTAGGGGGACAAAATATGAAAATAGAAAATAATAAACAAGTATTGTGATATTAATGTTTTATATTTATTACCGTATTACAATAGCTTATCTAAGCTAAAAAAAGTAAGTTAAGTTAAAATAATGTAGTATTGTAGTGTATTTAGTCATCATCGCCGTCATCATCATCTTCACTTGCATTTAAATTTTCTGATTTATTTAAAGTTGGAAGAGATTGTTGCAACAGATCTTGCACTTCCAAAGAAATTTTTCCACGTAGAGTTTTCGGCGCTGCACGTAGACTAGCAATAATTGGATCTGATGTGATTAATAATGTATGTAGTAAATCAGTATTTGTATCAATCCGTGAGGTTTTGCGAGTGAATAATTCTCTAAATTTTCTACTGTTTTTGTTCCTAGCCTCTTGGGCTTCTTCCGACATCTCGCCAATATGTAGAATGCAGGACGCAATTATATCTTTGCCATGGAATAGTACTTTGTGCACGCTTACTGGCATTGAGCACCAAGGATATTCTTTTATGTATAGTTCTCGCGTATCTTTTGCGAATTCTTCAAATTTATTGATGTTGATTTGATATCCTGAGTTCAGACATTCCAATATGATATGGAATCGTTTAATCAATTCCATGTTTACTCCTGTTATTTCAGAAGACTTTTCTGGATTTCTGAAGAACTTACGGGCAGTATTGCCATCGTTAGTATTGCCCTTCTGTTGTTTAGGCATGTCAACAAGTATACCCAGGTCTTTTCTAAATCGATCCTGAATATATTTTTTCTTTTCCGCCAGCTTATTTTTATTTTCAGCACCTCGTACTTGCCATGTCTTTATCTCAAGACGATATGATATATGTAAAATGTATTCAAAGAATCTTATCCATGAGTTGGAAGAGATTGTTGCAACAGATCTTGCACTTCCAAAGAAATTTTTCCACGTAGAGTTTTCGGCGCTGCACGTAGACTAGCAATAATTGGATCTGATGTGATTAATAATGTATGTAGTAAATCAGTATTTGTATCAATCCGTGAGGTTTTGCGAGTAACCCTAAAGATAGGTATTCTTGATTCACCTGCTTTGTTGAAAGAGCATTGATATTGTTCATATCACGGGGTTTTGCCCCACATAAATAACAGGTCTGGGTTGAGGCACATGATGCCACCGCGTTACATATTTTTCCATCAATCATACAAAGGACCATTCTCGGGGTTACCGTAATTTCGTGATCATCAAAGAGTATATTTGTCGGCAATAAAGTGGTAACTTGGGTTTTGATTTGTTCAATTTCCGTGTTTATTAGATTCGTGGTTTCTTTTGCAAACATAAATTTTATTGGACGGCAATATCGTGTTGATGAAGGTGCTAAATTTTTCCAAACTATTTTTTTATCTTTTACAGAATAAATTTGTATTGGTACCATAGAAACGCTAAATAAGCTTTCATCATTAAAATTTTCATTCGAAAACTTTTGGCGATATCTTTTTTGGTCTGCACCATCACAACCCCATTTTATGACGATATCGAAACTATCATCGGACAAAGACTTTATCACGTCTTCTTGTACGGTGCACAGTCGTCTGGTGGTGTGGTCAATTAAAGATTGTAGCTTTATTTCGGCTGAAATCTCTGTAATACTGACATCTGAAGGATAACATAACTCTTTAGCTTCTTTTACTTTATAATACGGTGGATACAACCTGCAATTCATACTCTTTGCTTGTTGGACCTTGTATTGGTGTGTTGAAAGGTTTGAATCAACCATAACTGCCAGCGCTTGATTCGAAGACATCGTCTTATGCTCAGGAACCAAAGCTCTGCGAGTTTTTTTTTTATCGTGGTACCACGTTCGGGGGAAGCTTCAGCGAGTTCTTTTACAATGGCAGCCGAGTCTCTTTTGCCTTGCTTTAACAGCTTTATTTCAGTCGCCATGGCTAACTCTTCCTGGCTTGTCAATTCGACCAAACGCTGTACTTTTCGTATTTTTGTTTTTCTGCTGCAGGCAGAAAAATCTTTGGGTGGTCTACCAAGCTTCTTAGTAGTGTCTGACTCTGCTTGAGAACTCGAAACAGCCTGTGTAACTTTTTTCGAAAACGAAACTGTTCCTTCCAACCACGCTGCATTTTCTTTTAAAAAGCGTGTTTGATGTCTTCCCGATTTGGACCATTTTTGTTCAATTTTTTGACATAAGCTTCTAACAGTGACCTTAATGCCACTAATTACGTCATCTGGTACAGTATCTCTGCATAAATTTTCCAATATGTATTGTGTTATCGCTTCAGTCCTCGATTTTTTTGAGGTGGTCCTCCATATCTCAAATATATCTTTTTTAAGGATTTTCGGATTCATTCTGGAATTTACAAAAAACTTTATGAGTGTCGCAAATATGCGCAAACGATTTCTCATATTTCAAGTAGTATACAAGTATATATATTTTTTTAAATTGGCGACAATATTGTATAAATACGTATAATGAACTAAAACTTCCATTTTGTTAATAGATTATTGACTTTAATACTATAAACCTTATTTTGAAAATAATTTAAATAATAAGCAATATATAAATACTGAATACATACCTGCATACACGTAAGATGACAATAAACACACAAAATAACAAAGAAGGTACACAACACTGCGCGCTCGTCGTGCATATGCTAACGAATGACGCAGTAAATTTTGAGTCGAACCCCTTTAACTCTGATCGGACAAGTTCCGACATGTTATTTCTACTGTTCGCGTGGCGACTAACAAAATATAAGCCATGATACTTTTGTGAGGGACGTTCTAGTTTAATATTAACGTGTTAATTTCTATGTCGCGCATAGGTTGTGATTTGGAAATATGTTCCCCTAGATTATAAAAATTACACACTGAGCGTCACTTGTATTCGCAAAATGTTAAAATAAATGATTGACAGCAGTATTTACAATAAAATTTATTTGTTAATATGTAAAAATATATTTTCGAGAATTAAATAAAAGAGAAATTTACTTAAAAGATTTCGGGTGCTGATGTCGCACTTAAGGATTAAAACTATGCAATTCACAGCCACAGCCCTTCAAGAGGTTAAAATTTATTTGTCATCCCCCGTATGGCATAAAAATACAGATTTAACCTTCTTACCCTGAATGGGTTTAATCGACCCATAACTGTGATTTGTTTTATACGATTCGAAACAAAACTTTTTTCATAAAGAAAGTTAAACAACAGATTCAGGGCTATAAGTCAATTAAATATATTAAAATATTTTAAATAACAATTCTGGTGTGAAACGTTTTTATCAAGATTGAGTGAAATTTGAACAAGGTAGGAAGGTTAAGGATGCTATTATTTACATTACATCGCACTTGTTGGCCAAAATGTGGGAAGAATCGGACTTTAAATTGCATGTATGCAGTACAACTAAAGGATCACATATTGAACATTTGTTAAAAAACTAGGTTATTTTATCTTCAATTTGATGAATGATTTGTTGTAAATAATTTAAATTGAACTTTAATAGTATGACTTTCATACCGGTCAGGCATTTTTCTACTACAGTTACCGGTGTTTTTTATAGAAAAAAAATCTAAGTTAAACGGGCAAAGTTTCACCTTCTTTTAACCATTTCCGGCACAGTGAGCCCCTCCCAGGCACACCTAATTTTACTTCCAAACTTGCTAACGTCACCAATGATATTTTAATAAAGTTTTGCTTTTACAACGAATGCTTAAATAAAGGAATTCTTAATTTCTAAAAATGTCTTTTGTAAATTCCGGTGTCAGTCGATAATTTCTAACTTTACAAACAGAATTTGTCCGTGCCGGAAAGGACTAACCTTTTACTGGCGCGAAGTAAATCTGTTGCAAAAATAAAGTTCCACCAGAATTTATAAACGAATTTATTGGAAAATACGAACTTGATTATTTTCAGGTATGTTATAAAAGGAAAATTGTAATTAAATACTCTTGGAGCCAGTAAAATTAAAATTAGGCGTCTTCTTTTTAAGGGACACCGCGCCAGAAAGGGTTAAGGGGAGATTTTCTGTGAGAAAATACTGGTGACGAGGAAGTTCTATATGTGTGTACAATTTCCGCCATACTTAGTACTGAAATTGCTATCTATCGAAACCGATATGAATAAAATTTAAAATTATTAGTGCTTTTAACGCTGATATTTTTACATTTTTATTATATTGCTTCAAGCTCCATCTTAATAATTAGACAGTTATTTCATTTAAAGGGATCTGGAACACATTTTAAAATTATTTTTATTTATTGTGTTAAAATTTTAAACCTGTTTTGTGATGGTTAACCATATTATTTGTAAAGAAAATCACATGATAAAAATTCTCATAATTTTCTTTTAAAAATTTAAATTAAAAATTTATTAAAAAAGTGGAGTAATTTAAAATCGCAATAACTCAAAATATCATTTGTAGAATTTATTTATTTTTTCATTTAAATAAACAGAAAGATTTAAATTTTAATTTTAATTCAGAATATTTTATAAATCCTAATTTTTTAAAAAAATGAGATTATTTAAATAAAAAATTTGAAAAAAAGTAACTTTTATTAAGGAGACCCGTAAGAAAAAACCCAAAATTTTTATTATTGATTTTAAAGTAATGAATTTAGGTGTACTATTTAAGAATCTTCTTGTAAGGAATAATTAGCAAAAAAACTCACTTTTTATTAAAAAAGTATATTTTTTATAGGGATTTTTTTTCTTTTTTTTGTCGAAAAATACACTTTTTAAAATTACTACTCCTCATTCAATTTTCAATATTTTGGTATTACTAAAATTTCTTAAATAGTGTTATAGTATATAGAAAAGAACTAAGGAGACATATTTTTAATTTTCTATTTTAATCGGCTAAAAAAACTACGCATGGTAAATTTCCTTAAATTCGTTATAATTTTCATGTTTACCAATTTATGTAAAACTTTCAGAAATAGTTTTAAAAAATATCTGTCCTTACTTTTGTTGCAAATTTTTTTAAGATTCTAAAAACATAAACACTTTGTTTCTAAATCATTTTACCACTGAGCCTTAGTACTTAGAACTTAGGCAAAATATGAAAAAAGTCATTTTCAGGAAATGGCCGCTAGTCCTTTAAACTCTATAGCGAGTACAATTTAAAAAGCTCATTTTCTACCTGTTCCAAGTGTCCCCGAGTTCTGAAATTTTGCATGGATATTCGCAAGTATGTATTTTATCGTTTTCTGAGAAAAAAAAATTTTTTTTGAACTTTTGATGATTTTTGGCCGAAAATGGGGTTCGGGTCTCCCTTAAAGAAATCATACTTTCAAAAATAAATTCTTTTTTTCAAATTTGCTGAATCAAGATTAAAGTAAAATACGAAAAAAAAGTCAGGTTCAAGTTTGAAGCATTTATCTCTAACAGTTCTTGAGTTATAACAATTTACATCCCAGAGATTGTGAAAAACCAATCATGAAGACAAACGCATTTTCACAAATTTCCATGACAACCATACCTTCAAAGCTAGATTTTGAAAACAACTTGAAACGAAAAAAAATAACATCTTCTCTTCTAATTAAGATAGAAACATTATTTAAACGTCATTTAAAGTATAAAATAATAACGACATTTTTAATCAAAAAAAAAAAAAAAAAAAAAAAAAAAAAAAAGTAAATTCGAAGATTTTTCTGTCCCGAACAACTTTAAGGGAATTTTTCAAGAAATTTATTTATTTTTCATTAAAAGAATGATTTCTTTTCCATTTGCATCTTTACAGTTTTCTAGACGTTGGACGATTCTAGGAGAAAAATTTTCAATTAGGAAATATTCTTATATTTCTATTTCAGAGCATTATATTTGTACATTTCCTAATTTTATAAAATGCTAAAGAAATTTTCAAAATAAAAGATTTGAGTGCAGTTACAAATATGCACAAAATCCCAATACATTCCAATTTAATTAATTAATTTTAATTAGAAAAATCCTTTTAAAATTTATGAAATGATGATATAAATCTTCTATTCTAATTTCAAAAATTCACGACAAACGCTTTAGAATTTGAAATTTTCCCGAATTTATAATTTGGGATGTAAAGAGTTAAAAAGCTGTTTTAAATAATTGCATATTTTTTAGCATTACACTTTTAATTTACAATATAGAAGAAAACATTCACAAAATAATTTCTCTTTTATTTCAAAGATATTTCTATTGTAAAAGTATTATATTTGTACATTTCATATAATATTCCATAAAATTTTGTATATTTCATAATTTTATAAAATGCTACAAAAAATATTTTAACCACTTAACTGATTCACCCGTACGTCGAACGGGCAAGAAGAGTTTGCTTGATCTATAACTTAAAGCTTTTTGATAGCACTATTTTTTAATACAATTTCATACTATATTTAATGCCAGAAATGTCTAGATTAAATGTTACGAATATTTTATCTTAAAAAAGTGGTGTTAAACCAATAATTTCAATTTATTGTATGTAAAAATAAGAATTAGATAAAAATAAAATATTTGAGTGCATTTAAAAATTTGCACAAAATTCCTATACATTCAAGTTTAATTAATTAATTTTAATTCGAAAAATAAGTTTAAAATTTATTAAAAGATTGTATAAATCTTATAATACAGTTTCGAAAATTCAAGTTAAATGTCTTAGAAAATTAAATTTTCACAAACTCAGAATTTGGGATATAAAGGGTTAAGAAATTGTTTTAACATTTTGAACTCTGGTGGTTAAATTTCTCCCATTCAATTTTAATTCCGAGATGTCAAAAAAGCATCGATATATTCTATCAAATTTATTTGAAAAAAAAAACATTTTCTTTCCTGTATATCGTAAACCGATTTTATTATATATATATACATTATTAATTATTATTATTATTACAAAATTCTGGTGCCAATGTGACATTTGGCAATTTTGAAGAAATTCACACACCGGTGACTAACACCTCCAGGGACAGAGGGATATTTTATATCCCATTTACGATTAGCCCCTTGAGGCGTGGTGAGATGTATTTCATCCCACCTAGGATTAATAAGAATTCGCACCAGAAAAATGTTATTAAATTTAACTTTTTTTTTAATTTTGAAGAAAAATCATCCTGAAATTGCTTTTCACCATTTGAAGTAATTTTTTTTCAAATTTCCGGTGAAAATTCCGAATTATACAAACGCGATTACTTGCTCCTGAAAGGGTTAAAGAATATTAGCTCCAGAAAATAAAAAATAAAAAATTACTTTTCTAACTTTGTTGAAAAAAAATAGTAACGCTTCTTTTCCTTATTGTGAAATAAAAGTTTTCCAAATTTCTGGTGGTAGTCCAGAAGTACACAAACGCAATTTCATACTCTTCAAAGGGTTAAAGGATTAAAGTATTGAATATTTATTATCACTACATCATTAATTTACAAAATAGAAGAAAATATTTTAAAACCAAATAATTTCCCTTTTATTTCAACGACGTTATAGGAAAGTTTATGTTTGAGATCTGTCAATATTATGTTGAAAACTCTTCCTCTTTCTGTTTTACGTTAATTAGATACAGTGAATAAAACAAAACCCTTCTAAGGAAAAGACTGACGAAATTTAGTATGTACAGAATAAAATTCCTCCTACTTGTTTTTCGCTTTACCATGTCCTATGAGTTTTCTTTTATCCGTAACTGTATGCTTCAGATGTCATTTTTCCAGCGCGTATTTTCTAGAATAATGTGTAAAAATCTTTTATTTAGCTTTTATTTTCATTGCACTTTTTCCTTTTATGATTCTTGACATTGTTAATTTTGTAAGCATCGTTAGAAATAAATGTCAAAATATCGTAAAAGCACAAAAAGTTTTGTTTTTCCGATAATATTGATAATTTGAAAATATGCAAAATATTTGCCGAGTGCAAAACTGTGACGTCAAATAAGTATAATTAGTTGTAATATGTTCTGGGACAATTTGCTTGTATTTATAAAATGATAATGAACATTGGTTTTCTTTTCGATACTTCAAAACACTTTTTAGGTGCGTTCGTAATTATGTAAATACGTAGAACCAGTAGTCGTCGTTCGATCCGTTCGTCAGTCTGTCCGTCCGTCTATCTATCCTTCTGTCCGCATATAATAACGCTAAAACTACCAAACCGAATCGTAAAAAAATGTAATTATTACATAATTTTTTCATTTCAAATTTTATGAAAATCTAATGTATAATTTAATTACAGGGGCAATCAAAAATATTCCGTAACATTGTGGTCAATAGAAAAAATAGTTTCAAGTGCATTTTAATGATGCTACACTCTTTCGAACATAATACAATTCATATGCATTTATGAAATGTATACTAAAATATATATTCTGTACAATCTGTGGTGCAAAGAATATTTTCCCCCACAAAAGTATCCCATTACATAATTATATAGGGAGGAAATTGTTTGGGGTATGTTTTAATAACATTTTCACATTTTATGAAAATGATATACGTTGCTGAGGTTTACTACAAGTTAATTCCTATAAATTAGAAAACATTTAGTATTTACATGGATACACAAAAGATTTTGGATACTTTATTGTATCCGAAATACTGTATATTTAAAAAAAACTTTGTTATAGAACTAACGCATTTGTTTGATTGTCAAACTTGTATGATTCTTGACATCGTTAATTTTGTTAACATCGTTAGAAATAAATGTCAAAATATAGCAATATCGCAAAGTTTTGTTTTTCCGATAATATTGCTTATTCGAAAATATGCAAAATATCTGCCGAGTGTAAAATTGTAGTGTCAAAAAAGTGTAATTAATTGTATGTATTCTGGAACAATTTGCTTATATTCTTAAAATGATAATGAACATTGATTTTCTTTTCTATGCTTGAAAATACTTTTGCATTTTAAAAGTATTTTAAGATTTAAAATTGCTGATATGAAGTGGAGATTTACAGACAAAGTAGATTAGAAATAATATGTTTGAGTTTACAGGATTTCTTTAATGCGATTTTAGGAAGTTGTATATTAGAGTTCGCGATTTACTTTAAGCCACTGAGAGGCAAGTAATTATGTCTCTGTAATACTAAATTCTCACCGGAATAATAATAATAAAAAAATATTTTTAAATAAGGAAAAATAATTTTTAAAACATTTTCCCACAAAAATTTAAAATTTAAAATTTAATTCACAATTACGGCGTGAAACTTTTTTAAATTTGTGGGAACATACTATATCCCACCGCCCCTAGAGGGGTTAATAATTTTCTAAACATTTCAACAACCTGAAAACACTTTTCGCATTTTATATTAAAAAGTTTAAGGTTGCAGAGATAAAGTGGAGATTTAGAAACAAAATGGATTAGAAATAAAAGTTTGAGTTTAAAGATTTTTGTTTATTTATTTATTCATTTACTTTTACAGTTTTTGTTGAAATTCTTTATAAGAGTTCAGATATTTTAACCCGGGAGAACACGCGCAAACCCAGTGCATGAATAGTTTTTACTTTCTCACCAACAAATACAAATAAAAATCGTCATCTAATTCAGACAGAAAAAAATGTTACAAATTCGGCTATAAAATAAGTTGAAGGTTCTTTTTCAAATATAGTGGTGACAATTGTAAAAAATCATGTGCACGCGATGTCTATCAGGCCCAGCGCGAGTCCTCCTGGATTAATCTAAGGTGATACATTATTATTATAGATGTAGTTACGCCTTTGTTTCATAAAAACGTAATTTTGATTGATTATGCAGTTTATACTCTATTTCTATCACATAAAATTACTGTTTTAGAAAATTTTACATTTATTATTTTTTTTAATTTATAATGCAAAACAAGAAAATAAATCCGATCAGGTTTTGTTCGCTTCAAGGATTTTAGAGTTACCAGAATTTTTATAAAGAAATATTTGTCTTTTGAATGGAAGGAAAATTATTTCTTCAAATTTAGTGATAAGTACTTTAAGAAATTCCCGGTGCTAAAACAACTAAAATCCTTTAAACCTCTTGGTGCATACTTACTCTGCTTATGCAAGGTAATGTATTACATATTTGTATTTATCTTCATAGTTAGCATTAAATGTCAAAATATCGTATAAGCATAAAATGTTTTGCTTTTTCCGATAATACAGATAGATTTGAAAATATGCAAAACATTTGCTGAGTGCAAAATAATGGTGTCCAACAAGTACGAATGCTGTTTTTAAAATAAGGGCCTTTTATGAATTAAAAAAAAATGAAAGGAAATGTATTTTTGTACTTACATTTGAAAGGCACTTTATGCAGCTACTTTTCAACATAATCGTTGTATAAATTAAAGCGCTTACCATAACCTTAAGCAGTTTGTTAATTTCATCTGCATAAAGTTTTGCCGCCACCCGATTCAACACTGGAATATTTTAATTCTACCTCGCACCACTCTCTCAAAACAGAAATTTTTACCACTTATTTTTGTAACATGTTTAACCCTTTAACGGTCAAAGCATTTTCTTTGCTAAGATGTTGAAATAAATTATTGACACCGGTAATTGTGAACAATGTATATGTAAATACGAAAAGGTGATTTTTCTCATGCATAATAAAATAGAATTCTTAAAATAAAAGTTCCAGTGTCGTTGTTGCATATACGAATTCAAAATTTGTGGTTTCGTAGCGAAACCAATGAACGTCAAAGGGTTAAACCTTTTGCGACGAAAGCTTTTTACGAAATTTTTAATGTTTTTCGCCGGTTTTTGAAAACAATAATTTGTACTTTATTAAATCAAGAAAACGCTCCGATGAAATGAGGCAAATTTTACATTAAAAATTTTCTGGTGGTTATAAGCAAGGATTCTTAAAGTTTCTCTTTTGCGGCACGTATACGTGTCGTCCATCTTTAACCCTTTCCGGCACGGGTAAAATCAGTACTAAAATTAGAAATTATAGACTGACACCGGAATTCACAAACGAATTTTTAAAATATTTTGAATTCCTCAATTTGAGCTTTTATTGTAAAAGTAAAATTTTACTAAAATATTACTGGTGCCGTTTGCAACTTTGGAATTAAAATTAGGTATCCCAGACTGGGCACAGTGTGACAGAAAGGGTTAAGGCGTTAAAAGAAATATACTACAATTTAAATAAATAATAATAATGGTGCCAGTCGAATATAAAAATATCCGCAAGTAGCTGCCAATAACAAATATTTTTTAATTCTACTAGCACTATTATTTTTTAAAAGATACGTTTCATTAGATATTACATTTGATAGGTTTTATCATTTATGACGATACAATATTAATCGATATTTTTAACTAAATAAACCAGAAAATTACAAGTTATTTATGAATATTGCTTAATTTATGATATTGAATTGCACAAAGAAATACAATCCATATATCATGTGAGATATTGTCTACTGGAAGAGTGAAATGGTTATTTATGAGATACAAAATTAATATTAACGCTTAACCCTTTCCGGCGCAGGCAAATTCTGCTCATAAAATAAGAAATTGTTGACTGACACCGGAATTTAAAAACGACTTTTATCGAAATTAAAAATTCCCAAATTCATGCTTTCGTTGTAAGAGCAAAATTTCTATAAAATATTCTTGGTGCCGTTTGCAAGTTTGGAATTAAAATTAGGTGTTGCCGGAGTGGTAACACTGCGCTGGAAAGGGTTAAAGTAATCTAATGAATAATATGTCACAGGGAAATCAAATGTCTTTATTTACAAAAGATGTAACGGTTGATTTTATCTGCTCTTATTAAGATTTAAAAAAAGAAAAAAAGAATGTTTAATGGTAGAAAGTAGATTTTTTTTCGAAGAAACAGAAAGCCACAATAAAATAGCTATGTAGTTTCTTAACGAAATTAAGCAGGTATGTGTGTTTGACATCACAATATGGTTACGAACCCACCTAAAAACAGTCTGCCGTAAGTCTTGAGCAGAATCCAATGAATACGGATTCCAAATTTCATCAAAATTGATCGGCTATTTGACGAGGAAACAGGCCTTAAAGCTTGCATATTTCCATAGATGCCAATATTTCTAAATTATTCCTCAGTGTTATCTAAGATTTGTTGCACTCAATCTTTTCTTATGAAAATCTTGACTTGGATATAGAAATAAATAACATTTAATATCTAGTATACGAAAAAAATTTCTTTTCAAATTTACTGGTGAAAGTTTGCCAGGCTGGTAATCGGAAACTGACTGCATTTGAAGCTTTTCAATTTTGAGGATCAATTTCTCTTACTTCTGGTTACATGCACTGAGTGATCCAAAAGTCAGGACGAACTTTAACCCTTTGCGGCGCAGGACAAACTCATTGCTTAAGTGTTGAAATTAATGACTGACACCGGAATTTGAAAACAACTTTATTTGTAAATAAGAAAACGCTATATTTTACGCATTCAATGAACCGTAATTTTCTAAAACAAAATTCCGGTGCCAATGTGGCGTTTGGGAATTAAAATTAAGTGGTATATCTATGAAACCACTGCGCCGCAAGGGATTAAAAATGAATAATTCGAAAAGGATTCAAAATACAAAAATGCGGTTTGCGCTAAACGGATGAAAATGAGACTGGGTTTTGTGTGGCAACGAGCAAAAATAGTTCTGTTGGCGACCAACAGAAGGCGCTGTTGGATTTCTTATGCAAGATTGTGCAAAGCAACAAGCGATATAAAAAAGAGCAACTGCAGCAGGTAATGGCAGTCGAAGCTTGTATGCATCGAAATGCTGTCCATAGTTGAGAAAACCCTCTTAGTTAAACTGTATTATAAGAATTCGGAACGTGCCATTGCGAGCATATCACTACATAAAGAGTATGCGAAATAGCAAAGAACCAATAATGTCGTAAGCATTGAACAAATGATAAAGAAATTCGAAACTGCAGGTTCTTTGACGTCACGTCAAAGAAGCAGACGTCCCTCAACAGCCTCTGCTATTGCCACGACACTGTAGCAGACAGTGCCATATCAGCGGTTGCTTCACATAGAGAGTGCAGTGTACGAGAAGTTTCGAGGCTAACAGGAGTGTCATACGGAAGTGTCTGGAGAGCAGTGCGAATAATTTTGCAACGGTATCCCTACAAGTTTCAACATAACCAAGAAATGAAACTGTCTGACTGCAACTCTCGCCGAGATTTTGCGAATTTGGCATTCAGTAAAATGCAAGAGCAGCACAGCTGGCTTCACACTATGCTTCGGACAGATGAAGCGCATTACACATGCTCTGGCACTGTTAACACCCACAATTGTCGAGTGTGGACCACAGAAAATCCACATGCATTTGTTGCATTACCCTTGCTACAGCCTAAAGTGATAGTTTGGTGTGGCTGATTTACTAATTGGTCCACCTTTGTTCGAGGAAGTCACACAGTAGGGTTTCAAAACAGTGTCTCTCACGGGTCACGATATGTAGCACTGTTACAGAACAACATTATTCCTGAACTGCAGGAACGACTGGCACGTCAAATAGTCACCTTTATGCAAGATGGAGCACTACTTCAAATTGCTCTGCCTGTGCAACGCATGCTACGCTTAACATTTGGGAAGGATCGCATTATCAGTCGCTACTTTAATCACGCATGGCCTCCAAGATTTCCCAATTTGACACCCTGTGACTTTTGGCTGTGGGGATTCTTATAGTCAAGCGTGTACTGCGATCAATCGGCATCACTAGCAGCACTGTAAGATGCTATCCGCCAAAATATCTCTGTCATAACGCAAGGAATGTTACGAAATGCTGTGAACAGTGTGGGGCCTCGTATCATAGCTCTACTTCTGAATGATGGACAATACATTGAACATTTACTGTAGTACTAATTAACTGTAATTAAGCTGACTTGTAAAGTGTCAACATTTCTTCAATTGTAAATCATCTTTTGGAGCAATAAAACACTATAGTGCCATCTGTTGGCCGCTAACAGAGCTATTTTTTTCGTTCCCAGCTAAAAATGAACTGCAGTTTTTTTGAAGAAGTAAAGTATTTTTAAGGTTTTTCTAAAGTTAACTATAAATTCTCTACATTGCAATCTCAACTATAATATCACTATAGTTATTTTAAAGTTAATTTGAGGTGATTTTGCAGTAATTTATTTTAAATATTCTGTGAACTGTTAACTTTAAAAACACTGTAGTTCTTATGAAGTCATTTTATAATCATAAATAAAAAAATATATGAGACTTTATAACCTCAGAAATACTGCAGTAAATTTGAAGTTTTTATCCAACCATTAATTTAGAAATACATTTTCTGGTGTATTTCCAGTATAACTTATCGACCGGTAAATTCATAGATTTTAATCGGAGAAAAATAAACTCAATTATGTTTCAAAATCAAAGGAGAGATTTTTCATCGCATCCACCCACTTCCTTAGTGAAAAATTTATTAGTTCCTACTTTATTTCGTTACTCAAAAAAAAAAAAAAAAAAAAAAAAAATCATTAAAAAAAATTTAGGCATGGGCGTATCTCACTCTCCCACCCAACTGACATTTTTCAGTCCCTCCTTTAAGTATCTTTCAAAATCTAAGAAATGCAATCACTGCCCTCCCCCCCTCACATTTGGCAAGAAATTTTTGATTCCTTAATTTTGAAGATACTCGCAAGTAATAAATTTTTCTGTGCTTTTCAAAACAGAAGAAAAAGAAAATTGTGTAACTTAACTTGAAAAATCTAGGAGAGGGGGGGGAGAAATGACTTCCCATAATCTCCCCCCCCCCTCATTTTTAACGAAAAATTCTTTCTTTCTTTCTTTTTTTTTTTAGTCACTCGCAAAGAATAAATTTCATTATGTTTTCAAAACTTAGGGAGGAGTAATTACTCTCCCATGTCCCCCTCCTCCCCTTATCGGAAATTTCGCGTTTCCTTTTTTTAAAATTTCCGTAAAAAAAAAAAAAAAAAAAAAAAAAAAAAGTCGTTTGATGGACATTGGAACCCACTTTCCGCTGAAATGACTTCCAGTTTTTATGAAAATTACTTTTACTTCATAAAAACAAATAAAAAAACTATAATTCTCATTAAATAGTTCATTTTAAATTTACATTTTAAAATTTTATTATTATTCACCTAAATGCGGCTGATTTCTAACTTTCGTGGTTAGCAAAACGAGGTTGACCAATCAAAACCCTGCAGTTTTACCAAGAACCAAGAGATCACGAAGACACAGGCCTCTGATTGGCCAATCTCGTTTCGATAAACAGCGAAAAAGCTCTCTGTTTTCCCACGATTATAGAAGACATAAAACTACTCAACTTACGATCTCTTGGTAGCTTATGTTTACATGACTAGCACGTGTGACACTCGCGTCTCGTCTTTTCCCGTTCTGATTCGGCTTTCTTTAATTATTTTTTTCATATACTATTGCTTAATTACTGTTTGAATAGAATCACTTTAAGATACAAATTTATGCCCTGAGCTAGATTTATCGGCGTATTATTAGTATTACCGATTCGTGTTCGTGTAGTATTTATTGTTCGTAATCAGTCTTGTGTGTAAAGTTCTTTGATTTTTTTTTTTTTAAATGTGTATCTATGTACATAGCCGTAAGTAATATTATGCACCGAGCTACATCTGTCTTTTTGTTTGTATTTCCTGATATTTTGTTTGTATTTCCATATTTTAAATGATTCTTTATGCTAGCTGAAGTCAATTTACGAGGCTCATTTTTTACTTTTTTCACTTTGTTTGCAGGATTTTTTTTTTTTTTTTTTTTTTTTTTTTTTTTTTTTTTTGGGGGGGGGGGGTCTGAAAATAAGTATAAATGCCTCATTAAAAAAAAAAAAAAAAAAAAATCGATAAAGTAAAAGAAGAAGCTATTGTAGAGATCAGTTACCCAATGGAAACAAAATCATTAAAATTTATGGAATTGCAAATGAGATTTTAAAAAAAATTCTCCTAGATTAAGGTTAGCAAGTGGGTGTCTTTGCATAGGTGAAATAGCAAAGTGGATTTCACTATTTTGAAAATGGTAGGGGTGCCAATTTAAAGAAGGGTAGGCACTGCATATGGTAAAAAATATTCTAGAGGAAACACTATACATTATATAATAAAACATTTTTTATTTAAGAAGCGTTATAGCTTGATTTAAAGTTGGATTACCATTTCACCAGTAAGTAATTTATTTTCTTTTTTCTCGATTGTTTAAATCAAAATAAATGTGGTGTTTACAATATGCGAGTCAAAAAATATTTCCTTTATTTATATTATAAGTAATTTGCTTAGTATGAAACTAAAGTTTCTCTCTTTTCTTTCTTTCTTTTTTTTTTTTTAAACCTATGTATACTAAATTTCACAATACTTTAAGAATTGTGAAAACAGCTCTGTTTATTACTATTGATAAATTGAAGTGATAGAGTTAATTCTAAACCAAAAAGGTTGTACATACACAGAGTTGTATAATATTGACGCATGCTCTGCGCAGAAAATTTTATGAAGTTTGCAAAAAATTTTAAGAAAGAAACATTTTTTATTTTTTTATTTTTTCTTTTTAGTACCAAAAAAATAAAAATAGTCCCTCAATTTTATGAACAAATTATTTACTGTTAATGCGAATGTCGTTAAAAAAACCCTTAAAAAATTGTGAATTTTAATAAAGAATTTTGAAAACATGCATTTCGACAAATAACTTAATAAAAAATGTATATCAACAAAGAATCGTTTAAAAACAACAATATTTCGACAAAATACCATGCAAAAAACGTGAATTTCATCCAAAGGCTGAATAAAAAATGCGAATTTTGTCCAAAGACCGTGTTAAAAAAGAAAATTTCATCCATGAATCGCGTAAAAAATACGAATTACGTTTATGAATAGCGTAAAATATGCCAATTACATGCATGAATCACGTAAAGAACACAAACTACATCCATGATTCGCTCAAAAAATGTGATTTGCGTCCATGAATTGTGTAAAGAACGCGAATTATATCCACAAATCGCTCAAAACATGAATTACGTCCATAAAACATGTAAAAAAAGTGAGAATTAAGTTCATAAATTGTATGAAAACGCAAATTACGTCTATGAATCGTGTAGTAAAATGTGAATTATGTTCATAAATCGCTCAAAAAAACGTGAATTTCATCGGCAGAAAGCTGAAACGCAAATTACGTCTTTAAATTGCATAAAAATAGTGAATTGCATTCATAAATCGCAAAATAAAAGTATAATAAAAGCGAATTGCGTTCATGAATCGCTCAAAAAACGCAAATTATGTCCATGAATCACATAAAAATGCGAAACATCCATAAATTGCTGAAAAAATGTGAATTACGCCCCAGAATTGTGTATAAAAGTGAATTACATTCAAAAAATGTAAATTACGTCAATAAATCGATCAAAAAACGCGAATTTCGTCGACAGGAAGTTTAAAAACGCGTATTACATTCATGAATCGCATAAAAATAGCAAATTATGTCCATAAATCGTTCTAAAAACACAAATTACATTCATAAATCACACAAACGCAAATCACGACTACGAATTTCACAAAAAATGTAAATTACACCCAATATGAAATTTGCAAAACTGAACAAGAAAATTCATTTTTTTTACAAATCGATGGAGAAAATCCACAATCTATTCCCGTCTGATCAACAAAATTCCCTATTTTTGCAAAAGCGATCAAGAAAATTCATTATTTTTACAAAATCGATGAAGAAAATCCAAAATATTTTCATGTCTGATCAATAAAATTCACAATTTTTGCAAAACCGAAAAAGAAAAGTCATTATTTTTACAAAATTGGTGAAGAAAATCCGCAATCTTTCCGCGTCCGATCGACAAAATTCACTATTTTTTCAAAAGCGATCGAGAAAATTCATTATTTTTACATAATTGATGAAGGAAATACAAAATATTTCCATGTCTGATCAATAAAATTCACAATTTTTGCAAAACCGAACAAGAAAATTCATTATTTTTACAAAATCGGTGAAGAAAATCCGCAACCTTTCTGCGTCTGATCGAAAGAATTCACTATTTTTGCAAAAGTGATCGAGAAAATTCATTATTTTTACATAATTGATGAAGAAAATCCAAAATATTTCCATGTCTGATCAATAAAATTCACAATTTTTGCAAAACCGAACAAGAAAATTCATTATTTTTACAAAATCGGTGAAGAAAATCCGCAACCTTTCTGCGTCTGATCGAAAAAATTCACTATTTTTGCAAAAGCAATCAAGAAAATTCATTATTTTTACAAAATTGATGAAGAAAATCAAAAATATTTCCATGTCTGATCAATAAAATTCACAATTTTTGCAAAACCGAACAAGAAAATTCATTATTTTTACAAAATCGGTGAAGAAAATCCGCAACCTTTCTGCGTCTGATCGAAAAAATTCACTATTTTTCCAAAAGCAATCAAGAAAATTCATTATTTTTAAAAAATTGATGAAGAAAATCCAAAATATTTCCATGTGTGATCAATAAAATTCACAATTTTTGCAAAACCGAACAAGAAAATTCATTATTTTTGCAAAATCGATGAAGAAAATCCACAATCTTTCCCTGTCTGATTTCCAATATTCATTATTTTTGCAAAAGCGATCAAGAAAATCCATTATTTTTATAAAATCGGTGAAGAAAATCCACAATATTTCCGCGTCTGATCAACAAAATTCACAATTTTTGCAAAACAGATCGGGAAAATTCATTATTTTTACAAGATCAATGAAGAAAATCCAAAATCTGTCCGCATTTGATTGACAAAATTCACTATTTTTGCAAAACCGATCGAGAAAATTCATTATTTTTACAAAAACCAAAGAAAAAAATCCACAATCTTTCCGTGTCTGACCGATAAAATTTGCAATTTTTGAAAAACCGATCAAGAAAATTCATTATTTTTACACGATTGGTGAAGTAAATCCAAAACCTTTCCACGTCTGATTGACAAAATTCATAATTTTTGCAAAACCGAACAAGAAAATTAATTATTTCTACAAAATCGATGAAGAAAATCCAAAATATTTCCATGTCTGATCAATAAAATTCACAATTTTTGCAAAACCGAACAAGAAAATTCATTATTTTTACAAAATCGGTGAAGAAAATCCACTATCTTTCCCCGTCTGATCAACAAAATTCACTATTTTTGCAAAAGCGATCAAGAAAATTCATTAATTTGACAAAATCGATGAGGAAAATCCAAAATATTTTCATGTCTGATCAATAAAATTCACAATTTTTGCAAAACCGAACAAGAAAATTCATTATTTTTACAAAATCGGTGAAGAAAATCCACAACCTTTCTGTGTCTGATCGAAAAAATTCACTATTTTTGCAAAAGCAATCAAGAAAATTCATTATTTTTACAAAATTGATGAAGAAAATCAAAAATATTTCCATGTGTGATCAATAAAATTCACAATTTTTACAAAACCGAACAAGAAAATTCATTATTTTTACAAAATCGATGAAGAAAATCCACAATCTTTCCGTGTCTGATTTCCAAAATTCACTATTTTTGCAAAAGCGATCAAGAAAATTCATTATTTTTACAAAATCGGTGAAGAAAATCCACAATATTTCTGCGCCTGATCAACAAAATTCACAATTTTTGCAAAACAGATCGGGAAAATTCATTATTTTTACAAGATCAATGAAGAAAATCCAAAATCTGTCCGCGTTTGATTGACAAAATTCATTATTTTTGAAAAATCGATCGAGAAAATTCACTATTTTTACAAAACCAAAGAAAGAAATCCACAATCTTTCCGTGTCTGACCGATAAAATTTGCTATTTTTGCAAAACCGATCAAGAAAATTCATTATTTTTACACGATCGGTGAAGTAAATCCAAAACCTTTCCATGTCTGATTGACAAAATTCATAATTTTTGCAAAACCGAACAAGAAAATTAATTATTTCTACAAAATCGATGAAGAAAATCCAAAATATTTCCATGTCTGATCAATAAAATTCACAATTTTTGCAAAACCGAACAAAAAAATTCATTATTTTTACAAAATCGGTGAAGAAAATCCACAATCTTTCCCCGTCTGATCAACAAAATTCACTATTTTCGAAAAAGCGATCAAGAAAATTCATTAATTTGACAAAATCAATGAGGAAAATCCAAAATATTTCCATGTCTGATCGACAAAATTCACAATTTTTGCAAAACTGAACAAGAAAATTCATTATTTTTACAAAATCGGTGAAGAAAATCCACAATCTTTCCCCGTCTGATCAACAAAATTCCCTATTTTTGCAAAAGCGATCAAGAAAATTCATTATTTTTACAAAATCGATGAAGACAATCCAAAATATTTCCATGTCTGATCAATAGAATTCACAATTTTTGCAAAACCGAACAAGAAAATTCATTATTTTTACAAAATCGGTGAAAAAAATCCACAATCTTTCTGCGTCTGATTGACAAAATTCACTATTTTTGCAAAAGCGATCAAGAAAATTCATTATTTTTACAAAATCGGTGAAGAAAATCCACAATCTTTCCGCTCTGATCGACAAAATTCACTATTTTTGCAAAAGCAATCAAGGAAATTCATTATTGAAATCGTTTCTAATTGAAAACTATAATAGATTACAAATTATTTCCAAACTAGTTAATTTTTGTTTTTATATATAGTTTTTTTTTACTTTTCATGAAAATTTTCCTTTTTTCATACAACTGAAATAGTATAATCCTTGTTTTGTTTTTTTAGTTTTCGATAGTTTGATTTTCTAGATTCTTCTGATTTTTCTGATTTTCTAGGTTTGTGAGATGTGAAATTGAAAAAAATTCTGTAAAGCAAAACTGTTTTTTCTTTTTTTGAAAGTGCAGTCTGCATTAAAGAATCTCAGCATGTGCTATTTCAATCAAAGGATCACGAAAAAATGTGATTTTAGCCGAAATATCATAGGTAAAAGCACAAATTTCATTAAAGGATACCGAGAAATCTTGATTTATTGAAAAAATGAAATTTACATGAAAAGACGGCAGAAAAAACTGATTTAAGTCAAAAAATTTCTTAAAAACACAATTTATGTCAAAGGACGAGATTTACTTCAAAAGATCACAAAAAGACGAGAATTTCAGCAACACACCATTAAAAAAAGCGAATTTTGTAGAGAGATCTGGAAAAATACTCAAATTAACTCAGCATCAAAATAATAGCTAGAATTTTTTAGCTACTATTTTGGTGCTAGTGTTAATTTGAGTATTTTTTCTGATCTTTCTATGAAATTCGCTTTTTTTCAATGACGTGTTGCTGAAATTCTCGTCTTTTCGTGATCTTTTGAAGTAAATAATCTCATCCGACATAAATTGTGTTTTTAAGAATTTTTTTTACCCTGGCAATATTCAAGGTTATTGCATTTTCATATGATTGTCAAGTTAACCAAAATATTTGTTGACATGAAAAAGAAAGGTTTCAATTAAGATTGATTTTGTAAACCGTAGAAGTGTTTAGCTTGTAACAAAAAGCCAAAAATTTTTTTTCCAGCAAGCCTTGATAGAAATGAACTGCAGAAAAAGCTGCAGTTGGAAGACTGCGGTGAATTGGCCGATTCCACTACAGAATTTTTGAGGTTGATGCAACTATAAAATAACTGTAGTATTTTTTAGGTCGATACAGCAACCACGAAATTACTGCAGTTTACAAACTACAGTAATTTTGTAGTTGTATCAACCGCAAAAATTCTATAGTGGAAATGGCCAATTCACCGCAGTCTTCCAACTGCAGTTTTTTTGTTAAATTTCTGCAGTTCATTTTTAGCTGGGTTGCCACACAAAATATAGGGTGAGTTGTGTTTCAGTTAAATTTGATATTTCAATACAAAGAAAAATATATAAGTTCAGGCCTACCTTGCTAGAAATCTTCTTCGAGCATAATAACTTTCTTCTTCTTTAGGCCTGCGTAGAATTTACTGGAATAATAATATATTATTATTTTATTAGTATGTACTGTAGAATAAATAATATGTGCACTTCCGTTTTGGGAAAGACGTCTTCTTTAATTACACAAATAAAAAATCACAGCACAATTTACGTAAACACAAAATAAGTAGAATTTAAATGTTTAAATCTTAAAGTTCTTTTAAAAAGAAATATTATCGGAGCTGAGAATTTTGCTTCCGAATTTTACAGTTTTAGGAAAAGGTAAACATCATCTGCTTAGAATCATTTCTGACTGAGAGTAGCTTCGCAGAAAAAATACCGTCAAAGAAAGTTTTTTAATGAGTTCTTTTCTTGGTTTCAGGACAAAAGTTTCATGCTGCTGCCATCTGGCGTTGTGCTTTGGAAACAAATAAGTTTTTAATGGAGAGAAAGAGTCTTTTCCATCACAAAAACCGGTCTCTTTTTCATCCGTTTGGTGCAAACCGTATCTTTGTATCTTGATTTTTTTTTTTTTTTTTTTTTTTTTTTTTTTGAATTATTCATTTTTAAAGTTCGTCCTCACTCTTGGATCACCCGGTATAATAACGACGATTCATAATGATTAACACTAGAACATGAAAATAGCAAGTAAAGCCTTTGTGCAAAAGTGTTTAAAGATAGAAAACCAACGATTATAAATGCACAAATAAAGTATGGAAAGGTAGCAAACAGCTGTTTCGAATCTACTATCGAGATTCTTCATCAGTGCAAACCTCAGCGAGCTAGAAAAAGCAAAACTGAGTTAAAACAAAGTGGGCTCAATTTTGCTTTTTCTCTCTGAGTTTTGCACTTTTGAAGAACCTCGATAGTAGATTCGAAACAGCTGTTTGCTACCTTTCCATACTTTATTTGTGCATTTATAATCGTTTGTTTTCTATATTTAAACACTAAAACAGCCATAGGAATATAATTGCTGGTAACGAATAAATGTATTTTGATTTGAACCAGAAATCCATTTGGAAAATTGATTATATATATGGGGTACTTTCATATCACGTCGCAATTAGAGTACTAGAGGTCAAACAATGGTTTTAGGTCAGTTGTGATTGGTAGTTTAGAAGATTATGGGTGCGGTTGCAAGTCAACTAGGCAGTTGTGATTGGCAGAAGAAAAGATGATCAATTGATTGCAACTTCCCTATAAAATGCAGAAATAAGTTTAACCCAGTGACGGGTAAGTAATTGTATTTCTATAAAGTTGAATTCACACCGGAATTTTCGTTTTTTTTTTATATATAATGAAAACTATAAATTTTTTGACATATTATCGACTTGTAAGTAAAAATTCAATAGTAACATTTTGTTTCAAAAACCTTATTTAAAATTTTTGACGCTCTAGAGATAACCCAGTGAAGGGTAAGTAATTGTATTTCTATAAAGTTGATTTCACACATTTTTTTTTTTTTTTTTTTTTTTTTTTTTTTTTTTTTAATAATGAAAAATATCAATTTTTTGACATATTATCACCAAAGTAATAAAAGTAAAATTTAATTACAAATTTCTGGTACAAATGTTAATTAAAATTAAGTGAGATATAATATACTCAACAGCCCCAGAAGGGGTAAACAAGATAACTTTGACATACTCGCTTTGTTCTTTACTTTAAACTTTTAAAATTTTATTCTACTTTTTACACTAATAAAACGTAAAAAATGTAAATTCCAGATATTTTTCTTTTTAAACCACGAGGTTAAAAAAAGAATTTTTTTCTTTACATATACTTTTAATCTGCATTGACTTTTTTTAAAATTCTTAAACGGATTGCCATTTAAAATCTTTTAAAGAAGAAATAACATGATGCATCATACTTTTTTGTATCTTTTTATAACAAATCCTGAAGTTTTTTTCTTCTTTGAAAGGATTAAATATTTAAATCTTTTCTTGTTTCTTTACTGAGGTTTGAGTTTAAAAAAAAAATTACGAAATAATATAAAAACAGAATTATAAAAAAGCAAATCTCATCATACATAAAATATCATTAAAAATGTTTCACTGGGTATTAATAAATTTAAAAATGACAAAGGAAACATAAGAATTGTCAGAAATTTATATTTATTTAGACATTTATGAATAAATTAGTTAATATTTTTATTTTATTTTTTTTCGAATTATGAATATGTGCGCCTTTTATTAAGTATTTTGTTTTAAGATTTTTTTAATCTCTCATTAATCCTCTAAGCTCTTTTGGGTGATGTTTTTCTCACTTAAATTTAATCTCCAAATGTTACAATGTCACTGGAACTTACGACTAAATATATGAAAAAATAATAAACCGAGAGGCGGTAGCACAAATAACCACCTCCTCGAGTTCATGGATGAAATCCTTGGATTAGTTAAATCTTGATTAGCATATTAAAACGCAATCGATCTGCCAAATCATATCTTGGTGCAAACACTAAATACCGGATTTTAAGAGTTCGACTCCTAGGTTTGCCCCTATGAGTGATTTACTGCACCTAAAAGTATGAAAACATGGAAGATTAAGAGCGGGAAAACATAATGGTAAACATATGGTTCAACCGCTAAAATCGTTTTTTATGCGTTTACACCTAAATTATGACTTCCCTAATAGCATGCATGGTCACAGTTTTTTTGTTTTGTTTGTTTGGTATCACTGTGAGTCACTTTGGTCACATCACATCTGTGACCAAAATGCCACCACTCAGTGACGTCACATTGTGATTGAGATGTGACTTTCTTAAAGATCTTTTGAAATTTATAAATATCCTTCAAAACATGTTATTTACTTTAAAAAACATGTTTCTGGCAATTTAAATATCGTCGCTTTTGTCACAGTTTCGTCACAATGTTAATGTCAAATTAGTCACAAATGACACATTTTTCACAAATTTGTCACATTGTGACCACTTTACGAAACGTAACAAAAGAGCTCTAATACGGCCATAACGACTTCACATCGACGTCACGTGACGTCACATCGACAATCGATGGTCACAAAGTCACAATGTTACTTCACAACGACGTTGCAGTGACGTCACCATACTTTATTGGTTGGTAGACTAATTGCGTTTCTCTTAGTAAAATATCGATTTGTAAATTAAAACGCAATTGTGGTGGAAAACACATAAAATCCGATTTTAGCGGTTGAACCGCAGGTTTATCATTATGTTTTTCTGCTTCCAATCTTCCATGTTTTCATACTTTCGGGTGCATGAAATCACAACAGCAAACCTATGAGTCAACCGTTGAAATCGTAGATTTCTTTCCACCCCGATCACGTTTTAATATGTGAATCTAGATTTAACTAATCCTAGATTTTCATACGTGAACTCGATGAGGTGACTGTGTGTGATGTCGCCTTCCGGCCTATAAATTCATACATTTTTTAGAGTATATAATAAACCAAATTCTATGTTTGCAAAATGCAGGTGTCAGTGTAATATTTGTAGAAAAATATTAGCTGGTGTCAGTGTAAAAGTTATCAGAAATTTATAGTTATTTAGACATTTATGAGTAAATTAGTTAATATTTTTCTTTTTTTTTCGGGTTATAAATACGTGCGATTTCAATAAGTACTGTTTTTAACTCTTTGAGCTCTGGGGGTGTAAGTTTCAACAAAATTCCAAATGTCACATTGGCACCAGTATTTAGCAAGGAAAAAAAAACGGTTAACGATAAACACAATAAAATCCATTAGACCTTTTTGAAGTAAATTTGGTCATATTTTCTGGTGTCATTGTGACATTTTCGAATTAAAATTATGTGATAGAAAATTCTGCCAGCAGAGCTCAAGGGGTTAAGACTTTTTTAATCTTCCGTTAACAAAGCTCTGGTGGATAGTGTTCTTACATAATTTTAAACTTCAAATGCTACAATGGCACAGGAATTTACAACGAAGGTTATTAAAAAATAATAAACCGGGAGGCGGCAGCACAGATAATCTTCTTATCGAGTTCACAGACGAAATTCTAGGATTAGTTAAATCTGGATTAGCATATTAAAAAGAAATCGATCTACCAAGTCGTAACTTGTTGGAAAACACCGAAAAACTCGATTTTAGAGGTTGACTTATAGGTCTAACATTATATTTACTTGTTTCAAATCCTCCATGACCAAATCGCGGCCGTCGGCCTAATTGTTCGGAGTTTTGCGTGGTTCTCTTCGAAACTTGGATTTTCTTGCGTAAATATTGGTTATGTTCTCTTAGAAAGATCCTTACGGAGTGCACCCCCCCCCCTTAGGGCCTATATCTCTCGTGCTGATAATTGGGACTATATAACCAACCAACCAACCAAATCTCCATGTTTTCATACTTTTCTGTGCAGGAAAACACAGTGGAACGGTAAACCTACGAGTTGACGACCCAGCGGCTTGGTTGGTAGCTTCAGCTTCTCCCACGCCGCTGGACCCTGGTTCGAGGTCAAAAATTCTATAACATTCTCTAGTCTCAAACCCTCATTCTTTTATGTAAACATAACTCATGCCCAGATACGAGACTATTTTCCACAGACGATAATTTTATTTTTTAAAAATATTATTTAACCAATTTATAATCCACTCAGATTTTTAAATATCTTAGGCAGACGATTTTTATAGACGATTAATTTTAAGAGAAAAAAGAAGAGAAATGAATTTATTGATATGCACACTATCAAAGGTTGACTGAGGGAAAATCAATAAATAGATAAAATAAAATAATGATATTTTTGAAAGGTATGATTTTAGAATAAATTTAATAAGACTTTCTTAAAAGGGTTGATAAAAACATAGAAAAAATGAGTTTTATTTGGAATATTTCGAAATAAAGTTTAATTAAGAATATTTTTAATTTAGAGCCATCTTTTAAATTTACGCGTATTGGAATAAATGTTTTTTAAGGCGAATTAACAATTTATATCGTCTCCATAAAGATTAACAGATTAGATCTAGAAACAAGATTTTAATTTAATAATTTGAAGTAAGTACGGAATATTATTATAAGAAAATTAAGATAGTATAAAAGTAAGTTTTGGCGAAAAAAAAATTAAATTTGTAATATACATTTCCTTTATCTAATGACGGAATGTCTATTAATAAATAAAGTAAATGGTGCTATTTTAAATGTCTAATGTGAATTTGGAGTATCCCATTTAAAAAAGCTATTAAACTGAAAATACTGTTGATAGTATATTTGCTACTATGGGCATTAGATTTTTAAATAACTAAATTATATCTAAGATAAGATCAATCTAAAACTTATATTTATTTTATATATTTATATTTAGAAACAATTATAATGGCGAAACTGAAATTATAATCGAAAAAATACGAAAATAATTTAAGTGGTGTAACCAGAGTGTGTGCCCAAGTCCTCTGAATATTGGTAATTTTTTTAAGTTCTGTACACCATACACTATCAGAAAAAATTGTCAATATACACTAAATTATCCTTATTTTTTCACAAATAATTTCCTTACTTCCAGAAAGCATATTTCATCCGTGAATGCATTCCGAAAGTCTAAAAAAGAAGAGGAGATTTTGTTTTTCCTAGCACGCATGCATATATTAACATGGGTCTATTAGTAAAAAATTCAAATTTATTTTTAAAATGAAAAACAAAAATATTATATAGATTCAGGTGTCTAATTTAGTTTAAAAAGGGGAAAATGTTTTCGAATTTGATAAATAAATAAAAATTATTTTCTTCATTCAGTCAAAAATGCACACAATTTATTATTTAAAGTTGAATAAGTTGAATAAAGTTGAATTTACAAAGTTATTTATAAATAAATGTTCGCATTTAAAATATGCTTTAAGTGAACATATTTAAAAGGTATTTTAATTAACAAATTAAATGCAAAAAAAAATCGATATTGCTCCAAAATAATCTTATCAAATAAAAATAGCACACCAATATTTTACCTCTAACAATCTTCGTAAATATATTTTAAATTCACATTTTTATGTTATACTAAAACTATCGTACAAAAACTCTAGCCATAATCTCTTTAAAGACGAAATCTTCCCGAAATTAACTTCAAAATTAAAGCTTCTTAATGAAATAGATTAAACCACACCCATATGAAACGAACGCATTTACTTCAAAGCGTTTAACCGTAGGGCCATGCTAACGCATTCGCCTTCCAACCCTGGGGTCGGTGGTTCAAACCCTGTGCCTGCCGCTTTTACCCTTTCCAACTTTCTTGAATTGATGGATATTTTACCTCTTGGAACGGAGAAAAAAATAAACAAATATCGGTCAAATGAAAGAAAATTGCTGGCAGCGCTGCTGCCAGTAAATTTTCCGATTACCTAAGTTTTTTGAGAGTGTACCTAACCGGAAAATTATTTGCTATGAATAAATGAGAAGAAAACCTTACAATATTACTTGTTTTCGGAACCCACCCTGGTTACGCCACAGAATTCGCATATTTTTTAACTTCCGTTTTCTTTATTTTATAAAAAATAAATTTGTAGGGGAGGTTAGTGAGTGATGGGACACTGTGACGGATGGGACATTACCCTTAATGTTTAAAATAAGCTTTATTTTTAATTTATGACTCATCCATCTGATGAAGTCATCATTACGCCTTACTTTTTGCTATAAATCAATTTAGTTGCATTCACCTGTTTGTTTGTGACTTAAAAACTTCATTTTACATTATCAAAAGTATGTAACTACGCATGCACGTTATTATAATCGAATTTATAGTTTAAAAATACTTTAAAATGTTTCAAAATGTTATTCTGAATATTTCCATTTTGTACTAGTAAAACATAATTTGTAAAAAATATTTTTGTCAAAATTATTCCATCCCTCCTAAATCTTCGCCTATATGGGATTAAGTATAAGATAAAAGTAAACTGACTATTCGATTTTCTCTTCATAAAATCCATTTAGAAACTATTTGAAAACCATAATTTTATTTCGAGTCTTTTCAAAAACACTTTGTGAGTGAAATATAAATTGATCACAAATGCGTTCTTTGTATTAAGCCTCATTACAATTTGAATTCCTTTAAATTTGATCTTCGCTATTCTTTCATGTACTTAAAGTCGCATTAGTCCACCGACATTCCCCTAAAACTCTAAAAGTTCCTGGGTAAAATCTGAAGAAAACGATCTAAACGATGCGTTTATCTTCACTATTTAAAATAAATATTTTTCGCTCCAGGCTATTTCTGTCCAATTTCGAAGAACATCAAATATTATATAAGAAAACTATCAGATGCAGTGGCAATCATTTGAGTCATTTATTTTACCTGAAAAAAATTCAAAAACAGTTTTTATTTGAATGTAATGTTTCAAAACACTGTCGTTCAATAAAGTTGCGTGGAATATAACAATTTCCAAATAGTAATTTTCACCTTGATGTCTTTTTTATTCTCTTTTTTTTTTACACGCACATTGAAATTGCATTGTATGTTGGCAGTTTTGTCCTTAAAATAATTTTGTGTTTATTTATAAAAATACGATTCAAATGGTGAACTTATTACGTACACTGTAAAAAAAATTCATGAGGTTACTAAAAATTTTTTAGTAAATTTGTATTGCACAGAATTTTTTAGTAACCATTCCAAACTTTTTTTTCTTGCAAGTGAAACAAACCTTTCTTTTGTAAATTAAACAAAAGAATTTTTTGTATAACTAACTTAAAACTTTTTAGAATGAGCCTGACATCAAATTTTAGTAACAGCTCCAAAATTATTTTTAGTAACCATTACTCACGGATTCTTAGTAGCTAGGCGAAACGCAATTTTTGCAGCGGTAGATTTCCGGCAACGCCTCAATAGATGGCAGCATCAAACATTGCCACCTGCGCAATTTTGATTTTAACCCTTTTACTTAACGAATACTTACACTGTATACACTCGGTACGTCTTTGCTGGTGTCGAGCTTCGAACCCAAGTCCTTTCAGTCTGGAGCTCTGTGCTAGGCTATTACACTAGGCTATTACGACCACACCAAGCGAGCTTTAGTAATAGCTATTAAAAATATAAAACTATTAACTCTATTCATTGCTAGCTTTTTTCTAGTAACTCTTACAGATTTTCTTGTAACTGAGTAAGATTACTAAATCTTTTTTAGTAATTACAAGGATCACTAAATTTTTTTTAGTAGATCGACCTTTTTTTTTTTTTACAGTGTATCAATGTTCAACTAAAAGTGAAATTTAAACAAAAAATAACTTCATTTTAAATTAAAACTAGATGGGACTCGTCGAAATTCGACGTTAAAAATAAGTTTAAAGTGACCTCCTCAATAATTCTTCGTTTTAATTTCATTTATTCTGCAACGTATCCAATTTTTAATCTAATTAATTTGTATGTAACAAGTGAGAAAATATTTTTCAATAATTTGCAGGTGAAACATAATTTTAATATTTTCGACTGATAATTTCTTTGCATGTTTTTCCCGTTTTCTTTCCATAATCAGAGTGGCTGCCCCGTTTCCACAAACAGATGCTTATTTCGTTATAAAATAATATATTCAATGTATCCTTAAAAAATAATGAAACATAATTCCTATCATAATATGATTCAAACCATTTAACCCTTTGAGGGGCAAAGCACTTGTTTTCTTAAAATGCTGAAATGACTGAATGACACCAGAATTTAAAAACAAATTTCTTTTAAACTATATTGCAACTTTTCTTCACGTACTTAACCCCTTGGGGACGAGCGACACGTATACGTGCCGCAAAAATGCTTAAGAATCCTTGTATGTTCCCACCGGTAAAATTATACTGTAAAATTTCACGTATTCAATCGAAGCATTTCCTCGATTTAAGAAGGAACAAATTTCTGTTTTTTTAAACCGGTGACAAAACATTAAAAATTTCGCAAAAGACTCCCTTCGCGAAGGGGTTAATAGAATTAAAATTTTCATATCAAAATTCTGGTGTCAATGTGGCATTTTGCAATTAAAATTAAGTGGAATATATTATATATCACCGCCCTTCAAGGGGTTAAAACATATTCTAAGCAATTTGACATGATATTAATTTTATGTTCTACTGAAATTGAATGTTTGTCTTTTTGGCTAGCAGGTTTCAGTTTCATAACAAAATGCTGATTTTATGGATAATCTAATTTTATGATTTATCTTTTTTATATATTTGTTGAATTAGATTTGAAAAATAATTTAAAATGTCGCTAAATTGACAGGAATTTTCAAAATAAATTTCATTCATGCATGCGTTTAGAATAAGACAAAAGTACACTGTCTATTCGATTTTCTTTTCATACAATCCATTTAGAGTCTATTTGAAAAACTATAATTTTATTTTGTATCCTTTAAAAAACATTTTGATAAATATAAATTGACCACAAATGCGTCTTTGTATCAAACCTCGTTACAACTTGAATTCCTGAATTTGATCTTCGCTATTCCTTAATATACTTAACCTCTTCAGTCCCTGAGTACTCAAATGGGTACATCAGTTTTATCCCATTTCATTAATGGTACTCAAATATAAATGAAATTTCGATATAAGAATAATATGTTTCGAATTCTAAGATTCGAGATAATGAAAATAAAACAAAAATCTCGCTCTGAAGTCAAACGAGAGAAGCAATTATTCAGTAATAATTCAAAATACTGTAATAATCGCCAGTAGCGAAGAGGTTAAAGTTGCATTAGTCCACAGCAGGGCTCCCAAATGGTCTGCCAACTGAACATCAGAATTTTCTTTTAGATTTTTCGAGCAAACTTCCAAGAAACCACCGTTGAAAGTCAATTCTAGCACAGATTCTGTAGAAACCTATCCAGAAATTTTCTGTTAAAAAATATTGACCATTTGGGAGCCCTGCCACAGACATTCCCTTAAAACTCTAAATGTGTCAGGGAAAATTCTGTAGCAAATAACCTAAATGATGGCGTTTATCTTCACTGTTTAAAATAAATCGTTTTCACTCCAAGCTATTTCTGTCCAGTTTAAAGAACATCAAATGTTGCATGAGAAAACTTTGAGATGCACTGGCTATTATTTGAATCATTTAATATACCTCAAAAGATGTATAAAGTACTTTTATACTAATGCAATGTTTCAAAACAGTATCGTTTAACTGAATTGCGTGGAATGTAACTAATTCCAAATAGTAATTTTCACATTGATCTCTTTTCAGGTGCGTTCATAATTACAGAAATGTTTAGCACCATATTTGCCGGTTAGTCCATCCGTCCGTCTGTCAGTCCGCGCGCATATAAAAATGGAAAATCTACCCAACTTAATTGTTCGAAATTAAAAATATATAATAAAGCATAATTTTGTTGAATCATTTCAAATTTTATAAAAATCATGTGCATAGTTGAATTACTGGGACAATCAAAAGTATTTCATCACATTACAACGAATGGTAAAAAATAGAGTTAGATGATTTATTCTGAAAATTTTCATTTTGCACTAACGAAACATAATTTGTAAAAAAAATTGTTTGAACTGTTCCATTCCTCCCGAATTTCTCCTATATGTGATTTAGTATAAGAATCAAATATACTATCTATTAGATTTTCTTTTTCGTAAATCCATTAAGAGACAATTTGTAAAACCATAATTTTATTTTAAATCTTTTGAAAAAAGCTTTGAGAAATACAAATAGATCACAAATTCGTTCTTTGTATCAAGCCTCATTACAACTTAAATTCTTTTAAATTTGATCTTCGCAATTCTTTTATGTACTTAAACTCACATTAGTCTGCCGACATTTCCTTAAAACTCTAAAAGTTTTTCGGTAAAATCTGAAGCAAATAACCTAAACGACGGCGTTTATCTTTACTGTTTAAAATAAATCTTTTCCGCTCTAAGTTTCGAAGAACATCAAATTTTGCATGAGAAAACTTTCGGATGCAGTGACAATTATTTGAATCATTTAATTTACCTGAAAAGACTTCTAAAACATTTTTTATTTGTATGTAATGTTTCAAAATAGTCTTTCAATTGAGTTGCATGGAATATAATTATTTCCAAATTGTAATTTTTCCCTTGATGTCTTTCTAAGTACGTTTATAATTATATAAATACGTATCACCTATAGTTGCCTTTAGTCTGTCTGTATGTCCATCCGCATATATCATATTTTTTATTCTAATTGTAATTTTCAAAGTATAGTATAACAAATAAAACAAATATAATCACATCATAAAACAAATGTTGTGATTTACAATAAACTCGAGTAATGTAAATCTTACATGTCCCATCCCTCACTGATATGAGGCAGGGATGGGAAATTTTTCTTGTTAACTTAAATCGTTTATTAACCTAAAATTTTAGTTATTATCATCGAATTTATATATTTATTAATTTGTTAAGATGTTTCAAGGTGTTATTCTGTAAATTTTGTGCTAGCTAAACACAATTAAAAAAAAAATATGTTTATCAAAACTGTTCCACCTGACCCGAATCTCCCCTATACAGGGTGATTCGAAATTCGTGGTGCAAATTTTAAAGGATGGTACAGGACGCTGTAAGAATCATTTATTATATAAGAATGTATGCGCGCAAACGACGCGTTGAGATACAATTATCAAAGGAGCAATTTTAGCCCCTTTTTTATATATATAAAAAAAATCTTATTTATACCAAGAAATTCCTATAGTATTCTTTTTATATATTTGAGACATACATACTTTGATTATAGAAACAAAAAACGTATTTGAATGTTTTCGGCATGAAATCAAAACTTTTGAATTTTAAAAAAGCTCAATTTCGATTTCTTTTATGTATTTCCTGTGTTTGACACATTTTCCAGTTTTGCGTTTATTTTTTAATTTAAAAAAAATTCAACTTCGTATTGGATATTTAAAAAAAAATTCTTTATGTAAACTCGAAATATCTGTCTTCGGGCCAAATTTACTCACTGATGTTTTTAACTCAACACATCACTTACACCCATATATTCTTCTATAATAAGCAGTTATTACAATGTTCTATACCAGTGATGCACAATCTTTTTACTATAAAATCGTTTACCACCAGAATATTTGAGAAGTATAGTTTCTTTTGTTTAATAGCCAAGTTTCTGTCGTTACTATAAGGAAAATTATTCTGCATAAAAATAGTGGTATTTTTGTGGTCCGCGGGCCAAAGGTTGTGCACCCCTGTTCTATACAAATCCTTAACACTAAAACAGCCGGGTATTTTACTGAAGTTTTATAAAAAGTGTTTCGCACCAGAATTTCAATTTTAAACTATTTAACTTGTTTAATTAGTCTGTTTTTGCGCTTCATACATTTCACAAATCTTATGAAGCAAATTCTGGTTCGAATCGAATATTATCATTCTGGCAGGGGTCATTTTGACCCCTAATGGCGGTTCTAGTGTTAAAGTTTGTTCCATGAATTTAGAATCACCTGTATTTGATTTAAAATAACATAAAAGTACTCTGTCCATTCCATTTTCTTTTCGTAAAATTCATTAAGAGTCTATTTGAAAAACCATAATTTTGTTCTGAATCCTTTCAAAAGCACTTTGTAAAATATAAATTGACCATAAATACTTTTCTTTGTTCAAAGCCTAGCTTGAATTCCTCTAAATTTGATTTGTTCGCAATTCTTTCATGTACTTAAAGTTGCATTAGTCCGCCGACATTCCCGTAAAACTGTAAAAATTTCTGGGAAAAACTTACAGCAAATAACGTAAACGATGGCATTTATCTTCGCTGTTTAAAATAAATCTTTTTCACTCGAAGCTATTTCTGTCCAATTTCGAAGAACATCAAATGTTGCATGAGAAAACTTTCAGATGCAGGGGCAATTATTTGAATCATTTGAATCATTTAATTTACCTGAAAATATTTCTAAAACAGTTTTTTTTTTCATGTATGTAATGGTTCAAAACTGTTTAGTTCAACTAAGTTGTGTGGAATACCACTATTTCCAAATAGTCATGTTTATCTTGATGTATTTTTCACTCGTTTTGATATCTTATGCTCATTGAAATTTCATTTTATACAGACAGTTTTTGCCTTTCAACAATTTTGTGCTTATTTTTTAAAAAATGGTAAATTCATTACAATAGAATGTTCAGCTAAAAGTGAATTTTGAAAAAAACTTGAATTAAAAACTGCAGTTTTTAATTAAACTGAAAGTTTAATTAAAAACTGCATTTTTAATTAAACTTTCAAAAAATTTCATTTTTCAAGACTCTTAATTCTTTTTTAAATATCGATTTTTTTACCCAATTTTTTATATAAAAGATTTTTAAATGAGTTTTACACAAGACAGCTCATGCATTTTTAGATATATCTAATATTATAATATTTTTTTACTGATACATATAGTAAAAAACGATGAAATCTATCAGATTAATCTGTCACATTTAAATACATTTATTTATTAAAAAATTGCAAAAAACTCGAAGGCTAATTCTATGCGCAGATTTATCGCATATTAAATAAAGAACGCATACAAAAAATTTAAATCTCTATCAAAATAATAAAAAAAGTCTTACATTTTTCAAAAATGAAAGTGATGAGAATGTGAACATGGAACTAGAGAAATTTGAAGTTTATATTTGTGTGGGTAGTTGCGCAGCGTGAATTTAACCCCTTAACTGGTTCCTTTTTTTTAGTTCAATAAATTGAAAATAACGCATTCACACCACAATTTTTTAAATAAAATATTTATAATATTTAATCCACACAATTCCATCTTAAAATAGCATAAAATTATTTAATAAAACAATAGTGATGTCAAAAAGCTTAAAATGATGAATTAAGATAATTCGTCTTGCCCGAACGGCGTACGGGGAAATTAGTTCAGGGGTTAAACAGTTTACAATATCTCGCGATAAAATTGTCGTATGGCTAAAAATTAAAAATAAGATGTCAAAATATTCACAATTAAAACAACTTTCATTTAATATTAAAAAAGAAAGTAAATCGGTTTTTTTTTAACCAAGGTAAATTGTATTAAAAAAGGTTAACTGGTATCAAATATTTTTCTTAAAGGGACCGTTGATCTTTATTTGAGCAAAAACGAAAATTTTCTTTGAGCATATTGTTATTTTCCAATTTTATCTGAGCCATTTGCGGAAAACGTCATGCAGATGAGATTATTTTTCGAGAGCATTTGAATTTTGTGTCCAAATAATGTTTCTGTCCTTTAATATACTTATAATCTGTTTTCCTCAAAACATATTTTTAAACGCTTCTAGAATTTTCAAATACACCATGCGCGCTAATTTTTAATAAAAATCGAGAACTTGTTAAGAAGAATCTTAATATTTCTTACAAATACACAGTGTATGCATTTGAAAATTCAACTTCATTTAAATATGTAACATGATTTTTAACTTAATAAAACCGAAAATTTTGACAAAAATCGATATGGGATTAAAAAAAAATCTTTAAAAAGTTATCTATTCAAGGGATTAAAAAATCGATCAGCAGTTTTGCTTTTTATGAAATTTTAAATGATTATAATTAAAGTTTGATCAAAAATTCGGCTTCCTTTTCATTTTCAGCCCAAAATTTGAGTTTCGGTGATATTGCTGCCAAAAATCTGACAGGACCGAAACTTGATAGAAACTAATCTGCTTTCCAAAAATATCGTTTGTTCGTTCAAAGTTTGTCATATTACAAATTTCTTTAAGCTGCATTAGCTGAAATGATACATTATTTACTGCTATGACTTCACTGTTCATAATTACACTGATAAACAAGGTTTCTGTTTCTAACTAAGTATGTGGTGACTTTTATATTTTAGGTGGTGCTGTGAAAGAATATGCCATTAAAAAGTGTCCATCACCCACAGATTTTTAAAAAATTCAAAATCCTGAAAATCTCAATTTTGTAGTATTTATTCAACACATACACCTTATGAAATTTATCATTTGGTATTTTAGTAATGACAAGCTTTTAAATAAACATTTATAAAGCTTAAAATTAATATTTAAAACACAGAAAGTATGCATTGTTTATAAAGTTTCAGAAAAATATAGATTTTTTGTAAAAAGAAATGATATTAATAAGAAATTTCATACTTTATGTAGCGGTAAATGTCTTATCTTAAGATGCTCTCTTATAGGTCATTGTTCCGAGTTATATTAACAATTTAAAGCAGACATTAAGCCACTTATATCATTACAATAGCATAAATCATCTTTTCTTTAAAAAAATATTGAATATTTCTTATATCTATCTCGATAAGTAGATATATCTTTGTATTGTTTTTCAGGAGATTCCAATCTTGCAATCTTGATCAAGTAATTCTAAGCTTTTCTTTAGAAATTTAAGTCTCTCACAAAATCATTTAATTCTTTTTGAGTAACTTGGTGTGGTTCTTCATTTATGCCACGAGAATAGTTCATATCAGATGTAGAGGAAGTTTCAGTTTAATCAATTTCCATTTCTACTGCTGCATCATCATATGTAAAATTCTCTGGAGGTTTCGGTATTTGTAAATCATCATTATGTAATGCTGGTCACATTGCTGAATCTAAATTCGTGTACTTAATTTTATGTTTACTTCTTGCAAAGAATCCTTTAATTTTTGTAATACATTAGTAACAGTCGGTTATTTGATTCTTCGGCATGTGCCATATAAGTATAGCAAAGGACATACACTTTTTTGTTCCTTTCATCCACGTCCGGAGGTTTGAGGCACATTGTGTTTAACAAGAACGAGGTGTCCATTTCTTATCTCGTTCACCTACTTTATATCCAAAGTAAATATGATATGTGCATCGATGCTTTTTCAAAGTTAGCTCCCCGCACACACAGCAAAAAGAATCGGGTTCATTAACACATCCTCTAGACATGTTTTACATATTGTAGCGGAAAATACGATAATTATAATCAAAATTTAATTAAAAAGTTTTACAGAACAAAGAAATAGTACTGTATTTGCCCCCGAAAGATAAGTTTCCACAGTCAGAGATTTGCGTTAAAGTCAAATACTGTGGGGATGGCTAGAGCTGTCTGTTAAAGGTCGCTAACATAAAATTTATTAGGGAGACATCTGTTTCTACTCTCTTGCTGTATCTTCTATCGTTGTAATAAGAAAAAGGAATGTTTATGTGAATCAAATACATGAAAGAGAATAATATAATATAATTATAATGCCTATACGATGCCTACATACTCCAAAACGTATTAATGAAATTTCTCAAAATTGGAGGGTGATAGAAAATTTTCACAAACATATTCTTTTTCAGCAGCTTGAAATCTATAAGAAACACCCAACGTATATAAAGAAATCGAAAATTCGTTAAAATTTGTTTATCAGTGTTATCAGTCATGACTGACTGAAGACACGAGTGCAAATTATAAAACAAGCCCATGCATATATCACTAGAAATAAAAGAAGATTTTCACGCAAATATTAAAAAACAGACTTAACAGGGATATATATATACATATATATACATATTTGGATTGATTGAAACAGCAGAAGTCATTCGAAAGCAAATATTCTAGTTTAACAGACGTTCATTTATAAAAACCATTATAAAAGATAAATCAAGGTGTGCATACATAAAACATTTTTAATTAGATTAAATTCGTGTAATTAGAAAATCATGCGGTGTTGTTGATGAACTAGTTACATTTTATTTTAAATGAAAATATAAATAGGGATGAGATTTCCGCTTTTTTGGCCACCAGTATAATTTTAGAGAAAATGTTGTTCTCTTAAATCTTAAAAATGTTCCGATTACATAATATAGCATTTTCTCTAAAGTTTTACTGGTGTGCAAAAAAGCGGAAATCTCATCCCTGTAGAAAGTTTTGACCAGATGCACAGAGTATCAGCTGGATCCACACATACAATTAATTAATAAATATGTATAATTAATTAATAGTCATGTATATTTATATATGTATTAATTACATTTTTAAAAAAATTGTAAATTTTCATTTTTGTTTTTGGCGGAAAAGGAAGATTGCAGAAACTAAATTTATCTTTCCGTTTCGGTCGATCTTTAATTATAATGCAAAAGCAGGGAAATATCTCAAAAAAATTTAAAGTACAGAGAATTTTGAAATTTTTTCTTAATTTATTTTATTGAAAAATTATAATCAGATTGCAAATTTCTTTTGAGTGCTCTATATATTTCGATATGAAATGTATTTTCCCACAAAATGTCATAGTTCTATCCTAAAAAAATTTATTACCGTTCCCATAAACTAAAAATTATTTAAACTATTTGTATCATAGAATTGAAATTGTGGTTTTAACACGTTTTCATTCAAAAATAACTTCAAAACAATAGAAAATCAATCAATCTCACTCTCAATTTCCACTATTTTTGAAAAAAAAATACCTAATAATATTGCTATATTTTTTATCCACACTGAAATTGCTAATAAAAAAATCCAGGCTCTGTACCGAGATCTTCTAAAACTAAAATCTATCAAAATATAAATATTCCAAATCTGTATGCCCCATATATTTGAATTTATTTCGTTACATTCATACACGTTCGTCCTAGTGTAACTTAGCCTCAACAGTTTTATCACTTGTGTAACTTAGCCTCAACAGTTTTATCACTTGTGTAACTTAGCCTCAACAGTTTTATCACTTGTCTATTTTCCTTTTGAACATCTTTTTCTTTTCTTTTTTTAACTCAAAAATGTGTTACAAAATTTTACACACATTGCAATTGCATGTAAGAGATCAAAGACTTTTTTTTAATGTCGAATTTCTAAACTTACATTATCCAAAGTAGAAATAGTTTAGGTATCTCTGAAAGAGATTTAAATTTATTTCTATGCCAAGAAACTGACTTGACGTCAATAGTTTTCGAAAAAAGTTTTCCGAAGTGCGTATATTAACGTTCGTGGAAAGGAATATTTATGTATGCCAGATGCATAGGTTAACAAGAAAATTCCGAAATGGAAAATAGGTGTGGAAGAAGTGTAAAAAATTGACCCCATGTTTAAAATTGAATAGAGTGAAAGTGTAAGAAATAACGAGTGAAATAAATGTGTTTTTATGTAAGTAATATGTAGATTTACAAATAAATAAATGTTTAATAAATGAATGTCTTTTAATATTTAAACATAATTATTCCAGATAAATAAAATCATGAGACGAAATGCAATGTCCCACTTTGATTCAATAACAGAATACACAATTTGAAATTCAAAAAGCTTGCCGATTTGTTTAATGTTTTTGGAACAGCAATTAATAAAAATATTGCCTGGCGATGGTAACGGGATTTTACGCCGTAAGAACTGCAGGGTTCGTACTCCTCCTGTAATTTAGCAAACAAGAAATCTTTCGGCACCAGTATTTTCTTACAAAAAATCTGTACTTAGAAAAAGATGAAAATTTGCGTATTTAAACGTTTGAAATTTTAAATCATTATTAAAATCATAGCCACACTCACCATTAATCTTCTAATTAAATTTTTAACTATTAACTTAACCTAATTATTCTTAATTTAGCATTATTTAGTTTTTATTTATTTGGACAGGGTATTCATACAGTAGCTCATTAACCCTTTTTTAAGCTTATATTTTATTAAATTCTTTTTTTTTTAATTTTAAATTCTGTAAATTTTTATCGGTACCTGCTATTGCTACCATTCAGGTTTTTAGTTGCTCTCCTGTGCTCTACACCTGTTACTAACCACCGGGGACGTGTGATTTAGCCACAGGCGCATCGGTAAAACATCATTCGAAGTCGAAGTGTCTATTTAATATAGAAAACATCGACCCCGGATCATTTTTCCTAGTTTTTATGTCATTGATAGGGTTATTCCTTCCTGAACGTTCACCATCTTCTAGTCTATATTTTGTAAATACTTTTGTAAATATTTGTAAATATTTTTATTTCTCTTATACTCTTATCTATTTTATTTTGTATGGTGCCCTTAAAGGACCTTTGTTTTTTGGACCCGACTTCCCCCCCCCCCCTTTTGTTTCCGACCTTCTGTTTGTCAGACTTTGGCTATGACTTAAATTGTTCCATGTATCATTTCTCTACTAGAAATAAGGAGTTGATCTCTCAGGCACTCTGACAATTATCTCGTTTAAGTATTTAACATAGATGTCTTTTTCTATTAATATATATATATGTGTGTGTGTGTGTACTGTTAACAATTCTGGAAAAAACCTGACCCGTGCGAATGCTGTACTACGAAATATACATAAAATATTAAAACAGCAATTTATAAAAATATTCCTTGGCAATGATTCGAAGGGTTTTAAACCGAAAGTTTTGGTACATTTAAATAAAATAATATTTAAATATTTTCTGTACATTTTATTTAACACAAACAATTTTTCTCTCTTTTTATAGACTTAAAATATATTTTTTTTGAAATGTAAAAAAAATTTAAAACTCTTTTGAATTTTTTCAATATTTCATATATATTAATTTTTACTAAAATTCATGAAATTAATAAGGAAGAATCCTTATGTTGCTTACAAAAAAAAACGAGTATGAATTTTAAAATTCGACTTCATTAAGATAATTAAATATCATATTTAACTTATTTAAAGACAAGGATTTCGATAAAAAGTGACATGATTTCAGAATAAAAACCTCTAAAAAATTATCTAATCAAGGGATTAAAAAAATCGATGACCATTTGTAATAGAGTTTTAAGCGATTAAAATGCAGAATAGAGGAAATATCCTAACAATTACGATCCATGAAGTATTTTAAAATTTCATTTTAAAATTTTAAGTTTAAAATTAATCTTAAAAGATAATAAGATTATAATTATAATAAGATTATAAGATGTAATAAGAATATAAATTTAAGGTGTTCTACATGTTTACGATGAAATCCATTTTTCCATAAAACTTCATAGCTTTATGATTAAAAAAAAGAAAAGAAAAGAAACTAATAACAATAGCATCTTCTGTTTTCTTACACCAATTGTGGCCAAAATTTCTCTTGCCACCATTTCTTAAGAACTGTAATTTTGTTCTTTTTTAAATTTAAGAATTCCTGTTATTAAACAATGCAGTGTTTTTCTGTACATAAAAACTGGTATCTCTGTGGCATGCATACCGCAGGTTGACCACCTCTGACTTAAACTAATAAATATTTAAAATATCTGTATCTTTGAGTCGAAATTATAGTTTTAACTCCTTTACATTCAAAAATAACTTCTGTCCTTTTCTCATACACTCATTTTCAAAAAGTTCTAATATGTATTATATTTTTCTATGCACACTGGAATGCCATATAAGAGATATAGACTCCATAGTGAAATCTTCTTCTAAAACTAAAAGTCGACAAAATATAAATATTTTAAATCTATCTGCGCCATAAGTTTAAATTTTTTTTTTCGGCACATTTACACATGTTCATTCAAGCATAACATGGTTTCAACAGTTTTCTCACTTTCCTATACTTCTCTCAACATCTTTTTTTCTAATCTCCAAAAATGAGATAAAAAAATTTACGCACACTACAATTGCATGTAAGAGATCGAGATCGTCTTTACTATCGCATTTCTAAACCTACATTTTCCAAAGTAGGAATTTATTTCTGTACTAATACATATATTTCTTCAGAAACTGACTTGACGTCATCAGTTTTCTAAAAAGGTTTTTTCGATTGCGTATATTAACGTTCTCAAAGCCATGTAGAAAAATATTTATGTATGCCAGGTGCATACATTAATAAGAAAGTTCAGAAATGTAAAACAGGTGTGAAAGACATGTTGAAGAAACTTACTTCGTGTTAAATCACATGTTTAATTTTTTTTTTTTTTTTTTCGATTTAAAAAAGAAATTTAAAATATCATAAAGAGAAACCGGTTAAGTGTATGAAAGTTAGTATATATTTACAAATAAATAGTTAAATAAACATACCGCGTGGTTATTATATATGCATCTTAAATAATTAATTCATCAATATTTAACCCCCTAAGGGGCGGCGGTATATTTATGAAACCACTTAATTTTAGCTCCGAAACGCCACGATAGCACCGGAATTTTGCTAAAAAAAATTTTGGTTTATTAAATGCATGGAATTTTACATTTTTTTATTTACAAATATAGTTGTTTTGAAATTCCGGTATCAATCATTAATTTCAACACATAATCAATGAATGTCATCTGCCCCGCAAAGGGTTAAAAAAAAAAGCTTTCATACAAGGCCTATTTTTGGCATCTTTTACAGAATTTTTAAACTGTTATCAACAGTTTGTCAAAACAAAAATTTTTGCCCAATCGAATCAGAATATTGCTTGGATTAAATAATAAAAAAATTGAAATAAAAATTTACTGGTGAGGATTGTAAATCACGATTGGAATATGGTTGTCCGTACGTGATACGGGCAAATCATGATTGGTAAAAATATGTTGCCCGTATGACGTACAGGCAAATCAGGGAAGTTGTTAATACCGCATTTATAGACATAGTTTCGCAAGTAGGAATATTTCAGGTTTCTCTGTTAACCCTTTCCGGCACGGGTAAAATACGAAGAAAAATGAAAAATTACCGACTGACACTGGAATTCACAAACGAATTTTTTACATATTTTGAATTCCTTAATTTAAGCTTCTAATGTAAAATCAAAATTTTACTAAAATATTATTGGTGCTGTTTGTAAGTTTGGAATTAAAATTAAGTATCCCAGACCGGGCACAGTGTGCCGGAAAGGGTTAAAGATGTAAATTTATTTCTATACTAATTCATATATTTCTTCAGAAACGGACTTTACTTCAACAGTTTTTAAAGAAAGATTTTTCAAGTGCGTTTATTAACATTCGATAAGACGTGTAAAGGAATATTTATGTATGCCAGGTGCATGAGTGAACAAGAAAGTTCAGAAATGTGAAACTACTGTGAAAGACATGTTTGAAAAATTTACCTCAAGTTAAATCAGTTGTTTAAGATTTTTCTTCGATTTAAAAAAGAAGTTTAAAATATCTTAAAGATAAACTGTTAATAGAAATATAAGTATAGTAAGTTTGTATAAATTTACAAATAAATAGATAAATAAATATACAGGGGGATTATAATACATACATTTTAACCAATAAATCGTCTATGTTTAACCCCTTGAGGGGTGGAGATATATTTATGAAACCACTTATTTTTATTTCCCAATTGCCTCAGTGGTACCGGAATTCTGGTAAAAATAATTTCGGTTTATTGAATGCGTGAACTATAACTCTTTCTTATTTACAAATAAAGTTGTTTTCAAACTCCTTTATCAGTCATTAACTTCAACATATAAGCAATGAATGTGCTCTGCACCGCAAAGGGTTTAAAAAAACTTTTAAATAGGGAGGGGGCTAAGGGGGCTGAAGCCCCTCCCGAAATAAAAAAAAAAGGTTAAGTTAAATCTAATGAAAGTAAAAACTATCAAAAATTTAGACAGACTACGCATACAAACCACGAAATCACATCCACTGAAGAGTATTATAGGGCCACAGTCTGAATTTCCTGTGTTGAAAGTCTTTTTCAAAATTTGAATGACGGATTCATTTGAAATGAAAACATTTTAACCGATTTTCAAATACTTTTGTGCTTTTCCGGATAAAGCAAACAAATTAGAGAATCGCTCTAAATATTTCGAACTAAGGTGTTAATTTCGTAAGTGAAAGTTGAATATGAAGTATGGAACGAGAGAATTCGAAATGTTGATAGAAATACAGAGATCCAAAAGTTCTAGAGTACTGTAATGCAATAAAGTGGCCTCTATAAGAGTCGTGGAAAGTGAACCTAGCCCGTTACTATGCAATTAAATGCCAGGAACATTAAGGCAAACTCTGAACGATTAGGCTGACGGGCGAGATTGGGTTCGAAACCAACACCTACCAACAACTGATGATAGTCTGAGCAGCCTTACAATGATATCCATTCATTGAGATATTACAATAGATCCTGATAAAGTTGTCAGCCTCATGGCTGCAATAATGTCCCAAAGATTGCTTCTGTAGCACTAGAAAATTCATTGTACCATGAGGACTGCATTTATAACTTTTGTAATTAAAGAATGGAAAATCCAAATGAACTTTTTACGATTACATATATTTCTAACAATTATTTTTTATTTGAAAAATATAAAATGCGTAATTAATTTTATCTACAGATTAATCATTTTAAGACCCTGCACTCGCAAAGCAAGACACGTGTACGCTAATATTAATCATGCGTCTTAAATCCATTAAAATTACTTGCTAACAAATTCTTATAAAGATACATGAGATTCATTGCAAAAATTGTTAGTTTGTCATTTTCTTTTCTTTGCAGTTTTTTTTTCCTCAAAAACACTGTCAGTTTTCGAACTGGTAATCAAAGAGCCCTTAGAAACCAAAAATTGTAAAATAGATGGATAAAAATAACAGTTTTTGGTATTGACAATATATTATGCAGAAATATATTGTAGGTTAAGCCGTGTTTATATACAATTTAAATTATGTCCATTACTGCTGTCAAAAGAAAATGAATTCCTAGATTCAGCCCCTCCCGAAAGGAAATCCTGGCTACGGGCCTGCTTGAGGGGTGGAGATATATTTATGAAACCACTTATTTTTATTTCCCAATTGCCTCAGTGGTACCGGAATTCTGGCAAAAATAATTTCGGTTTATTGAATGCGTGAACTATAACTCTTTCTTATTTACAAATAAAGCTGTTTTCAAACTCCTTTATCAGTCATTAAGTTCAACATATAAGCAATGAATGTGCTCTGCACCGCAAAGGGTAAAAAAAAACTTTTAAATAAGGCTTACTTTTAGCGTCTTTTACATACTTTTAGTCTTTTATTACCAGTTTTTCAAAACAAAAATTCTTATCTAACCGAATCAGAATACAGCTCGGATTAAATAATAAACAAGTTGGAAATTGCACGTGAAGCGTAGCAAATGAGGTGCGTTCGTACGATAACGAAGTTTTAAAAATATAACTCTCATATATAAATCTCATAAAATTGTAAATAATTACAATTAAAATGCGCACCAAACAATGTTCTCCCTATACCATTATGGAATGGAATACTTTTGTGTGGCCTTGTAAATCAATAACAAATATTCTTTGCACCACAGATTATGCAAAATGTATTTTTTAATATATACTTTATACATGTATATAAATTTCATTACGTTCGAATGAGTGTAACACCATTAAGATGCATTTGAAACTTTTCCCCATTAATCGTAATGTAACGGAATACTTTTGATTGTCCCTGTAATTGAACTATGCATGCGATATTGATAAAATTTAAAATAATTCGATAAAAATATGTAATAATTATGTATTTAAAATTTCGAATTATTAAAATGCATTTGAACCTTTTTCCCCATTGACCGTAACGTAACGGAATCCTTTTGATTGTCCCTGTAATTGATCTATCCATCCGATTTTCATAAACTTTGAAATGACTCGACAAAATTATGTAATAATTATGTATTTTAAATTTCAAACGATTCGGTTGGGTATTTTTTGCGTTGTAATATGCGGACGGACAGACAGACGGACTGAACGACAGCAATAGGTGCTACGTATTTACATAATTACGAACGCACCTAAAAAATTGCAATAAAAATATACTGGTGAGAATAATGAATCACGATTGGAATATGGTTGTCCGTACGTGGTACGGGCAAATCATGATCGGCAAGAGCACATTGCCCGTATGACGTACTGACAAATCAGGGAAGCTGCTAATGTTTAAATTCAATTATACTAAATAAATTAAATCATAAGGCGAAATGCAATGTCCCTTGGTTCAACCACATAATACATAATATGAACTTTAAAATGCTCACCATTTTATTTACCGTAATTTCGCGTAGAAAAACCGCAGCTCAAACAATTCATTTTCGACCCAGAAAATCCATTCAGTAATTTAACATAAATATATACCGCGATACAAAATGTTACATTTTATTTTTGAAAATGTCTGGGTCGAAACAGAATTGTTTGAGCTGCGGCTTATGTACGTGAAATTACGTTAATGATTTTAAAACAACAATTAATAAAATATACTTTAAAATGTTAGAACTGCAATCGATAAAAATATTTTCTGACTATGACCGCGGGTTTTCAGGCCGAATGTATTAGGAACTAGTCGTTGGGGAGGGTGGTTCACCGTAATACTTACCCGTCATGGATTTGCATATTATAAAATAAGAAAAGAAAACCAAGTAACAGGAAATTGTGTAAAAGAAGCATTCTTATAACTCCAAAATTAATAATTATATTAACTAACAATTTACTACCTTTGGATTAAGTGTTCCATTTCTAATTAAAATATATATTTGAATTGAAATTTGATTGAAGTGCAGGATCATGAAAAATCGAAGAGTGTGGAAAACATGATTACAAATATTGCGAAAGCTAATTATCCGATTGATTTCATTCTTTACGTAAAATTTGTTTTTTTATTGTCTTTTAGATTCATCTCTTAAAATTAAGAAATTCGAAACTTTCATTTGAACGAATATTTCGAGTGTCCGAAAAAAATAGTTCCGGATAATCGAGGTTACTGATATTAAATAGGCTTCGTCCCATTCCTACGTACTACGTACATACGAAATTTTAAGTCTCTATCTCAATTTGTTCGGGAGATAGAGTGTTTACAGACACACACACTGACGAACGGATTTTTTTTCTTTCTAAAAATATGTTTTTCGAAATCTCCTGTGTCTGAAACAAGTAAATCAATCGAAATTTTTTTTTTTTTTTTCGATTTTCGAAACGATTGCAATATTTACTCTATTTTTAGATTTTCAAGATTTACCCTATATTACGTATCATGGGTAAGTAAAAGAATGCTGATAACAAAAATATGATGATGATTATTGAGAACTTACCAGAAATATTCACAGACAAACCCTATATCAAAAGCCGAATAATATCTGTGCCGTACATTTTTCGAACAATACTCGTTGGTTGATTGATTCTTTTTTATAAATACTGGCTAAAAGCTAGATTAATCTGGTAATTAGCATATTTATTGATTAATGTTTTTATTACAAATTATAATATTTAACGGTTTTAAACAATATTTTTTTCTGATATTATTTATCAAGTGCACGAAAAATACTTTTATTGAAATAACATTACACACATTTAAAAAAAAAGACGGAAAAAAAACTTTCCGAAAATATTAAAAAAAAATTAATGCAGTTTATGAAAATACAATAAACTCTCTTCCGAGTTAAGATTCCTTCATCTTTCGAAGACTGAAAAATTAACAGATTACTGAAATTTAAAGGAAAATTTCCAAAAAAAAAAAGTTGTTTTTCTGCCAGTAATTTTTAGAAATTTTTTTGCTGTATACTAGTTTTTACCGTATAATATGCAGTTTTGACCAGACAAAATATCGGGTTGTCAATCTTATATATTCTCATATAAACACTTTTATTTCAATTACGGAATTTTAGCATCTAAGAGTAATAAAAAAAGATTTTAATGTTTTCGTCAAATAATCAGAAACTTTGGTTCTTTGAAACTTTGCCTTTTTGGATCTTGTTTTTCTCCATTTCTGCATTTTCACATTTGAATCTTGGATTTTAGTTTAAATAGCCATTTTTTGGATCTTTACATGGCATCTTGTATACTCGTCCAGGAGCTTTAATTTTTCAATATGTGTGAAGCTTACTCGCTGCTAGAACAGTTCTTCTAAATTCAGTCTTTCTAACTTGACGACGCAGGATTTGGTCAAATAATCAGAAACTTTGGCTCTTTGAAACTTTGCCTTTTTGGATCTTGTTTTTCTTCATTTCTGCATTTTCACATTTGAATCTTGCATTTTAAATTCCATGGCCATTTTTTGGATCTTTACATGGCATCTTGTATACTCGTCCAGGAGCTTTAATTTTTCAGTTTGTGTGAAGCTTACTCGCTGCTCCAACAGTTCTTCTAAATTCAGTCTTTCTAACTTGACATTAACATTTGATAATGTCATTAATTAAATGTAATAAATTCGATTATATTAACATTCGATAAGACGTGTAAAAGAATATTTATGTATGCCAGGTGCATGAGTGAACAAGAAAGCTTAGAAATGTGAAACTGCTGTGAAAGACATGTTTAAAAAATTTACCTAAAGTTAAATCAGTTGTTTAAGATTTTTCTTCGATTTAAAAAAAGAAGTTTAAAATATCATAAAGATAAACTGTTAATAGAAATATGAGAAAGTAAGTTTGTGTAAATAAATAGATAAATAAATACACAGGGGATTATAATACATACATTTTAACCAACAAAGCGTCTATGTTTAACCCCTTGAGGGGTGGAGATATATTTATGAAACCACTTAATTTTATTTCCCAATTGTCTCAGTGGTACCGGAATTCTGGTAAAAATAATTTCGGTTGATTGAATGCGTGAAACATAACTCTTTCTTATTTACAAATAAAGTTCTTCTCAAATTTCTTTATCAGTCATTAACTTCAACATATAAGCAATGAATGTGCCCTGCACCGCAAAGGGTTCAAAAAACTTTTAAATAAGACTTATTTTTTGTGTCTTTTATATATTTTTTAGTCTTTTATTACCGGTTTTTCAAAACAAAAATTCTTATATAAACGAATCAGAATGCAGCTCGGATTAAATAATAAAAAAATTGCAATAAAAATATACTGGTGAGAATAATGAATCACGAATGGAATATGGTTGTCCGGACGTGGTACGGACAAATCATGATCTGCAAGAGCACATTGCTCGTTATGATGTACGGTCAAATCAGGGAAGCTGCTAATGTTTAAATTCAATTATGCTAAATAAATTAAATCATAAGGCGAAATGCAATGTCCCTTGCTTTAACCACATAATACACAGTATGAACTTTAAAACACTCACCATATTATTTACCGTAATTTCGCGTAGAAAAACCGCAGCTCAAACAATTCATTTTCGACCTAGAAAATCCATTCAGTAATTTAAGATAAATATATACCGCGATACAAAATGTTACATTTTATTTTTGAAAATGTCTGGGTCGAAACAAAATTGCTTGAGCTGCGGCTTATGTACGTGAAATTACGTTAATGTTTTTAAAACAACAATTAATAAAATATACTTTAAAATGTTAGAACTGCAATCGATAAAAATATTTTCTGACTATGACCGCGGGTTTGCAGGCCGAATGTATTAGGAACTAGTCGTTGGGGATGGTGGTTCAAAGTAATACTTACCCGTCATGGATATGCATATTATAAAATAAGAAAAGAAAACCAAGTAACAGGAAACTGTGTAAAAGAAGCATTCTTATAACTCCAAAATTAATAATTATATTAACTAACAATTTACTACCTTTGGATTAAGTGTTCCATTTCTAATTAAAATATATATTTGAATTGAAATTTGATAGAAGTGCAGGATCATGAAAAATCGAAGAGTGTGGAAAACATGATTACAAATATCGCGAAAGCTAATTATCCGATTGATTTCATTCTTTACGTAAAATTTGTTTTTTTTAATGTCTTTTAGATTCATCTCTTAAAATAAAGAAATTCGAAACTTTCATTTGAACGAATATTTCGAGTTTCCGAAAAAAATAGTTCCAGATAATCGAGGTTACTGATATTAAATAGGCTTCGTCCCATTCCTACGTACTACGTACATACGAAATTTTAAGTCTCTATCTCAATTTGTTCGGGAGATAGAATGTTTACAGACACACACACAGACGAACGGATTTTATTTCTTTCTAAAAATATGTTTTTTGAAATCTCCTGTGTCTGAAACAAGTAAATCAATCAAACTTTTTTTTTTTCGATTTTCGAAACGATTGCAAGATTTACTCTATTTTTAGATTTTCAAGATTTACCCTATATTACGTATCATGGGTAAGTAAAAGAATGCTGATAACAAAAATATGATGATGATTATTGAGAACTTACCAGAAATATTCACAGACAAACCCTATATCAAAAGCCGAATAATATCTCTGCCGTACATTTTTCGAACAATACTCGTTGGTTGATTGATTCTTTTTTATAAATATGGCTAAAAGCTAGATTAATCTGGTAATTAACATATTTATTGATTAATGTTTTTATTACAAATTATAATAATTAACGGTTTTAAAAAATATTTTTTTCTGATATTATTTATCAAGTGCACGAAAAATACTTTTATTGAAATAACATTACACACACTTAAAAAAAAAGACGGAAAAAAAAACTTTCCGAAAATATTAAAAAAAAATTAATGCAGTTTATGAAAATACAATAAACTCTCTTCCGAGTTAAGATTCCTTCATCTTTCGAAGACTGAAAAATTAACAGATTACTGAAATTTAAAGGAAAATTTCCAAAAAAAAAAAGTTGTTTTTCTGCCAGTAACTTTCAGAAATTTTTTTGCTGTATACTAGTTTTTACCGTATAATATGCAGTTTTGACCAGACAAAATATCGGATTGTCAATCTTATATATTCTCATATAAACACTTTTATTTCAATTACGGAATTTTAGCATCTAAGAGTAATAAAAAAAGATTTTAATGTTTTCGTCAAATAATCAGAAACTTTGGTTCTTTGAAACTTTGCCTTTTTGGATCTTGTTTTTCTCCATTTCTGCATTTTCACATTTGAATCTTGCATTTTAGTTTCCATAGCCATTTTTTGGATCTTTACATGGCATCTTGTATACTCGTCCAGGAGCTTTAATTTTTCAATTTGTGTGAAGCTTACTCGCTGCTCCAACAGTTCTTCTAAATTCAGTCTTTCTAACTTGACGACGCAGGATTTGGTCGAATAATCAGAAACTTTGGTTCTTTGAAACTTTGCCTTTTTGGATCTTGTTTTTCTGCATTTTCACATTTGAATCTTGCATTTTAGTTTCCATGGCCATTTTTTGGATCTTTACATGGCATCTTGTATACTCGTCCAGGAGCTTTAATTTTTCAATTTGTGTGAAGCTTACTCGCTGCTCCAACAGTTCTTCTAAATTCAGTCTTTCTAACTTGACGACGCAGGATTTGGTCAAATAATCAGAAACTTTGGTTCTTTGAAACTTTGCCTTTTTTTATCTTGTTTTTCTCCATTTCTGCATTTTCACATATGAATCTTGCATTTTAGTTTCCATGGCCATTTTTTGGATCTTTACATGGCATCTTGTATACTCGTCCAGGAGCTTTAATTTTTCAATTTGTGTGAAGCTTACTCGCTGCTCCAACAGTTCTTCTAAATTCAGTCTTTCTAACTTGACGACGCAGGATTTGGTCAAATATTCAGAAACTTTGGTTCTTTGAAACTTTGCCTTTTTGGATCTTGTTTTTATCCATTTCTGCATTTTCACATTTGAATCTTGCATTTTAGTTTCCATGGCCATTTTTTGGATCTTTACATGGCATCTTGTATACTCGTCCAGGAGCTTTAATTTTTCAATTTGTGTGAAGCTTACTCGCTGCTCCAACAGTTCTTCTAAATTCAGTCTTTTTAACTTGACGACGCAGGATTTTGTCAAATATTCAGAAACTTTGGTTCTTTGAAACTTTGCCTTTTTGATCTTGTTTTTCTTCATTTCTGCATTTTCACATTTGAATCTTGCATTTTAAATTCCATGGCCATTTTTTTGATCTTTACATGGCATCTTGTATACTCGTCGAGGAGCTTTAATTTTTCAGTTTGTGTGAAGCTTACTCGCTGCTCCAACAGTTCTTCTAAATTCAGTCTTTCTAACTTGACATTAACATTTGATAATGTCATTAATTAAATGTAATAAATTCAATTATATTAACATTCGATAAGACGTGTAAAAGAATATTTATGTATGCCAGGTGCATGAGTGAACAAGAAAGCTTAGAAATGTGAAACTGCTGTGAAAGACATGTTTAAAAAATTTACCTAAAGTTAAATCATTTGTTTAAGATTTTTCTTCGATTTAAAAAAAGAAGTTTAAAATATCATAAAGATAAACTGTTAATAGAAATATGAGAAAGTAAGTTTGTGTAAATAAATAGATAAATAAATACACAGGGGATTATAATACATACATTTTAACCAACAAAACGTCTATGTTTAACCCCTTGAGGGGTGGAGATATATTTATGAAACCACTTAATTTTATTTCCCAATTGCCTCAGTGGTACCGGAATTCTGGTAAAAATAATTTCGGTTGATTGAATGCGTGAAACATAACTCTTTCTAATTTACAAATAAAGTTCTTCTCAAATTTCTTTATCAGTCATTAACTTCAACATATAAGCAATGAATGTGCCCTGCACCGCAAAGGGTTCAAAAAACTTTTAAATAAGACTTATTTTTTGTGTCTTTTACATATTTTTTAGTCTTTTATTACCGGTTTTTCAAAACAAGTAATTCTTATATAAACGAATCAGAATGCAGCTCGGATTAAATAATAAAAAAATTGCAATAAAAATATACTGGTGAGAATAATGAATCACGAATGGAATATGGTTGTCCGGACGTGGTACGGACAAATCATGATCTGCAAGAGCACATTGCTCGTTATGATGTACGGTCAAATCAGGGAAGCTGCTAATGTTTAAATTCAATTATGCTAAATAAATTAAATCATAAGGCGAAATGCAATGTCCCTTGCTTTAACCACATAATACACAGTATGAACTTTAAAACACTCACCATTTTATTTACCGTAATTTCGCGTAGAAAAACCGCAACTCAAACAATTCATTTTCGACCCAGAAAATCCATTCAGTAATTTAACATAAATATATACCGCGATACAAAATGTTACATTTTATTTTTGAAAATGTCTGGGTCGAAACAGAATTGTTTGAGCTGCGGCTTATGTACGTGAAATTACGTTAATGATTTTAAAACAACAATTAATAAAATATACTTTAAAATGTTAGAACTGCAATCGATAAAAATATTTTCTGACTATGACCGCGGGTTTTCAGGCCGAATGTATTAGGAACTAGTCGTTGGGGAGGGTGGTTCACCGTAATACTTACCCGTCATGGATATGCATATTATAAAATAAGAAAAGAAAACCAAGTAACAGGAAATTGTGTAAAAGAAGCATTCTTATAACTCCAAAATTAATAATTATATTAACTAACAATTTACTACCTTTGGATTAAGTGTTCCATTTCTAATTAAAATATATATTTGAAATGAAATTTGATTGAAGTGCAGGATCATGAAAAATCGAAGAGTGTGGAAAACATGATTACAAATATCGCGAAAGCTAATTATCCGATTGATTTCATTCTTTACGTAAAATTTGTTTTTTTTAATGTCTTTTAGATTCATCTCTTAAAATAAAGAAATTCGAAACTTTCATTTGAACGAATATTTCGAGTTTCCGAAAAAAATAGTTCCGGATAATCGAGGTTACTGATATTAAATAGGCTTCGTCCCATTCCTACGTACTACGTACATACGAAATTTTAAATCTCTATCTCAATTTGTTCGGGAGATAGAATGTTTACAGACACACACACAGACGAACGGATTTTATTTCTTTCTAAAAATATGTTTTTTGAAATCTCCTGTGTCTGAAACAAGTAAATCAATCAAACTTTTTTTTTTTTTTCGATTTTCGAAACGATTGCAAGATTTACTCTATTTTTAGATTTTCAAGATTTACCCTATATTACGTATCATGGGTAAGTAAAAGAATGCTGATAACAAAAATATGATGATGATTATTGAGAACTTACCAGAAATATTCACAGACAAACCCTATATCAAAAGCCGAATAATATCTGTGCAGTACATTTTTCGAACAATACTCGTTGGTTGATTGATTCTTTTTTATAAATACTGGCTAAAAGCTAGATTAATCTGGTAATTAGCATATTTATTGATTAATGTTTTTATTACAAATTATAATAATTAACGGTTTTAAAAAATATTTTTTTCTGATATTATTTATCAAGTGCACGAAAAATACTTTTATTGAAATAACATTACACACACTTTAAAAAAAAGACGGAAAAAAAAACTTTCCGAAAATATTAAAAAAAAATTAATGCAGTTTATGAAAATACAATAAACTCTTTTCCGAGTTAAGATTCCTTCATCTTTCGAAGACTGAAAAATTAACAGATTACTGAAATTTAAAGGAAAATTTCCAAAAAAAAAAGTTTTTCTGCCAGTAATTTTCAGAAATTTTTTTGCTGTATACTAGTTTTTATCGTATAATATGCAGTTTTGACCAGACAAAATATCGGATTGTCAATCTTATATATTCTCATATAACCACTTTCATTTTAATTACGGAATTTTAGCATCTAAGACTAATAAAAAAAGGTTTTAATGTTTTGGTCAAATAATCAGAAACTTTGGTTCTCTGAAACTTTGCATTTTTGGATTTTGTTTTTCTCCATTTCTGCATTTTCACATTTGAATCTTGCATTTTAGTTTCCATGGTCATTTTTTGGATCTTTACATGGCATATTGTATATTCGTTCAGGAGCTTTAATTTTTCAATATGTGTGAAGCTTACTCGCTGCTAGAACAGTTCTTCTAAATTCAGTCTTTCTAATTTGACGACGCAGGATTTGGTCAAATAATCAGAAACTTTGGCTCTTTGAAACTTTGCCTATTTGGATCTTGTTTTTCTCCATTTCTGCATTTTCACATTTGAATCTTGCATTTTAGTTTCCATGGTCATTTTTTGGATCTTTACATGGCATATTGTATATTCGTTCAGGAGCTTTAATTTTTCAATATGTGTAAAGCTTACTCGCTGCTAGAACAGTTCTTCTAAATTCAGTCTTTCTAATTTGACGACGCAGGATTTGGTCAAATAATCAGAAACTTTGGCTCTTTGAAACTTTGCCTATTTGGATCTTGTTTTTCTCCATTTCTGCATTTTCACATTTGAATCTTGCATTTTAGTTTCCATGGCCATTTTTTGGATCTTTACATGGCATCTTGTATACTCGTCCAGGAGCTTTAATTTTTCAATTTGTGTGAAGCTTACTCGCTGCTCCAACAGTTCTTCTAAATTTGGTCTTTCTAACTTGACGACGCAGGATTTGGTCAAATAATCAGAAACTTTGGCTCTTTGAAACTTTGCCTTTTTTGGATCTTGTTTTTCTCCATTTCTGGATTTTCACATTTGAATGTTGCATTTTAGTTTCCATGGCCATTTTTTGGATCTTTACATGGCATCTTGTATACTCGTCCAGGAGCTTTAATTTTTCAATTTGTGTGAAGCTTACTCGCTGCTCCAAAAGTTCTTCTAAATTCAGTCTTTCTAACTTGACGACGCAGGATTTGGTCAAATAATCAGAAACTTTGGTTCTTTGAAACTTTGCCTTTTTAGATCTTGTTTTTCTCCATTTCTGCATTTTCACATTTGAATCTTGCATTTTAGTTTCCATGGCCATTTTTTGGATCTTTACATGGCATCTTGTATACTCTTCCAGGAGCTTTAATTTTTCAATTTGTGTGAAGCTTACTCGCTGCTCCAACAGTTCTTCTAAATTCAGTCTTTCTAACTTGACGACGCAGGATTTGGTCAAATAATCAGAAGCTTTGGTTCTTTGAAACTTTGCCTTTTTGGATCTTGTTTTTCTGCATTTTCACATTTGAATCTTGCATTTTAGTTTCCATGGCCATTTTTTGGATCTTTACATGGCATATTGTATACTCGTCCAGGAGCTTTAATTTTTCAATTTGTGTGAAGCTTACTCGCTGCTCCAACAGTTCTTCTAAATTCAGTCTTTCTAACTTGACGACACAGGATTTGGTCAAATAATCAGAAACTTTGCCTTTTTAGATCTTGTTTTTCTCCATTTCTGCATTTTCACATTTGAATCTTGCATGTTAATTTCCATGGGCATTTTTTGGATCTTTACATGGCATCTTGTATACTCGTCCAGGAGCTTTAATTTTTCAGTTTGTGTGAAGCTTACTCGCTGCTCCAACAGTTCTTCTAAATTCAGTCTTTCTAACTTGACGACGCAGGATTTGGTCAAATAATCAGAAACTTTGGTTCTTTGAAACTTTGCCTTTTTGTATCTTGTTTTTCTCCATTTCTGCATTTTCACATTTGAATCTTGCATTTTAGTTTCCATGGCCATTTTTTGGATCTTTACATGGCATCTTGTATACTCGTCCAGGAGCTTTAATTTTTCAATTTGTGTGAAGCTTTCTCGCTGCTCCAACAGTTCTTCTAAATTCAGTCTTTCTAACTTGACATTAACATTCGATAATGTCATAAATTAAATGTAATAAATTCGATTATATTAACATTCGATAAGACGTGTAAAAGAATATTTATGTATGCCAGGTGCATGAGTGAACAAGAAAGCTCAGAAATGTGAAACTGCTGTGAAAGACATGTTTAAAAAATTTACCTAAAGTTAAATCAGTTGTTTAAGATTTTTTTTCGATTTAAAAAATAAGTTTAAAATATCATAAAGATAAACTGTTAATAGAAATATAAGTATAGTAAGTTTGTGTAAATAAATAGATAAATAAATACACAGGGGGATTATAATACATACATATTAACCAACAAAACGTCTATGTTTAACCCCTTGAGGGGTGGAGATATATTTATGAAACCACTTAATTTTATTTCCCAATTGCCTCAGTGGTACCGGAATTCTGGTAAAAATAATTTCGGTTGATTGAATGCGTGAAACATAACTCTTTCTTATTTACAAATAAAGTTCTTCTCAAATTTCTTTATCAGTCATTAACTTCAACATATAAGCAATGAATGTGCCCTGCACCGCAAAGGGTTCAAAAAACTTTTAAATAAGACTTATTTTTTGTGTCTTTTACATATTTTTTAGTCTTTTATTACCGGTTTTTCAAAACAAAAATTCTTATCTAAACGAATCAGAATGCAGTTCGGATTAAATAATAAAAAAATTGCAATAAAAATATACTGGTGAGAATAATGAATCACGATTGGAATATGGTTGTCCGGACGTGGTACGGTCAAATCATGATCGGCAAGAGCACATTGCCCGTTATGATGTACGGTGAAATCAGGGAAGCTGCTAATGTTTAAATTCAATTATGCTAGATAAATTAAATCATAAGGCGAAATGCAATGTCCCTTGCTTTAACCACATAATACACAGTATGAACTTAAAAATACTCACCATATTATTTACCGTAATTTCGCGTAGAAAAACCGCAGCTCAAACAATTCATTTTCGACCTAGAAAATCCATTCAGTAATTTAAGATAAATATATACCGCGATACAAAATGTTACATTTTATTTTTGAAAATGTCTGGGTCGAAACAAAATTGCTTGAGCTGCGGCTCAAGCACGTGAAATTACGTTACGTGCGTGAAATTACGTACGTGAAATTACGTTAATGTTTTTAAAACAACAATTAATAAAATATACTTTAAAATGTTAGAACTGCAATCGATAAAAATATTTTCTGACTATGACCGCGGGTTTGCAGGCCGATTGTATTAGGAACTAGTCGTTGGGGAGGGTGGTTCACCGTAATACTTACCCGTCATGGATTTGCATATTATAAAATAAGAAAAAAAACCAAGTAACAGGGAATTGTGTAAAAGAAGCATTCTTATAACTCCAAAATTAATAATTATATTAACTAACAATTTACTACCTTTGGATTAAGTGTTCCATTTCTAATTAAAATATATATTTGAATTGAAATTTGATTGAAGTGCAGGATCATGAAAAATCGAAGAGTGTGGAAAACATGATTACAAATATCTCGAAAGCTAATTATCCGATTGATTTCATTCTTTACGTAATTTTTTTTTTTTTTTTTTTTTTTTTTTTTTTTTGTCTTTTACATTCATTTCTTAAAATAAAGAAATTCTAAACTTTCATTTGAACGAGTATTTCGAGTGTCCGAAAAAAATAGTTCCGGATGATCGAGGTTTCTGATATTAAATAGGCTTCATCCCATTCTTAGATACTACGTGCATACGAAATTTCAAGTCTCTATCTCAATTTGTTCGGGAGATAGAGTGTTTACAGACACACACACAGACGAAAGGATTTTTTTTTTTTTTTTTTAAATATGTTTTTCGAAATCTCTTGTGTCTGAAACAAGTAAATCGGTCGATTTTTTTTTTTTTTCGATTTTCGAAACGATTGCAAGATTTACTCTATTCTTAGATTTGCAAGACTTACCCTATATTACGTATCATGGGTAAGCAAAAGAATGCTGATAACAAAAATATGATGATGATTATTGAGAACTTGCCAGAAATATTCACAGACAAACGTTATATCAAACGCCGAATAATATCTGTGACTTACTTTTTTCGAACAATACTCGTTGGTTGATTGATTCTCTTTTATAAATACTGGCTAAAAGCTAAATTAATCTGATAGTTAGCATATTTATTGATTAATGTTTTTATTACAAATTATAATAATTAATGGTTTTAGACAATATTTTTTCTGACATTTTTTATCAAGTGCACGAAAAATACTTTTATTGAAATAACATTATACACACTTTAAAAAAAGACAAAAATAAAAAAGTTTCCGAAAATATAAAAAAAAATTAATGCAGTTTATGAAAATACAATAAACTCTCTTCCGAGTTAATAATCGTTCATCTTTTGAAGACTGAAAAATTAACAGATTTCTGAAATAAAAAAAAAAAAAAAAATTCCTCCCCCCCCCAAAAAAAAAATTGTTTTTCTGCCTGTAATTTTAAGAAATTTTTTTTACTGAGTGCTAGTTTTTACCGTATAATATGCAATTTTGTCCAGACAAAATATCGGATTGTCTATCTTATCTATTCTCATATAACCACTTTTATTTCAATTCCGGAATTTTAACATCTAAGAGTAATAAAAAATGTTTTTAATGTTGTTCGTTTATCATTTATTTTAACTTGTTTGTTGGACATAAAATTCTTTACTTGAAAATTTATAGCATAGAAAATTTTTTAATTAAAATTTATTAATATACTATAAAAATTACTCACATTGGTTTCTGATTTTTACGAATTGTAGACGAATTTATTTATTTATTTATTTATTTCGCAAATGCTTCTCAAATTTCCATAGTCTGATGGTTTCGAATACTTCAGAAAATAAAAGTGCACTTTTCCAAATCTTGGGTAACTCGTAAAATATTCTATGATTTCTTCGTAAATCATGTTAATTTTTTTAGTATTTCCTGAAATATTTGCCTTTATCATTTGTTTGTTTATTTATTTATTTACTTTACATTTCACGCAATATATATTTAACCTTCATGAATTTATTTCAAAATTTTAAGGGGACAAAGTACCTTGAAATTGGTCAAAATATCAGTTTTATTTTTAAAATATTAACTGAGAATGTCTTAATTGTGAATATTTTGACACCTCACTTTTACCTATATGACAGTTATATTGTGAGATATTGTAAACTTTATTAACCGCTTCCCTGATTTACCCGTACGTCGTACGGGCAAGAAGAGTTTGCTTGATCCATCATTTAAAGCTGCTTGACACCATTATTTATTATTACTATTATTATTATTATTTCATACTATTTAAGAACATAAATGTTTGGACGAAATATTAAGAATATTTTAGCCTTAATTTTAGCTTCGTGGAATATATCCCATGTTTTCAATTTAATGTATGTAAAAAACGAAACCGTTAAGTGGTTAATAGATCCATTGCAATTACCTATAGAAATGAGAACTTTAAGCCGATTTTTCTCCCTATTCATATTTTAGTAACTTGCTTGTTCGGTAAAATACTAATAAACCGAGCGGCGGCAGCACAGACAATCATGTCATCGAATTTACTGGTGAAAACCTTCGATTATTTAACCCGGAAGAACGCGCGCTTACCCAGAGTATGAATAGTTTCAACTTTGCCACCAATAAAATCAAATTATAACAGTCACTTTATTAAGACGGAGACAATTCTTACAAATTTTGCGATAAAATATGTTGAAGATTACTTTTAAAAAATTAGTGGCTACAATTGTAAAAACCATACGCACTCCGGGTCTTTTAGGCCCTGCGCGTGTCCTCCCGGATTAAATATCGATTCACATATTAAAACACAATCGTTCTTCCAAGTCATAACTTGGTTGAAAACACCAAAAAACCCAAATTTGGCGGATGACTCGTTGGTTTACTATTGTGCTTTCCTGCACCCAAAAATATAAAAACATGGAGGACTGGGAGTAAGAAAATGTAACGGTAAACCTATGATTCAACCACTAAAATCGGGTTTTTAGGTGTTTTCTACGAAGATATGTCTTTACAGACCAATTACATTTAAATATGCCAATAGAGATTTAACCAATCCTAGATTTTCATCCGAGAACTCGTTGAGGTGAGTATTTGTGTTTCCGCTACTCGGACTATAGGTCTTTTTGCAAATTTAGATGGAGGTTTGAAATTCATTTTACTCTTTGCCCATGGTGTATTTGATATTTTTGTACACCATTATTGTTAACATTCAAGCCTATAATATATTTTTTTAATAATTAAATTGAGAAGTTTGTTGAATTTCCTTCTGTAACAAGATGACTGCCTTCCCTGAATTATATGATCTATAGGTGGCGCTATTGCCACTTTCGGCAAAATATCCTGAGATATTTTGCCTTCCTTTCTAAAAGACATGAAATGAAGTGAAGTAATTCAGTTTTAGGTGAGAGTAAGATTGGGATGTGTGTTCCAAATACATCTCCCTTAGAGATGTTCTTTTGTGTTAAGGCAATTTTGTGAATGTTTTAACTGATTGTTTTGCGCGTGGTCATGCGATTTGTACATAGTGTATTGTGTGCTGTGTCGTCTACAATAAAAATGTGACTGTAACATGTCTGTTCTATATTTTAAGTACAGAAGAACATCCCACACTTTTTAACAGATACGAGAGAAAAAAAATCATATTAAATGTAAAATTCCTTGCATCTAAAAACCCATGCACTATTTTATGTAGTACATTCTAATGAATGTGGGGAAAAAAAATCGAAGCGAAAATATTCAAATTTAAAAAGTGGTCAGGAGTTTAAAAAGTAAAATTTAAAAAGAAGATAATAAATTTTAGCAAAATAGGCTGTTTTACAAGATTTACCTAATTTTAGTATTAAGTACTGTGCCACCACAAATATTACACTAATTTTTAAAATTTAAAAAAAGGCTTCAAAGGTTTTGTGTCCCGTTAAGATCAAAGAAATAAAGAGCAATAAATTTATCTTTACTTACTCATTTTTATACATCTTATTTCTGCATCATTTTTTAAAATTATACGAAATCACAGTTTTTCTCACATTTACACGGCAACCAAATTAATTATAATTGATTTCTTATAACAAGGTATAACAAGATAAATAAGGAAAAAAAATTCTCTCTCAACTATTGAAATAAATCGTTTTTAATAAAGAACGAATTCTGTCACTGCTGCTTAAAAAAAGGAAAAAAAAACTTTTTAATCTCTTGGGGACGAGCGACCGCTATATGTGCCGCAGATATGTGCTCTGAATCTTTGATTATTTTCACCGGTATAATTTTATTGTAAATTTTGCCTTGTTTAATCTGAGCATTTTCGCGATTCAACCAGAGAAAATTTTCCATTTTTTAAAAAAAGCGGCGATAAAAAAATAATGATTCTTTAAAATACGCTCGTCTAGAAAAGGCATATGTAGAACGGAGTTTGTCACTTATGATAAAAGAAACCGCTTTTAATAAAGAACGGATTCCGTCATTGCCGATAAAGTAAACCGCTTTTAATAAAGAACGGATTATGTCACAGCTGATAAAATCAGCCGCTTTTCATATTGAAAGTCAATAAAATTTGTTTGATAACATAATTCAATCAGATTGATAACAAACACATACTAAATATTTTGTATCATTTAAGTTTGTTGATTGTTTATTGCATATCATTTCTAATCTATGACTTTTTTCTTTTCAGGTACTTGAATCTCTCTTTCGCATTTCTCCCCCAACACAGTAGGTTTTATAATATATTTTAATTCATTTTAAATATTTAGTATTGTCCTATTTTTTCACAGTTGTTAAAGTGGTTCCTCTTTATGTTTATTTGAAGAATATCCAAAACTTCTAATTTTATCGAATAGTAAATTCGTGCGAAAGGAATCGGAAGTACTTTGCACATACATTTACTTTTATTTAATTCTACATCGCGGGATGTAATACATGGATAAATTTGCTAACATCACTATTTTTATACCACGTGACGTCACACTAAAATTCTCCGGAATGAAAAATGAAGATAGAACGGATTTTGTTATTATTGATAAAATTCTCTGTTTTCCATGTTTAAATTCAATAAATCAGATCGAATTCAATAAGGTCGTTCAACTAGAATAATAAATTAAAGTTTTTCAAACAAAAGAAAAGTACAAATACCGCTAAATCCAAGGCAACATGTAACTTGTCCAATTCATCAATTTTGTAAACGATATTTTTATCGTAATGTTATAAGAATTTATGCAAACTTAGTTTATCCAAATGAAGACTATTTAAAATATTTGAGATCTAAACTTTACAAAATTGTGTAATTGCAACTTGATCTACTCATATTAGCCATATAAAATATCTTCAGTCTGTGCCATTATTTGGAATTATGAGATATCCAGAATTGGTAAGTACTGGCTTTTCGCACATCAGTATTATCTTAGAGAATATTTTGCTCTTTTATATCGAGATCAGTGTTGCAATTAATCCATTAGTACCTAGCGTCCCTTTTTAGGGACGCTTCAAAATGTGCATTCAGCACTGTTTTTGACACCGGTAAAAAAGAAAAGCAATAATTATTTTATTTAAATGATACATTTTCGTGATTAATGAACTAAACTTAAATCTTCTAAAAATAGTGGTGCCAACCAAATAAAATTTACGCAAAAAGAATCTGGACACGAATGGGTTAAATAAAACAACATTTTATGTATTAAAATACCGGTATCCGAAAAACTGGAGACTTTGCAGTTCTAGATCTCTCGTTTACTGTTTTTCATATTCAGGTGACAGAGAAGTTTATGATTTCTTTTGACGAAAATAATAATGAAAGAACAGATTCTTTCACTGCTGATAAAATAACCTGCTTTTGATTTCCTGTCATTGCTGATGGCAGTGGTAATAGAAATTAATTGGACTCACCTCTATCAACTGTAGTTTTCGCCTCCAATGGCTTTAATTATACAAAAAAAAAAACAACAAACTGCAACAATTCTTTATTTCTATTACGTATTTATATAACTAGAATGGGCACTCACAATTACATTCATGTTTTACCCGAGGATTTAAACACAGATCCCCGGCGTGCCAGAAAATGTGCCAATCGATCATGCCACTGGGCCAGTGTCATACTGATACAATAACTCGTTTTTAGAAAGTCGATAGAATTTGGTTGTTTTCCTTAAGATATTCATCTATAGAGTCAAATATAAATTTTTATTACCAACGAAAAGTACAATTTACAACTAAACTCAAGAAAACTCTTAAACCTTAATGACAAGCGATCCATATACGTGCCACAAAATGTGCTCAGATTCCTTGACTATTCTCATTAATAAATTTTATTGTAAATTTTGCCTTTTTAAATCCAAGCATTTTCCTACTTTAATTAGGCAAAAATTTCCGTTTTGAAACATCGATGATTGAGATTAAAAATTCTGTAAAAGACACTGGCCTAGGGGTTAAATTATCCAATTCATCAATTTCAGAAACAATATACTTATCGTAATGCTATATGAATCCAAGCAAACGCATCTAATCTGCATGAAGACTATTTAGAATAGGCACTTTGAATACATAATCAGTCAGGATATTATGCTTGGAAATTGATTCATATCAAATGACTGTTATGTTTCGTTTCCTATTAAATGTAAATCATTTAAAATATTCCTAGTCCATATAAAGTGTTACAACACTTAGCTCTGAGATACTATGTTAAAAGATATTTACAATATATAAACAAAATAGAAAATACAATATAGCAATTTTTCGTTTTGTGTCAGTTTACAGCAAAAACGATATAATTGACGTCACGACCGAAAATATATACATCGATCCCAAAACTTTACAAATTTGTATAATTGCTGATTTATGAACTCAATTTAGCCACATTAAATATCTTCATGATATATCTTTATTTAAGATAATATGAAATCGCAGTTATTGTCTTTCACATTCATATGACAGAAAATTTAATAATTATTGATTTACTATAATCGAGTTAATGAAGAAAGAACTAATTATCGCATTGCTGATAAAATAATCTGCTTTTCATGTTGAAAGACAATAAAATCTTATCGATTTCGTTAAGAAATTCAACCACAGTGCTATATATAAAATTTTAAATTAATGTACAGCTACAGCTTGCATTAGGATGGGTTTAACAACCACTAAACCCAACATATATCATAAATTGTCTAATTAATCGATTTCATAAATTTTATTTTTATCAAAATGCTACACGAATTCTTCTAAACACATAGATCTAATATGAATGAACACTATTTAGAATTTCGTAAATCTAAAATTTATAAAATTTTGTTGAACATTTACAGATTTATCTATTCAATTTTGTCGCATTAAATATCTTCATGATATATATACTATATATTTTTTTTAGATAATATGAAATCGCAGTTACTATCTTTCAGGTTCAAATTACAGAAAAGTTGTAATCATTGATTTACTATAACCAGGATAATGAAGAAAGAACGAATTCTGCCAATGGTGATAAAACAATCTGCTTTTCATATTGAAAGTCAATAAAATCTGACCCATTGCATTAAGAAATTAAACCACAATGTTATATATAAAATTTTAAAAAGAAAGTACAGCTACTGCTTGACTTAAGATGAGTTTAACAAACACTAAAACCAACATATATCATAAATTGACCAATTTATCAATTTCGAAAACGGCATTTTTATCAAAATGTTATACAAATTCTTCCAAAACATAGATATAATCTGAATGAGCATTATTTCGAATTTAGTAAATCGAAAATTTACAAAGTTTTGTTGGATATTTACAGATTTATCTGCTCAATTTAGCCACATTAAATACCTTCATAAATATCTTTATTTCAGATAATATGAAATCGCAGTTACAATCTTTCATATTCAAATGACGGAAAAGACAATATTCATTGATTTCCCATAACCAGGATAATGAAGAAAGAACGGATTTTGTCACTGCTGATAAAGTAATCTGCTTCTCTTATCGAAAACCAATAAAATCTGATCGATTTTATTAAGACTTTCCGTCACAATGTTGCACTTAATATTTTAAAAAGAAACAAAAATACAGCCACCGGTAAATCAAGATGGATTACCACCATAGCTGCCAACTTTTACGCATTTTTCCTATCACAAAAATTTTATAGTAAATATTGTTTATTTAATTGTCCACATCTTATGATTAAACAAATGGAAAATCTCTGAATAATTTTAGTGGTAGCAAAAATGCGTAAAAGTTGGCAGCTATGATTATCACTAAATCTAACGCATTTCATAAATTGTCCAATTGATCAATTTCATAAAAGGTATTCTTATCGTGATGTTATACAAATTCGTGTAACATATGGCTAATCTGATTGAACACGCTTTAGAATTTTGTAAATCGAAATTTTGCAAAATTTGTTGTATAACATTGTTTGTACCCACCAAAGGGGTCTGGAGATTTTAAGTGTTTTAGTACCAGAAATTTCATACAGCACTGGTCGCTATATCTGCAGATAGAGATTTTTGCATAAAGTAAACCAAATATTGCTTTATGAAAATTCAGGTGAAAGGTGCTCAAAAGTGCTCTTGTGAAATTTCCCTCAGTTGAGGGGGAAACAGAGGTCTGTCAGAAAAGGAAAAATTGTTTTTTTTTTTTTTTTTCCGTCATTGGAATATGAAAGATTGTAACTGCGATATTATATTATCTGAAATAAAGATGTATAATGAAGGTATTTATTGTGGCTGAATTTGAGTTGATAAATCTGTAAATATCCAACAAAACTTTATAAGTTTTGGATTTACAAAATTCGAGATAATGTTTATTCAGATTAGATCTATGTTTTGGAAGTATTCGTATAACATTTCGATAAAAAATATCGTTTATGAAATCTATAAATTGGTCAATTTATGATGTATGTTGTGTTTAGTGTTTGTTAAACCTAATTCTTCTATAATAGGAGTTGACGCATTCTCTCGTATATGAAACCCGAATCGGTACGCATTTTCAGAAAGAATCACGTTTTGAACACCAGCCTTGGCGAGTTGCCGAAAGCGAGAACGTTCAGTTATCTGCATCGCCACACACAAAATAAACTCTGTTCAAATGTGTCATAAAACATATGATTAATAGAATTATATTTATTACAAGTGAATCTTTACTACTGTTTTTAATTAACTTCTCAATTCCTTCGAACATAGCGAGTTAAGGAAATAATATTTTTGAATTGTTAAAAAAAAACGGACTATGTTTAGATGTTCTGTGAAATTTAAAGCATTTTAATCTGAAAAAACTCTTTGTTTTAAACTATGCTTTAATCGTAAACAACGGTGAATAACATTTCTTCATATTATAGTCTTTGTTTGATAACATTTACGGAAAAACAAATGAACAATAAGTGCGATCTCTTTGCAGAAGGAAAGATGCTATTCGCTAGGCGTTTGACTTCACAAACAAGAAAGGGTGCGTAGCATTGACTTAATATCCGAGCCAATCGTTGTTCTGGCGATAAGGTGCTCAAAACGTGATTCTTTCTGAAAATGGAATCGGTACCCAGTCGAAAAACCAAACTAATTTCCACTTGGCAACCCCAGATCCGGCGGTAACCTTCGGAACTTTTGAGGGTAACGCTCCGGCGCGGCCGATTTATGCCGAACTGGGTACCAATAATCCGAAACAAAATGGATTTGCGTCAGCTTCTATTATAGGAGTCTTAGTTAAAACCAGCTTAACTCAAGCAGTAGTTGTACTTTCTTTTTATAATTTTATGTGGTTTTATGAGAAATTTTGGCATTTTTTATATTTTCCTCCTTACCTTTTGTTTCGGCAGATTTTTTTCATTGAAATTAATGGCAAAGATGTTGCGGAATTACTGAGCATAATTCTTAATACTTCATAATATAAAGGATCATGATACATGTTAGATAGTCATTATAATACCGGGAGGGAGAAATATGAACTGGGCAGTTGCATTATATGAACTGACTTCTGTTAACTCTAGGAGGATACAATAGATGTATTCAGGTCAGGGATCCCAAATGATAAAATGAATATCAATATTTTTTAACAGAAAATTTCATAATAGGTTTCTACAGAATTTGCGCTAAAATCAACCTCTAAATGTGGTCTCCTCGGCAATTTGCAAGAAAAATCTAAAAAGGAAATTTCGCTAAGAAAATTCTGATGTTCAATAGGCGGACCATTTGGAAGCCCTGTCAGGTTTACCAGTTTGGCCTTGAAATTTACTTCGCAATTTCAAATTCATTTTGGAAATTTGGCAGGAAAAATTTGTACTTTATGTGACTCAAAAAAGGGTCTCATTACATAAAGAATGAAATACAGTTTAGATATTTAACTTAGATAATTTAATATTTTAAAAATATTGTGCCAAGAGATGTATCACACCTCCCCTAAAAATATCCCTAAAAGACATATCAATATTAAAAAGGCAATTTTTTAACATTTTGCCTCCAAAATTAAAAATATAAAATTTCGTTAAAACTTTCTGGCGAGAATTTCGTTTAAATTAGATAGGATAAAATATACCCCACCGCTCTTTAACCTTCCTACCCTGAATGGGTCTAATCGACCCATAACTATAGTTTGTTTTATACGATTCGAACCACAACACTTTTTTTTTAAAAAAAGTTAAATAACAGATTCAAAGGTATAAGTCAATTAAATATATTAAAATATTTTAAATAGCAATTCTGGTGTGAATTGTTTTTATCAAGATTGGGTAAAATTTGAACAGGGTTGGAAAGGTAAAGTGTTAAAAAGTGATACAAGTTAGAATAAAGAAATAGTTTCAGCCCTGTGAAAAGAATTCCGTTGCATTACGCTCGCTGGAGAAAAATTGTTTACGGTGTATTTAATTCAATTTACACTATTTCAAACATGCTGAAATTGAAGAAATCGGATTAAAGAAGTGTTATATACAGATTTTTTAAAAGTTATTCACAAATTTAATAATAATAAAAAAATTCATTATTTCTTTTTGAAATTTCAAATAATTTTTTTCGGTATAATAATAATCAATAATATGATAAAAAATCGAAATAATTTCTAATAGAATAATGACGTTTTCTTTGCTCATTTTAAAAATTCACGGCATTTTTAACCTACAACTTTACAAATGTAGAGTTAAAAAGATATTATGGCGCTATAAAAATATATAAAATTTCAGTTTATTTTTTTTTCTCGGTCAAATCATCAACAAAGTCATTCAAATAAGTTATTAATTTTTCCTAACAAAATAACGGAAGATTTTTACACAAATTATTAAATAATCCGATTTTATTCCTGTAAGTCATCGGAAAGTAAATGATCCGATTAGCATCTGACGATGTTCTGTAAACTGCTTTAAAAAATATTTTGATGTATGCTAAGGCTTTTTTAAGAAATATAATTTTCGTTTATGGTGATATTTTACAATAAATATTTATTGTGTAATTGACATTTTTATTAATTATTTGTTATTATAAAATTTTATTAATTATTTTTCTTTTTGAATTTTTTATAGTTAACTAATAATTTCTTAGTTATATAATCGAAGATGCTTGTTCAAATTTAAATTTCCAAGTAGTCTGATAGTACAATTTATGATTATTTAACAATATAAATAAGCAAGCCAGATATTTGAAAATAACGTTCATATAGACTTAACTGTAGCGTTCTCGTTTCTTTCCGTGACTAGTGTACGTTCTCAAATTTCATTCCCCTGACTTTCACGGCAGTGTGCGCTCCTATTTGTTTTTCTAAAGTGTTGATTTCACCAGTTTTTTTTAATAGTATAATTGTATAATAGTATAATTTTTTCAATAGTATTAAGTCCATTCTACATATTCCTCTTTAAGCCACCTTAAATTATAAACACCATAAATGTGCGCCACATTGTTCAGCAATAAGATAAAATCAATAATAACGAATTCCTTTCTAAATTGCGTATAAATATACCTTCCCTTATCTTACCATTCCTTTAGATCATGACTCTTTACTATTATTAACGGTAATATGCAACAATTACAGTTTCCTATTTCTTATGATAAAGAAGTTAAAAATTGTCGACTTCCAATAACCTAATAAAGAAGAATATAAAGATTCTGTTATCGATAAGTGGAGTGATCTACGTCTGTAATTGAAAATAAGTAGAATAATGGATTGTATAAGAACGTTCAATCACATCCCATATGCTATTTCAAAAAATACGGGTATTGTTTTTCTTTTTTTACTGTATTTAAAAAAATATTGGATAATAAATATTGAATAAGGGAATATTTATTGGTTAATAAATAGGTTTATCTATGAAACATCCTTAACCCATTAGTGCCTAGCGTAACTTTTTAGGGACGTTTCGAAAGGTGCATTCAGCACTGTTTTGACACCGGTAAAAAAGAAAAGCAATAATTATTTTATTTAAATGATCGTTATCGTGATTAATGAACTAAACTGAAATCTTCTAAAAATAGTGGTGCCAACCAAATAAAATTTACGCAAAAGATGCTGGGCATGAATGGGTTAAACTTTGTAAGATTTCTGATATTTCTATTGTTTGTTTCCTTTTTAGGTGCGATCGTAATTATATTAATACGTAGCACCTATAGTCGTCGTTCAGTCCGTGCACCTGTCAGCATATAGTACAACAAAAACTATCCAATCAAATCATTTGAAATTTAAAGTAGGGGAGAGGGGGGCACGTTTGAACTGGGGACACCTTTGAACACTCTAAATAGTTTCCTTCAAATAAATAATTTTTTAAAAGTGTCTATGTCAATACATTACTACCGCTTCAGTGAATTAATATACAAAGTTGAACCATTTTGTTTGCACAATACTATCTAAGAGAGATATGTATTTTTCTCCCTCTTGAATCTAAACGTAAGAAAATTAAGTTGTAAGATTTTTGTTGACAATTTTGTATCCCTAAAATTTTGATTTATTGTTGCATTTTTTAACCCCCATTCTTCATTGATCACTAATTCTGTTTTCTATCTAGATTATGAATTATGTAATCAATATTTTAACTAAAATATGATTTGCATTCGCATTCATTCTGCATATTCCTCTTTAAACAACCTTAAATTATAAACACCATAAATAAGTGCCACATTGCTCAGTATATGATAAAAACAATAATAACGAATTCCTTTCTAAATTGCGTATAAATATACCTTTCTTTATCTTAACATTTCTTTAGGTCATGACTCTTTACTATTATTTACGGTAATATGCAATTATAATTCCCTCCTTCTTACGATAAAGAAGTTAATAATCATCGATTTCCAATAACCTAATAAAGAAGAATATGAAGATTCTGTTATTTATAAGTGAAGTAATTTACATCTGTAATTGAAAATAAGTAGAATGATGGAATGTATTAGAACGTTCTATCACATTCCAAATGCTGCTGCAAAAAATATATATATTTTTTTTTTTCCTTTTCCTTTTCCATTTTTTTTTTTTTTTTTTTTTTTTTTTTTTTTTTTTGTTATACTTAAAAAATATTGGATCATAAATATTTGTTATTGAATAATAAATATTAATTGATTAATAAATATGTTTATCTATGAAATATCATCAAGATAGCATATGCTATAAATTGTCATTTTTCACTGATCACCGATTCATTTTGCTATCTGAATTATGAATTATGTAAACAATATTTTAACTAAAACATAAATCGTATTCGCATTCATGCATATGCATTCATTGTAAATATTCCTCTTTAAACAACCTTTAATTATAAACACTATAAATATGATCTACATTGCTCAATAATATGATAATATCAATAATATCGAATCCCTATCTAAATTGCGAATAAATATACTTTTCCTTATCTTAACATTCCTTTAGATCATGACTCTTTACTATTATTTACGGTAATATGCAATTACAGTTTCCTATTTCTTACGATAAAGAAGTTAATAATCATCGATTTCTAATAACCTAATAAAGAAGGATATAAAGATTATGTTATTGATATGTGGAGTAATCTACGTCTGCAATTGAAAATAAGTGGAATAATGGATTGAATTTGAACATTCAATCACATTGTATACACTGCTACAAAAAATATAGGTATTTTTTTTCTTTTTTTAACTGTATTTTTAAAAAAAAACTATTCAATAATAAATATTTGTTATTCAATAATAAATATTTATTGGTTAACAAATATGATTATTTATGAAATATCCTCAAAATAGCATTGACTAAAAATTGCCATTTTTCATTGGGCACTAATTATTATTTTTTTATCTGGATTATGAATCATATAATCAATATTTTAACTTAATTTTTTCATGCCAAGTCATTCATTCAGCATATTCCTCTTTAAATAGTCTTAAATTATAAACACCATAAATATGCGCCACTTTGTTCAAATAATATAATAATATTAATAACATCGAATCTCTTTTTTAAATTGTGTATAAATATACCTTTCAGTATCTTAACATTCTTATAGATTATGATTCTTTACTATAATTTACTTTAATATGCAATTACAATTTTTCTCTTTCTTACGATAACGAAGTTATAATCATCGATTTCTAATAAACTAATAAAGAAGAATATAAAAATTCTGTTACTGATAAGTGGAGTAATCTACGTCTGTAATTGAAAATAAGTAGAATAATAGATTGAATTTGAACGGTCAATCACATTCCATATGCTGCTTAAAAAAATAGTATATTGGTATTTTTACTTCTTTTTTTTTTTTTTTTTTTTTTTTTTTTTTTTTTTTTTGCTGTATTTAAAAAAATATTTTATAATAAATATTTGTTATTGAATATTATATATTTATTGGTTAATAAATATGATTATTTATGAAATATCCTCAAAATAGCATTTACTAAAAATTGCCATTTTTCATTGGTCACTAATTATTTTTTGTAATCTGGATTATGAATCACATAATCAATGTTTTAACTGAAACTTAATTTGCATTCGCATTCATGCAAAGTCCGTCATTCAGCATATTTCTCTTTAAACAATCTTAAATTATAAACACCATAAATATGCGCGACTTTGTTCAAACAATATAGTAATATTAATAACATCGAATCTTTTTTTTTCAATTGCGCATAAATACACTGACGGAAAAAAAAATCCCAACACCAAGAAAAACTTATTGTAGAGTAATGAAATTTGGACAGTGCATTTGTCTAGTTAACATGTTTAATTGATTAGATTTCCGAGATCACAGGTTAATTTAATGTCAATAAAATGCATCTCAAAGGTGAAATGCCGTTACATTAATAGTCGCTATAACCTCCAGAATTTCAAATGCAAGCCTGCACACGTGCATGCATTGTGTCATACAGGTGCCGAATGTCACTTTGTGGTATGGAGTTCCATGCCTGTTGTACAAGCTGTGTCAATACGTGATGTTCAATGCTGGCTGGGGATGACACTGGAGTTCTCATCCAATGATATCCCATACGCGCTCAATGGGAGACAGATCTGGTGATTTCGCTGGCCAAGATAACATGTTGGCACTCTGTAGTGCGTGTTGCGTTACAACAGTGGCATGAGGGCGAGCGTTATCCTGCTGAAAACCCCTCTTGAATGCTTTTCTTGAATGGCAGCATTACAGTCTGAATTCCCAGACTGACGTACACATTTGCAGTCAGTGTGCCTGGGAGAACCACGAGAGTGCTTCAGCTGTCATAGGAAATTGCTCCCTGGACCATGACCCCAAATTGTAGGTCCAGTGTGTTTAGGCCGCAGACAGTTTGGTTGCAGACGTTCCCCTGGCCTCCTTCTGACCAGCACATGGCCGTCATTGGCACCAAGGCAGAACCTGCTTTCATCAGAAAACACAACAAATCTCTACTCCATCCTCCAATGAGCTCTGGCTTGACACCATTGACGTCGCAAACGGCAATGACTTAGAGTCAGTGGAATACATGCCTTGCATCGAGCTGTCCTTGAAGTAACCGATTCCTAACAGTTCGTTGTGTCACTGCGGTGCCAATTGCAGCGCGAATTTCTGTCGCAGACGCAGTGCGATGCGCCACAGCCGTACGCCGAATACGACGGTTTTCTCTCTCAGTAGTGTCACGTGTTCACCCAGAACCTGGTCTTCTTGCGGCAGTAACATCCCTTGACCACTACTCCCAACAATCATGCACAGTGGATACATTCCATCCAAGTCTTTCTGCAAAATCGCGGAAAGAAAATCCACTTTCTTGTAGCCCTACTTTACGACCTCTTTCCAACTCGGGAGCTGATGATTATAGCTTCTTCGTCTTCTTAAAGGCATCCATGATCAACCTCAACTCAATTCGTCAAATTTTGAAGATAAATAATGCTCACGAACTTTGCAGCACGCATTTAAAGCAAACCTGATTTTAAAGTTCTGAGTGGCGCTACTAGCGCCACACTTATGTGCGAAGCATGAAATTTAAATCAATGTCATCTTTCAGATGTATAAACATGCCTACAAAATTTCGTTTAGCTAACACAAGTCTTTCTTGGTGTTGGGATTTTTTTTTTTCCGTCAGTGTATGAAACACACCCAAAAAATTTTTGCACATGTTTGTTTATTTATTTTATTGCAGTTTCTTTTTATAAAGCACAAGTGTCCCATCACTTTTGTGAGATACTGTATTTCTGAACTGAATAAAATTTTTGCATGAATGTAGTTTACAGATACAAATCTATTATATCACATATTAATTTTTTAAAATAATGCTTACACAACTTTATAAAGCTTTTTTTTCATTTTGATCATAATATATATTCATAATAGTGTTTTCTATCTTTTGCCTTCTTTCTAAGAATCAATCTATTTTACATAGAAACTTTTAATATTTTTTTACACCTTGCGGGTGCATTATAATAACGTTTACACGACTTTATAAATTTTTTATAATCGTGATCATCGTGTTTATCGTATTAACATTTTCTAATTTTTGTCATTCTTTCTAAGAATAATCTATTTAATATAAAATATAATTTTTTTATAACTTAACTTTATATATTTTTTAATAATTAGCTTTTTATAATTTTTCACACCTTGAGGGTGATTCATAATAATTTTAACAAAACTTTTTACTTTTTTTTTTTTTTTTTTTTTTTTTTTTTTTTTTTTTTGTCGTGTCAAATTAAACAGATTTTTAATAGCATTTCCTATTTTTTGTTGTTTTTAGTAAGAATAAATTTATTTAAAATGCAAACTTTTTAAACTTTTTCCTATCTCTGCGAATACTTAATAATAACATTTACACAACTTTGTAATTTTTTAAAATCGTGATCAAGATATACATATTATTGATATCGTTTTCTATTTTTGTCGTTCTATCTTAGCCTAAATTTATTTAACATACAAACACTTTATACTTTTTTTTTACACTTTGCGGGTGTTTTATAACGGCCTTTACACAACTTTTTTCAATTTTGATCAAGATATATATATTCTTAACCCGGGACGACGCGCCCGCAGTGTTGCCAGATTGGCTACTTTTTTAACTCAGATTCTTGATTGGCACCACTTTTTTGTAATTCTAAAATGCATCTTATTTAATGATAGATTAATAAAAGCGAAAACGAAATCACTTTTACCATTTAAAAAAATTGGTGTTAATCAAGAAATCTTAATTTTAAAAAAGTAGCCCACTGGCAAAAATGCGCGCCAGGGCCTAAAAGACCCAGAGAACGTTTTTTTTTTTTTTTTTTTTTTTTTTTTTTTTTTTTATTTTTTTTGTTGTTTTTGTTTTGTTGGTTTTTTTTTTTTACAATTGTCACCAGTAATTTTTTTAAAGTAATCTAAAACTTATTTTATCGCAGAATTTTTAAAAATTGGCTCCGACAAAATAAGATGACGGGTATTATTTGCGTTTATAGGTAACAAAGTAAAAACTATTCAAACTCTGGCTAAATGGGCGTTCTCCCGAGTTAACCACTTAATCGTCGCGCCCGAGACATTCACGGGCTGCGATCTTCACGGCTTTTATTTAGATTTGTTTCATTCCCACCAGTTTTATAAAATACTGTAATTGGTTTTATTCTGGTATTATGTTACTTGCCATTAAATAAGATGAATATTTTTTTTCAAAAAAATGGTGGCAATAATGAATTTGATTTTTTAAACCTCAATTTAATGCGACCATTAAAAGGTTAATAACGGTTTCTATTTTCTGTCGTTCTTTCTATGGATAAATCTGATTAAAACGGGAACTTATGGTATTTTTTCATATCTTTCCGTTTCTTTATAAAAAGCGTTAAAAATAAGTGACAGTTTCTGAGAGATTGTCTAATCATTGTTGTATGTTCATTTCGCTATGATCGAGGATCAAGAGTTTCTAGAGCGAATTAGCTCGTGATAAGTGTTAATTCTTTCCTTATCACCCGCTCAAATAGATAAATTGTCCTAGTTTGGTGTAAAGATGTTCATTAAAAGGGGTGATCGAAATCTTTAATGACTTATATTTGTATTTATACTTCAATAGAAATCTTTATTTGATTTATGTTAATAATTTTGCCCTATAAAGGCAATTGAATAAAATAAAAATTCCTGAAAAAAGCGGAATGTACAACGTATATACAGGGTGTTTAAAAAATGACCGGTATATTTGAAGAATCGATAAAAACTAAACGGACAGCGATTGAAATACACCGTTTGTTGCAATATGCTTGGTATAACAGTAAATTTTCAGGCAGACAAGGTTACGAAATTAGTTAAAATTTTCAACAACAGATGGAGCTGCAGTTTCAAAAAGTCTAAAATAGGATATTTTCCACATATCCACCATTGGCAGCAATAATATAACAGCAATAAAATCGCCTGCAGCGCCATCTGTTGTTGAAAATTGTAACTAATTTCGAAACCTTATCTGCCTCAAAATTTACTGTTGTCCCAAGCATATTGCAACAAACGTTGTATTTCTACCGCTGCCCGTTTAATTTTTATTGATTTTTCAAATATACCGGTCATTTTTTAAACACCTTGTATATAAATATAGGGCTCCCAAACTGGTCCACGACCTGAACACCAGTATTTTTAACAGAAAATTTCATAATAGGTTTCTACAGGATTTAGGCTAAAACTAACCTCCGAAGGTGATTTCTGCCCAGTTTGCGAGAAAAATATAAAACGGAAATCGTTCTCTGAAAATATTGATGTTCAGTTAGGGTTACGCTAAGGCTACAGGGCTCCCCATATGGGAACCCTGTATATTGCGATTGTGCATGCAAAATATATTTTCCTACAGTTCATGAATTTTTTCCGGTACAGTACGAATATATTATTGTCATGTCACCTTGATTGCAATTTTCGTGTTTTAACATTTTATTCATTTTTATTTATTTATTTATTTGTGGATTATTATTATTCCACAATATGTAGAATATACTAAAGCAATGCAAAATACTGTGTAAATAACAACCATGTTTAAATTAAGTGAGAAATAAGATTATGATTACGAAATAGTCCTACCATTATTTTAAAAAAAGTTATAGTTTTTAAATTTTTTATACAATCCCCGTAGATAAAGTTATTTAATTAGAAAATATTCCTTTTTTCTTAAGATAATTATGAAAAAAACTGTATACTTGTGTCTTAAAAATTGAAAGAGCTATGCTTAACCCTTTCCGGCACACTCTGCCCAGTCCCGGGATATCTAATTTTAATTCCAAACTTGCAATCGCAGAAATCATTTTTTTTTAATAAATTATTGCTTTTACAATAAAAGCTTGAATTAAGGGATTCTTAATTTCTATAAAAGTCGTTTGTAAATTCCGGTGACAGTCGATAATTTCTCATTTTATTAACTGAATTTCCCCGTGCCGAAAAGGGTTAATTGGAAATTGAAGTCAACAAGTTGGAAATTGCACGTGAAGCGTAGCAAACGAGGTGCGTTCGTACGATAACGAAGTTTTAAAAATATTACTCTCATATATCAATCTCATAAAATTGTAAATAGTGAATTACAATTAAAACGCTCATCAAATAATGTTCTCCTTATACCATTATGTAATGGAATACTTTTGTGTGGCCTTGTAAATCAATAACAATTGTTCTTTGCATCACAAATTATGTAAAATGTATATTATAATATGTACTTTATAGTTGCATATAAATTTTATTAAGTTCGAATGAGTGCAACACCATTAAAATGCATTTGAAACATTTTCCCCCATTGACCGTAATGTAACGGAATACTTTTGATTGTCCCTGTAATTGATCTATGCATCCGATTTTCATAAAATTTGAAATAACTCGACAAAATTATGTAATAACTATGTATTTTAAATTTCAAACGATTGAAATGCATTTGAAACATTTTTCCCCATTGACCGTAATGTAATTGAATACTTTTGATTGCCCCTGTAATTGATCTATGCACGCGATTATCAAAAAATTTGAAATAACTCGACAGAATTATGTAATAACTATGTATTTTAAATTTCTAACGATTAAAATGCATTTGAAACTTTTTTCCCCGCTGACCGTAATGTAACGGAATTCTTTTGATTGCCCCTGTAATTGATCTATGCATCCGATTTTCATAAAATTTGAAATGACTCGACAAAATTATGTAATAATTATGTATTTTAAATTTCAAACGATTCGGTTGGGTAGTTTTTGCGTTGTTATATGCGGACGGACAGACAGACAGACAGACGGAAGGACTGAGCGACAACAATAGGTGCTACGTATTTACATAATTACGAACGCACCTAAAAATGGAGAAAAGAAATAAATTTAGACAAAATTCATTGTGCTATTCTGTTTAAATACATTCTGAATTATATTTAAACAATCAAAACATCCTATGAAAAAAAGGAAGAAAAAAAACCTTATCGGAGGAGGATGGAGGAGGGTCAGTGTTTAACTATCCACTTCCTGTAAAATCGTGACTAATATTAAAAAGCTCCATTTTTCGACCATTTTTAGGGTACTGTGTTTTCTTATTGCCACACTTAATTTCACATGTTCACTCTTTTCAATATGTGTCAGTAAACAAATCCATTGTTCTTCCAAGTATAGAGGCTTAGTCATCTTAACGTACAGCTGAAATATCATAAAATTCGCCCAACCATGGATCGTTACACAGGTAAATTACATAAGGAAAAGTTTTCACTCGGTAAGATCCATGGTTCGAAGGAGAAAGTAAAGTCATTTGTGTAAATTATGAATTATCGAAAAGGAAATGTACTTTCTCAAGCTTGTTTGTGGGTGGTCGATGAATCAAAGACGTTAAAACAGTCATTTTTTTTTCTCCAAAAAAAGTGGATTTATTATTTTAAAGTGAGAATGAAATATCTTGAAAAAGGTGTTTTCTTACAATTCCGAGAAAATATAGTAATTCATAATTATATCACGCTCCATTGTGCTCCATAGAGGATCACGCCTCATAAGGATATATTGCACTTATTTCTATATCAAAATTCTATATCATTCCCCCCTCCTCCCATAAAAAAAATCTTCTGCAGGGGTCACAGTGTTCCTAAATTTTTAAATATTCCCTACCATTATTTTAAATAAAAAAATCTTCGTGACAGATTCTTTTCAACACTTAACTGATCAATATTTTTGAAAAAACTTTCAAATAATGCCTATTTTTTTTTTTTTTTTAAGTCTTTTACAGAATTTTTAATCTTTTATCACCGGCTTTTCAAAACAAAAGTTTTTGCCTAATTGAATCCAAAAAACGCTCGGATTACATAATCCAAAAATTACAATAAATATTTACTGGTGAGAATAACAAAACATGATTGGAACATGAATGCCCGAACGTGGTACGGGCGAATCATGATTTTCAAAATCACTTTGCCTGTTTGACGTACTTAAGAATCAGGGAATCGGTTAACCTCTGTAACATAAATTTTAAATGAAGATTAATAGTGATAGCAAACTGCGAGCCTTGCTTCTATCTGTTATTGGCATGTATATCAAGTTGTAAAAATGTGAACAGGGAGAAAAAGCAGCTTAAAGTTTTTATTTACTTGGGTAATTGCACTAGATCTGTTAACAAAATTTACAGTATCTCGCGATATAATTGTTGCATAAGTAAAAATGAAGAGTCAAAATTTCACAATTAAAGAAGCATTCCGTTAATATTAAAAAAAAGAAAATCGATTTTTAGACCAAATATAACGATCTGTGTCTCCTTAAACGCACATTTAAATAATTTATTAAATAAAAATGATTTTATGCTTTCAATTCTTTAAGAAAATTAAAATATGTGTATACACCAATAGTTTGGAAAATATTAAAAACTTTTACTTCGAAGTTGCCATTTGTGTACATTTTCCTATGGCCACGATTTATGCAAGATAATTATTTTGTGTTTTGACTTGTGTGACCATAATGAGGAACAACTTTACTGATAGTTGCAACTACAGCTATCAATTATGCTTTTGTACACTAACTATTATGCTTTTGTACCTTTTGTGTTACAATAAGCGAGAAATCAAAGAAGGGTTTAATTTGTAAATAATCAACTGAAAATTGCATCGAGTCATATACGGGTTGATTTTAAATTCATGGTACAAACTTTAATGTTTAGTATAGGACATTGTAATGAATTTTTTGTATAGGAATAAATGGGCGTAAGTACGTGCGTTGAAGTACAAACACCAGGGGCATATTTGGCCATTTATTATTTAAAAATTTGTCATTCACACCAAAAAATCCCTGTACTGTTCTTTTCGTAACTTAAGACAAACGTGAATGAAGAAAGGAAAAGCTTCTCTTTGAAAATTTTCAGTATGAAATCAAAATTTGTAAATTACAAAATTTAAAAAAAATATCTGGCCAAGACGAAATACGTATTATTCTTTTAATTCAAAAATTCTTTGAATTTTAATAATAATAATAATTTTATTAAATTTAATAATAATAACAATTTAAAAAAACCTGTGATAAAGGATTAAACATTCTGTAAAATTACCTCGTCCCGAAAGGGTTAAGATCCTCCCAATGAAATTTTTAAGATAAGTTTAAAATTCATGTTAACCCTTTGAGGGGCGAAACACTTCAATTCTTAAAATGTTGAAATGATTGAACGACACCAGAATTTAAAAACAATTTTATTCCAAAAGAGGAAAATGCTCTTCTACACGTATTTGATAAAATTCAAATTTTCATTTCAAAATTCTGGTGTCAATGTGACAATTCGCAATTAAAATTAAGTGGTATATATTTTATACCACCGCCCTTCAAGGGCTTAAAGTGCAAAATTTGAGCGAAACCAAGAACTTTAAAAAAATATTTTTATAAAAATTAGACTGTATTTTAAAATCGGAAACACGCCTAAAATCAAATTGTAAAATAATACTAATAACTGTTACTTCTACTTCTTTTGCTTTCTGCAAATCCTTTTTATCAAAACTAAAATTGCATTTCTATGATCTGATAAAACTGTCTAAATTCAACTGTTTTCACAACTTTGAATAAAAAAAAATACATTTCCGGATTATATATTTAGATCGAAAAAATGATACCATTTTTCAACTTTACTATAAACACACCGAACTACAAACTCCATATATTCTAAGTTTGCAACAAGAAGCAAACCATCAGAATACATAAGGCTTTACAGTTCCGATGAAAGCTTAAAACATTTCTTTCTGACTGATTTGAAAAAAAAGTATCATTTTCTCGAACGCAAGTGATTATTTGTTAAGCTCGCAAATGACGAATTCAATTTTTTCAAAGTTTAGTTTCTCTTTCCTTGTTTGGAAAGTTCTGATAGTGATTGAAAACATTACTTTGGGTTTAGTCTAAAATTCAACGTTTTCTTCAAAAAAAAAAAAAAAAAAAAAAAAAATCAGATTCCCAAAATAAGTTTTTTAACCCTTTATCGTTCATTGGTTTCGCTACGAAACCACAAAATTTTAATTCGTATATGCAACAACGGCACCGGAATTTTTATTTTAAGAATTCCATTTTATTATGCATGAGAAAAATAATCTTTTTGTATTTACATATACATTTGTTCACAATTACCGGTGTCATTAATTTATTTCAACATCTTAGCAAAGAAAATGCTTTGACCGTTAAAGGGTTAAAAATTGTTTAAAAATTTGACCCGTTAACAGAATTGAAAATAATATTGATAAAATTTGATGCATTTTTTTAACATTTTGTACACTTTGCATTAAAACATTTTCAAGTGATGCGTTCTTTACAGGTTACCCCGAAAAGACTGAAGTGCAGTTGGAATTTTTGGTACTTCTTGGTTATCCCGTCGACCAAAAAGCTATCACCAAACTATAAGATCAAATGCCAATAATAGATGATCGTGAATGTCACATTCAATGACAATGAATACGATACACGGAGTTTAAAACATAGTTAACTGATTTTTATGTTGACCTCTTAATTGTAATTTTATTTTTATTCTACTAATTATTTTTTTTCTTTATTTAAAATAAAAATTATATCAATATGTATAATTTGGTTATTAGTTTGGCGATTTGCATAATTTGGCAAGATTAGTCGATGGGATAAACAAGTAGTATCGATTTTTTTTTTTTTTTTTACTTCTTGCAGATATATAAGCAATGTAAGATGCAAAATTGTTGAAAATAGGGTAGGGATTAAAAATATGTTGTAGAAAAATTGCTGTAATGTATTTTTTTTAAAGTTATGGAAAATTTTATACGGTCCTTGCACATTATAAGTTACACATTTCAAAAGTTTTCTCATTTGTCTGTTTAAAAAAAACAGTACAAATTCCATACATAATTCCATAACAAGTTCTGCTATTTTAATTTTTTATGAAAGCCCAAAGATTTCCATTAAAAAAAATCATTTTAAATCTTTTGTGATCGATAATCGATTAATAGTCTCACAATCCTTATTACATGATTTTATTTTTATATTCTATTTGCACCACTATATTTTAAAAGTACATTTTTTAGCAAATTCCTTTTGCTTATGATATCAGATTACAAATAAAAAAATCTCTTAAAAATTGATCCGGCTGCAGTGTTGCCAGCGAGCTACTTTTTTACAATTCTGATATCGTGACTGGCACCACTTTTTCGAACGGTAAAATTACCTTTTGTTTTTACTGTAATTAACAAGTCATTAAATAAGACGTATTTTACTATTTAAAAAAAGTGGTGTCAATCAAGAATTTGAATTAAAATATAGTAGTCCATCGGCAACACTGTCCGGCTGAATAAGTTTGTATTACTTATCCCTGTGAAAAGAACTTCGACTGCAAAGGGGCCGGAACTCTTTTGTCAATGTATCCTATCTCTGTAAGTTTTGGACATAAAAGAATGCAATTTCTATTATAGTACTAAATAGAGCATAGAGCTATTTTTTCTAAATGTAACTTACTAGACTTAGGAACATAAAATTTAATGCGTGTAACATTTAAAAAATTAATTGCAGTATTATTTCATCAAAACTAAATTCTTACCTTATTTTGAATTATTTTGGAATTTTCAGTATTCATTTCTCCAACATGCACCGTAATTTCCGGCGTATAATCCGCGGATCAAAAAATTCTTTTCGAACCCAGAAATTTTATTTAGTTATTGAAACCAAATATTTACGGCGATTTAAAAAGTTACATTATACTTTTAAAATTTCTGGGTCTAATAATGATTGTTTGATCCGCGGATTATTCGCCGGAAATTATGGTACATAATTAAAGTTAGAGATAGTTATCCCGTCGACCAATTTCGCCAAACTATACAAATCGCCAAACTAATAGCCAAATTATACATGTTGACATAATTTTTATTTTAAATAACGAAAAAACAAATAATTAGTAGAATATTAATAAAAATATTAGTAAAAAGTCGTAATAAAAATCACTTAATGACATTTTAAACACGTGAATCGCATTTAATATCATTGAATGTGACATTCACGATCATCCATTATTGGCATTTAATCTTATAGTTTGGCGATAATTTTTTGGTCGACGGGATAACCTAGAAGTACCAAAGTTAGTTTCGACCCTTTTGAAATACTCTGAATAACGTTGTACTTTCATGTTATGTACATCATTTATAGTTCATTTTTGTAACCAGACCTTTTATATCCATAATGTTACTACTAAACATGAAACAACGTATAGATATTATTGATAAGTGCCCCATTAGACTTTTCCTCTTTGATCGCGATTATTTTCAACAATGTGACATATTACTTCTTCACACTTTTTCAATTCTAATTATTACCATTGTTTTTAACCACTTAATCATCGCCGCCGAGACATTCACTGGCTACAAGCTTCACGGCTTTTATTCAAGTTTGTTTGATCTTCACCAGTTTTATAAAATAGTGTAATTGGCTTTATTCTGGTATCATTTTACTTGTCATTAAATAAGAAGAATTTTTTTTTTCAAAAAAGTGGTTGCAATAAAGAATTTTAATTTTTAAATCGTAATTTATTGCGACCATTAAGTGTTTAAATTTCATTTTATTTTCCACATTTAATCCTATCCTAGACGCATTTCTAACTTTAACCTTTTCAGAAACAACTTTTTTATAATAAGGTTTTTTACGATTTATGTATTTTATATTAATAGGAATATAAAACAACAACAAAAAAATGTTAAAAATAAAATTTGAAAAGATTTGACAAAATTATGCAAAGGTTATATATTTTAAATTTAAAAGGATTCGGTTTGGTAGTTTTTGCTATGTTTTATACCGACGACTGATGGACAGTCGGACGGACAACTGAGCGACGACTATACGTGCTACGAATTTACAAGCGCACCTAAAAACTGCTGCCAAAATGAAAAATTTTTTCTCAATTGAAATTGGGTCCGAACTAACAAATCACAGCGTTCTCTATCACTTTCTTTTATAATAAAGAACGCTGAATAGAGAAATTGTTAATCGAAGTATTCTAGTTTAGATTACAAGTAGAGAAAAAGCTATCAAAATACAAAACACTTCACAGTTTCTGTGTAAACTTAAAATATTTATTTCTCAGTTGAAAGAAAAATGATTTTTTGTTCCTTGAACGAAAGTTATTGTTTACAAATCCAGAAGTAAAAGAAAAAAAATCAATTTTTCTAAGTTTCGCTACTTACACCTTTTGGAAACTGTTGACAGGCATTGAAAGCAAATTTTGTGTTTGGTCTAAAATTAGATAGATAAATTTTCAGTTCTCAGTAAATCACGATATCTGCGAAATACTTTGTTTCTTCGCATAAGTATTTTGTGTATTATTGAAATACGTAAACTATTCATACATTAAAATTGTAAAGGAAGCATTAGTGGCAATTTTGGGTGCAGTTTCAAAATATTTTGTCAATTTCAAATGAAATGTTATATAAAAAGAATATATTTTTAATATGTTTAATTAACTAATTTTTTTCTGATTAACTTTTCTTAGCTAATTATTTTCTTAATTTTTTTTACGTAGTTTTTTTTTTTTTTTTTTTTTTTTTTTTTTTTTTTTTTTGTGTGTGTGTGTGTGTGTGTGTGTGTGTGTGTGTTATTTGATTATTTATTTTTGAGAAATTTCTTTATTAGAATATTTTCTTTATTAAAATTGTTTTGAATGTACGTGTCTGGTCCATTTGACTAGTCTGGTAGGCTGGGGATTAAATAAATAATTTTTTAACCTACGAGGACGGGCGCCGGTACTGATACACGCGGAGAGCGTATGGTTTTGACAATTATCACCACTATTTTTTAAAAATAATTTTCAACTCATTTTATCGCAGAATTGGTAATAATTTTCACTGATTAAATAGGGTGTTATAGTTATTGGTGGCATTGTAAAAATCATTAATACACTGAACGATTTTCGCGTCTCGAAACATCTCGTGCCAGTCCTCAGGGGGGGGGGGGGGGTAAATAGATTTTTTCATACGAATTTGTATGTTTATTGTTGTATAATCTAGATGAAAACGTAAAAAAACTGTTGTTAAATTAATTTCGTTTCACATAAACAGTGGTGGAAAACTGGCGCAGAGGTGGAGCCTATTAACACTAATAAAATTCAGCAGTAATTTTCAACTTATCTGGTGACAGAATATCTCAGTTTTTGTTAAGGTGAAGAATACAATAAAATATTATTAGTGACAATAGGCTCCACCCCTGCACCAATTTTCCATCATTACGTAAAGAAACTTTATCAAAAAAAAAAAAAAAAAAAAAAAAAAAAAGTTGAAACATTATACTGGATACCGACTAGGCTGATTTCTTACTTTTGAATAACAGTAATTCTGAAGACAAAACTGCTTCTTATTTTATAAGAGACTCTTATTATTAACCCATTAAAGACGAGCCTCTTTCACAGTTTTTTTTAATTCTTTAAAACCAGTTTTTTCCACGTTGTACTTTTGAATTATTTAATCACTTAAAATGTTCAATTAGATAATGTGAAAAATTCCAAATTATATTACTGGTATTGAAATTAAAAAGTTTTGTTCACTTTACATGGCCAGTTTTCTTTCCAACCGGCTTTAATGAGTTAAATAAAAAGAAAATTCTAAAATATTGTCTTTAAAGGTAAATACCGTGCAAAATGTCCTAGATATAATATTCAAATTTATGAAACTTTTGCAAACAACATATTTAGAAATTGTGTATGACATTGTATGTCTTCTTTAAAATTAGATGTTCTTCTTGTTTTACGAAAATTAAGGTAACTGTGAGACATTTTTTCCAAATATGCATTACGGATATTGACAAATATGAAGTAAGAGATGTTGGTGTCTATGGTAATATGTATATATTTCGCGCTTTAATTAATTGAAAACTGATCAAGTCACTATTTAGTAAATAATTTTGTTTTTATAATGTGCATGATATCATTTATTGGCATGAAAAGTGACATACGAGGGCAATTCGGAAAGTAACCTCCGTTTATGAATTAAAAAAAACTAATGAAAGGAAACATGTTTTATTGATTACGTATGAAAGACACGTTCTTCAGCTACGTCTCAACATAATTGCCGTATTAATTAAAACAATTATCATAACGGTAAATCAGCTTTGAAATTTCATCGTCACAGACTTCTGCCGCCGGCCTATTCAACTGCGATTATTTTTAAATTCAACTCGTACCACTCTTTCGTACCACTCTTTCAATAAAAAGAATTTTAACACAGTTTTCTATATAATTTGTTGATAAATGTACTACCAAAAATGTTTTAGAAAATAGCGGGTCAAGTAAAATAGTACGAGAGAAATTCGGAATTTGTCAATATGAATAAAAGAATGTGTTAAAATTCTTTGGATTGAAAGAGTGGTGCGAGTTGAATTTAAAAATATTCGCAGTTGAATAGGCCCGCGGCAGAAGTCTGTGACGATGGAATTTCAAAGCTGATTAACCGTTGTGATAACTGTTTTAATTAATACGGCAATTATGTTGAGAAGTAGCTCAAGAACGTGTCTTTCATACGTAAGTAATAAAAGATGTTTCCTTTCATTAGTTTTTTCAAAATTCATAAACGGGGGTTACTTTCCGAATTGCCCTCGTATTTTGACAAAAATAAATTTAATAGGAGGGGCAAAACAAAATTTGCTTAAAATGCTCGTAAAAGCTCAAAACCCTTTAGAAAAAAGACATAGGATGAGGTTTAGAGGATTGGGTAATTTTACCTCCCTATATAATCCACACATTTTCTGTGTTCACAGATGGACTGATAGCATAACAAATCGATTTTCCGTGTAACTAAATTTACAAAACTCATTGTATAGCAAGACATACCTATTACAGACCAATTAGCGGTATAAAATGCAAAATTAATTTTTGCAAGATGCGCCACTGTTCTTGCTGTTGAGCAAAATGAACCCTAATTGGTCTTAACTATTTGAAAAAAATAGTTGTTCTCGGTAGAGAATTGGGAAATCTAAAGTACATCTGAATCTTTTTATTGGATTGGATATTAATTGAATTCCGCAATAAAGTTGGATTATTTTATTCGTTTTCTGGTTGGTCCATGCTTGATGTATAGAATTGAAATACTTCTGTTGCCACAAAAAAGAAATAAAAACGTTTTAAAAAATTAATAATTTATAAAAAAAAAACTGTGATAGAGATTTCAAAAAAATTTCATTAATAAAAGCATTTTTTTCTATACGCAACGGGGTAAAAAATTAAAATGTGCGGTGTTAAGAAGTTGAAAAATTTGCAGTTCTAAAAAATGTAAAACTAAAATTTCATTTAAATTTGATGGGTCCAGGAATATTAATGTTTAATCCTCGTCGTACGTAACATGAGGCGTTCAGAAGTCTGACTGACTCCATTAAATAAAAATCCATATTTTAAACAGCTAAAGTTGTCTATCTTTAATCTACTTTTTTATCATTGGTCTAGGAATATTAATGTTTAAAGCACGGCGTACGTAATATATGACTATATATAATCATCTTAAAAATTATGTTTATTATTATTATTAATTTAAATATAGAATTTATTTATAAGTCTTTAAAATTTGAATCTTTGAAAATATCATTTTTCAAATAGTCGTTGTAATTTCTTAAATTACAATTTTTTCCTTTTTTTTTATTAAATGAATTTGTTTGTAGCTTCTGGTGGTAGTGAATTTTTTCAACATTTTAGTCACAGAATTGACCTGCCCGATAAAAAATTAACTTTAATTTTTTTTTAAATGAAATAGAATAATCAGATTTTTTTTTAACAATCCAAAGTATATTCTTTAAACTCGAAGTTTAATTAAAGTAAAATTAGTGGCTAGATGTTTTGCTCATATTAGCTGTGATCCTACTTTTATAGCTCGTAAAAAGTGTCTTAATATAGTTATTTTACACAGTATAGTTACTTAAGCCCTTGAGTGACGGTGGGGTATATTTTATTCCACCTAATTTAAATGATTTACACCAGGAACTTTTTATGAAATTTTATATTTTTAGCTTTGGCGGCCAAGCGACGTAATTAATGCCGTTTTTTTATTTTAAAATATTTTTCTCGATTTTTCCGGTGATAATTTAATATTATAGATACATCATTGCTTGCTAAATTAAAATAAAAATACAGAATTTAGGGTTAAAAGAACAACACGGTTTAAATCATAAACCAGTCTTAACGAGAAACTTGTTAATCTTAATCGCGCTCTCGTCTTCGTCTGGCTCCTATTAGGCGAATTTTTAAAACTGCATTTTCAAATTCAGCACAGATTTTAGAATAAAAAATATGAATAACAATTTTATTTTTTTTCTCACAAAAGAACGCTTTTCAAAGAAAAAATTCCAAACATTCCAGTTTAGTTTAAAACTAGGGATAAAACTGTAAAAACACAAAAACTTTACATTTCCGATGTAAACTTGAAATATTTCTTTTTCAATGAAAGAAAAATGGTCTTATGTTTTCCTCGAACAAATGCGATTGTTTAGAAGTTCTGAAGTGCGGAATCCATTTTTCTATGTTTGGCTGCTTACACCTTTTGGAAAGTGTTAACAGATTTTAAACAGAGATCTTAGTTTGTCCTAAATTTAGATGCATTTTTTACCCAGTTTTCAGCGATTTAGAAATTTACCAATCACTTTGATTCTCCAAGTAAGTTTTTCTTACTTGTATTATGTAAATAAGAAGCAAGTTCACAGATTAGATAAAAAGAAATTTCACGGATATCTAATAATAAAAAGCATTACTAATTTAATATAATAAACACTTAACACCTTAATTAACTTTGGGATATATTATATCACACCTAAATTTTATTGAAATTCGGACCAGAAACAATTTACTTTTTAAACTTTGAGAGAAATTAAGTGGTTTTTTTTTTCTTATTTATATAAAAAATATTTCCAAATTTCGGGTGAGAATTCAGCATTACACAAACGCATTTCTCCCTCCTCAAAGAGTTAAAAAGAGATATAAAGGATCTTTAACCCTTTCCGGCGCAGACAAATTCTGTTCGTAAAATGAGAAATTGTTGACTGACACCGGAATTTATAAAAGTCTTTTTTAGAAAGTAAGATTTCCCTTATTTAAGCTGTCATTGTAAAAGTAAAATTTTACTAAAATATTATTGGTGCCGTTTGGAATTAAAATTAGGTGTTGCAGGAGTGGTAACACTGCGCCGGAAAGGGTTAACGCTTTCCAGCACGTGTGAATTCTGTTAACAAAATGCGATAATATTGACCGACACCAGAATTTGCAAACGACTTTTTTAGAAATTGAAAACACCTTAATTCAAGCTTCCACTGTAAAAGCAAAATTTTAGTAAAACATTCTTGATGATGTTTACAAATTTGGAATTAAATTTAGGTGTGCCCGAGGAGTGGACACACGGTGCCGGAAAAGGTTAACCGCTTTCCTGATTCGCCGTACGTCATACGGGCAATATGTTTTTCCCAAGGCCACCTTATCATAATAACAAGACCTCGCATTCAGGAGAAAATCTATTGTTGAAATTGTCTCTATAGTTGCCAACTTATTATATGACTTTGTCTCATAAGTAACGCCACCTGGTGCATACTACTGCTAATAATCCATGCACAAATTCATAGGAAAAAATTCAGTTTCTCACATTAGATGGCGCTACCAACGGGAAAATCATGTGGTTTCTGACCACGTGTACTGCGGTCAAAGGAAACTTGGCGAATGACAAGCCTTATTATTATGATAAGGTAGCCTTGGTTTTTCCAATCATGATTTATTATTCCCACCAGCAAGTTTTTATTGTAAATTTTAGCTTATTTAATCCGAGCATTTCTGTAATTCAATTAGTCAAACCTTTCTATTTTGAAAAACTGGTGGCAAAGGATTGAAAATTCTGGAAAAGGCGTAAATAAAAAGAAGGCATTATTATTATTTTTTTTTTCAAAAATATTGATTAGTTAAGTGGTTTAAAAAGTTTTTAAAGGTATCTAAGACGTCAAAATATTTAAAAAGTTAAGAGAATAATGCGAAATTAATATTTATGGACAAGTCTATTTTTTAAGGGGACATTAGGACAAGGGGATCAAATCCGGGTGTAAGGATAGGATCTGATTATCAACGGGTAAATCAGCCACAGACAATTTTAAGAGATATTTTTGCCTCATTTATGATATCCAAATCCGCTCGAAGCGGTTTATTTATTTATTTATTTATTTATTTATTTACAATTTACAATACTAAATAAATACGAATACTTTTATTACGATTGTATTACAACTGATAAAAAAACATGAATATTAATAATATCTTCCTGTTAATAATATCTAACCATTGTTTTAAAAAACTCTGTTTCTCTACTATTTCTTTTAATCAAAATTTCATTCTTGCGCCAGATAGCGACACCCTATTCAAATAAATCTATTTTTATTTCCTTTGTAACAGATACTACTATTACATTTACCTGTGCACTGAACTAAAAGTTTTACAATATCTTCCAAATTATTCGAAATATTTCAAAAAATGTCAAAATATATATTTATTTCTCTAAATAAAAGTATTTTTTATATTCGAGTACCAATAAAATAATTGTATTATCAAATAGAGATTTAGGTTATAGTTCAGAATTTAATGAGCAAAATAGAAAAAATTCTGAGAAAATTTTCCTGGAATATGTTTAACGCTAGTAGCGCCATAAATCAGTTAAATCTCATTCCAACGTTGGCGATTCTTTTATTTAAAAATATATATTGTTCTTTTAATTTAGAACATAGGTTTATTTTCATAAGAATCATGCATATTAAAGCGCAAATAATCGATTAAGTACGAATATTACTCGTGCGCAGGCAGCTTCTTCCATTTTTCGTCATCCCTAATTCATGATATTATGTGCATCTTTCTCTAGAGTTAATGTCTTCGCAAAATTTGCCAAAATGTCTCGCCAGATTTTTATCCAGACAACATCATCCTGTTAATGTTTAATAAAATATGTCTGGATGTTTTATCAGAATGTTACTAGATACAATAAGGGAACAAAATTGCCCATCTTTAAAATGACTTCTGCTTTATTTTTATTCCTCAAATAATTTTTATCATAATCACGCAACATTTTTGTTTTGGATTTCAGACATTAAATAAGACATAAAAACATAAACGAGAACATTCTTTTTATATGAAAAAGAAAATTATGATATAAAATTATAAAATTAGAAATAAATTTTAAAATTTAAAATATTAACTAGAATAAATTTTCTTGAAAATTAAATTAATGTTTCTAGTTACATAAGACGTTTCGAACTTAATAGAACAAACTTTGTTTAGCCATTTCAGAGGTAGGAATTTTTAGCTCCAAAAATGTTCAAGTAATTTATTCGTCCGACCAGTGGCCGTGAGGTTCTGCCATCGAAACTGGTAGATGGTATGTGCTGGGTTCGAACCCAATAGTGATCGTCGGTCTAATCGTTCGGAGTTTTACGTGGTTTAGTTCGAACCTTGGATTTCGTTGCGTAAATACGGGTTAGGCTCCCTTAGAAAGACACCCACGGAGGGCATCCCATCCTGTGGAGGTCTTTATCCCCTTTAAAGAAAGGAAGTCTTTATCGCCTTTATCACCTATATTCCAAGCGTAGATAATTGGCCGTCATAAACAAAGAAGTAATTTATTTACACTTCAATTTACTAAAAAAAGTTTTGAACTTATTCAAAATATTTTCTTTGCGTTTAAAAACAGATCGAAATTGTATTTAAAAAATACTGGTGCTAGTTATCAGTTTTGGCATTAAAATTAAGTATTTACAGGCAGGGTCTGATTATCAACGGGCCCTGTATGTCAACGTTATTTAAAAATTATTGGTGCTAGTTATGAATTTCGGCATTAAAATGAAGTAGTTACAGACAGGACCTTATTATCAATAGGTTTTTTCCCACCAGGAAAAATAAATATTTTTTTCCTTCTTCAGGAAGTAATTTCGAAAGGGAAACTTAGTTTAAACAAGGCAAAAATTCCTGTAAAATTTGCCCCGTTAGTAATCAGGCTCTGTTTACAAACTGCAAACGTCGCCCCTGAAAGAATTAAGAAGTGAAAATGGTATAAAAACAATTCCAGAGGCAAAAAAAAAAAGAAGAAAAAAAAGAAATAAATAAAGGAATAACTAGAAGAAGGTAACTTTACTGTTATTAATGACTTGCATTGGGTCGGGTAACGAGATTTTACCCGAGCTCGATCCGACTTCCGAATCGTACTGAGCCATTTTTTTTAATGGCGAGGCAGGATTGGATCGAGTTGACTTTAACACTAGAACCTCGGGAAATTTTACCCTAGTTTTATAAAAATAATTTACATCAGAATTTTTATTTAAGTCTGTTTAATTTATTTATTTTAAATAATTTTCGTGCAGCTTATATGTAAATTGTTTTAAGAAGATTTATCTGGTTCGAATCGACATCTTTTCACTGAGTACGGGTCAAAATGACCCGTCTCCGCGGTTCTAGTGTTAAATGTTTCTTGTTCGGGTTGGTTTTGGATTAAGTTTTGACTCTTTCTTCTGGTGTACAGTTTGATCCGACTTTTCGAAGAAAAAGAAAACATTGAGAAAAAATAAATAATGCAAAGAATTATGCATTTGAATGTTATGAGTGTATATGTGTTTATTTTTATAGAAAAAAGATAAAAGTAATATTGGAAATATAATTGTAAGATATTTTTATATATTTGTATTAAAATTTCGATTAATTTTCTTTTCAATTTGGGTTCGGATTGAACTGTATCACTTTCGAGTCAGGTTTCGTCCTGACAAGATATTTCCGGTTCGGGTCGGCTACTATCAGACGCGTGTAGGACTCTAATTGTTATTGTATTAAGCGAAGTAGAATTATACATAGTAGTTTGGTAATTTGAAGTCCATAATATGAGATAATCTAATACAGGGTTCGCATGGGTATTGATATTTTCCCGGTCAAGTACCTGAATTCTTTTTTTTTTTTTTTTTAATAAATCACGCTCAAACTCGTGAAATGTCTTTATTTAAGCTTGCTTTATTCTATGATACTTGAAGTTGCGTGTGGTAGGTATAATATATCGTTTAGAAGACATTTGCCGGGTTGTAAGAAATGGCGTTTAATTGGAAGAATGGCAGAAGGACAGTGATATTTTAAAGCTATAAACAAGTATTTTGACCACAGACATTATTTTTCAAAAATATTGATTAGTTAAGTTGTTAAACAGGTTTTCATTTAATATTAAAAAACAGAAATCGACTTTTTTTACTAATTTTGTGGTAAAAGGCCCCTTAAAACCTAAAAAATACAATATTAAATATTATGTAGCCTTTGAATAATAAAGAAAGAAAATCAAAACTTTCCGATCATAAATCTATTATCCAATAATTTTCCAATCCTGGATAATGTAACTTATGCTATGTACGCTAGAAACAAAAAAATTTTGTATTCAACAGTAAACAAAATTCTGCATATTATTACTGACATTATAAAAACGATAAATGTACTAACTCGCATATCTTAGATTATTTACTTACTTGAAAATTTGTACGAACAACAATATCGTATGAGTTAATATCTTCACTTGAATATTTTCGAGCTTCTAATATGCTCCAATATTATTACTGACATCATATAAACGATAAATTTACTTACATGCATCCATATTACTCGATATATTCATTTTAATATTTTCATGCTTCTGTTATGCCCAGTAATTTCTCTTTATTATACTTTTATGGTAATAGCTGTAATTTTTCAAATCTACTTTCAGAAAAATAAGCATATTTCTTAAATATGTGTCTGCTTTTCATTTATTATATTTATTACTTCCTGAAACTCTCTTCCATTTCATTGATGTTTTAATAAAACATTTATTAATGTCTCACCCAGATTTCTACCCATTCAGTAAACCTCTTAAATGATGAATCATATATACATTATTTCTTCTTCTGTAATCTTTACAGAATTACTTTTATTAGAATTTCATTTTGCACAAGCAAAATACATCATAGTTATTATTATTATCCACGTTATTATTATTGTCGAGAGCAACGTCAGTACAGTACAGACACTTCGTTATATGTTATTTTTACCTTTTTTACCTTTACAAGAAGAAACTACTGAATTCGTGAAAGTTTTCGACTTTCGATTTTCGCCGTATTTATAAGTTTTAGAAGGTAATGTGTATTTGGAAATCACGATTTGCCCGTACCACGTATGGGCATCCATATTCCAATAAGGATTTATTAATCTCCCCAGTAGATTTTTATTGTAAATTTTGCATTATTTAACCCTTTAATGTTCATTGGTTTCGCTACGAAACTACAAAATTTTAATTCGTATATGCAACAACGACACCGGAATTTTTTTTTTTTTTTTTTTGAGAATTCCATTTTATTATGCGTTAGAAAAATCACCTTTTCATATTTACATATATATTTGTTCACAATTACCGGTGTCATTAATTTATTTCAACATCTTTGCAAAGAAAATGTTTTGACCGTTAAAGGGTTAATCCGAAGATTTTTCTAATTCAATTCGTAAAACTTTCAGTTTTGAAAAAACTATGAGAAGTCGCTCATAAATGATGTCGCACGTTTTTTCAATATTTTTACCCCCTCTCCCCTTTTTGTCACAAAGTGTTGCACTTTACCTTATCCTCCCCCCCCCCCTCGTCACATGTCACAGTGTGTTACATAAACATATACTTGCAGTTCAGAAACAAAGGTTACGTTATAGATTATATTTCAAACTTTATTTTTAAACTTTAACTATCTGTTTTAATGATATTTGTGAGCATAGTCATAAAAATGATTTGTGAATTTATTGTAGTATATGAAATAAGGGTAAAGTTTACAAATAATAATAATAATAATAATTAGTATAGAATATTTATAAAATATTAATATGAGAGAGCAATTGAAAACAGTAGTATTTTAGAATTTGAAATTTAATTTAATTCCGTGCATTAGATCTTGATGTAAAGAGGCCACAATTTTTTGTCACGTACAGACTCACAGAGTGATAGAGAGACAGACAGACTCATAAACAGACATTTTCTAAAAACAATCAAATAGTGACCAGGACCTTTTAAAACGTATAAATCCATCGAAAACCGGAAGTAAAGTATTTGCACGAATCCAATACTTTCTTCTTGTAAAGATAGAAGAAAGTAATATATAAAACGAATATAAGGATTTATGGACTACAAGAAATTGCACATAACAAAAACAAAGAATTTTAACTTTTCAAATTTATTGACTAACTTTTAAAATCTATTAATATTTTTTAGCTTTGAAAAATTGAAGATAAAAAAATTAAAAATTCTGTAAAAAAAAACATGTAAAAAATAGACATTATTTGAAAGGTTTTTTTTTTTTAAATATTGATCGTTAGTTGTTAAACAGGTTTTCATTTATTATTAAAAAATAAAAATTTTACTAATTTTGCGGTAACAGGCCGATTAAAACCCCAAAAATACAATATTAAATATTATGTAGACTTTGAATAATAAAGAAAGAAAATCAAAATTTTCCAATCATGAATCATTCTGGATAATCTAATTTATGCAATGCACGCTATAAACAAAAAAAAAATTTCATATTCATCAATAAACAAAATTCTGCATGTTATTACTAACATCATAAAAACGATAAATTTACTTACTTGCATATTTTAGATTATTTACTTACTTGAAAATTAGTAAGAACATCAATATCGTATGATCTAATATCTTCATTTTAATATTTTCGTGCTTCTGGTATGCTTCAGTATTACTATTGACATCATATAAACGATAAAGGTCCTTAAATGCATACCGTATTACTTAGTATATTCCTTTTAATATTTTCATGCTTCTGTTATGCCCAGTAATTTCTCTTTATTATACTTTTATGGTAATAGCAGCAATTTTTCAAATCTACTTCCAGCAAAATAAACATATTTCTTAAATACGTGTCCGCTTTTTAGGTGCGTTCGTAATTATGTAAATATGTAGCACCTATTGTTGTCGCTCAGTCCGTCCGTCTGTCCGTCCGCATTTAACAACGCAAAAACTACCCAACCGAATCATTTGAAATTTAAAATACATAATTATTACATAATTTTGTCGAGTCATTTCATATGTTATGAAAATCGGATGCATAGATCAATTACAGGGACAATCAAAAGGATTCCGTTACATTACGGTCAATGGGGAAAAAGGTTTCAAATGCGTTTTAAACATTTGAAATTTAAACCGTATATTTATTACATAATTTTGTCGAATCATTTCAAATGTTATGAAAATCGGATGCATTGATCAATTACAGGGACAATCAAAAGTATTCCGTTACATTACGGCTAATGGGGAAAAAAGTTTAAATGCATTTTAATGGTGTTACACTCATTTGAACATAACAGAATTAACATGAATCTATGAAATATGTACTAAAAAATACATTTTGTATAATCTGTGATGCAAAGAATATTTATTATTAAATTACAGGGCCACACAAATGTATTCCACTGAATAATGTTATACGGGTAAACATTGTTTGGGGCGTGTTTTAATTATATTAACCTACTTCACATTTTATGAATAAGATATACGTTGCTGAAGTATAATAAAAATTACTCCCTGCATATTTACAGGAACACAAAGATTTCGACTACTGTACTGTATCCGGAGTACGCTCTACTATATCAGCAAGATCTGAATATTTTAAAACTTCATTATCGTACGAACGCACCTCATTTGCTACGCTTCAAGTGCAATTCCCAACTTGTTATTTATTACCTCCTGAAATTCTCTCCCATGTCATTAATGTTTAAATAAAATATTTATTAATGTTTCATCCAGATTTTTATCCTGTCAATAAACATGTTAAATCATGCATCATATAAATCATTTCTTCTTCTCTGATCTTTACTGAATTACTTTAATTAGATTTGTACTTTGCACAGACAAAATAGATCATAGATATACAGTAGAACCCCGATAATCCGGATCGGTTTTTTCATTTTTTTTTTTTCAACTTTCAAAAGCGATTGGCAAAAAATTTTTTGTTTTATTATTCAGAATACGACGATGCAACAAGTTAATGTTAAAGAAATTAGCCAATCGCTTCTCAAACTTGAAAAAAAAAAGCGAAAAACCCGATCCGGATTATCGGGGTTCTACTGTAATTATTACAAGGCAGAACCCGTCGAATATCGATGAAAGAAAATGCTTAAGAAGGACCTGTTTCATTGATTTATAATAAACCTACAAAATTAGTTACCATAAAAATGCACTTTATACCGGTCAGTCACTACATAAACATACAGTACAAAGTCTAAAATTCAGACATTCAAAGTTTGGATTTTCCAGCAGCAATACTCATGAACAAGTGGGTAACTGTGATCGCAGATCGCACAGAGGGTTTCCTTTAACATTTCTTTCAAAACAAATCAGTCTTTAATTAATAAATCCAAATTCTTACTTTATAATTGTTTGTGCGATGAAATGTTCGTTAACTCTTTCGGGCACACTGTGCCCATCCCGGGACACCTAATTTTAATTTGAAAATATACCGAAATATTCGAACCAATAATATTTTAATAAATTTTTACTTTTACAGTGAAAGCTAAAATTAAGGGATTCTTAATTTCTCAAAAAGTTGATTCGAAATTCCGGTGTCAGTCGATAATTTCTCATTTTACTAACAGAATTGCCCGTGCCTGAAAGGGTTAATCTAAATGAAGGTACTTTTATAATTTAGGTACTACTAACAACTACAAGGTATTGTACGGTCAATTTCTTTATCGAAAAAGAGAAATAAAACTAAACTGTACTATTTTATTCAATATTTACACAAAATAAAATAAATATGAAAAAAGGAAGAAATCGTGCAGAGATTAAATAGAAAATTCAGTTTCTTCTTGAAATATAAATGCACTGTTATTTTTTTTTTCAAACTATATCAAGATGTTAAACGGAAAGACAATTAACATTCGATAACAAGCTTAGATAGGCAAATAAAAATGTCTACTTTGTAAACCCCTTGAGGACGAGCGACACGTATACGTGCCGCAAAAAGGATTAAGAATTCTTGTTAGCCCCATCAGTAAAATTTTACCGTAAAATTTGCATTATTTAATCAGAGCATTTCCTCGATTTAATAAGGTATAAATTTCTGTATTTAAATACCGGTGATAAAACTTTAAAAATTTCGTAAAAGGCTCCCATCGCCAAGAGGTAAAGGAAAAAAATAAATAAAACGAATTTGAGGATTTATGATCTGCAATTCATGCATTAGTTCTTGAGATAGAGCTATTGCGATAATCATGCAATCATGAGAATAATGTAGAAAAGCAGTGCCACCTCTTGAGCGATTTGTAATGTATCAAGGATTGAATCAAAATATATCAAGGATTAATTGAATCTAAAGTTTTATGCAAATCAGTCCGTTAGTTCTTGAGATAGAACTGTTATGAAAATTTCGATTAATACTGCATAGCAACACCACTTGTTGAGCGATATGAGCCAAAAACACATCAACTCAAGTTTATATCAAGGTTTAAAAAAATCTAAAATTTCGTGAAATTCCGTGCATTAGATCTTGAGATAGAGGGCCCACAAAATTTTTGTCGCATACAAACTCACAGTGATAGAGAGACAGACAGACATTTTCTGTACCATCAAATCATGATCAGGCCTTTTAAAACGTATAAATCCATTTAAAACCGGAAGTAAAAAAAATTCATGAATCCAATACTTTCTTCTTGTAAAGATAGAAGAAAGTAATAAATAAAATGAATATAAGGATTTATGGATTACAAGAAATCGTATATAACAAAAACTAAGAATTTTAACTTTTCAAATTTATTAACCAACTTTTAAAATCTATTTTTTTTCTGTTGGTATCCACACACTATTTCCAATATTTTACAAGTTGTTTCACTAACTATTTAGGTCTTTTAGTCAATATTCACATATCATTATTTTTTCTACGGAAATACAAATCTTGCTAAGCGAGACGAAATATTAGAAATTGCGAGGCGGATTTCAATGTTTATGATGACAGAATAAAAATATTTTCAATTTATGTTTCGAAATATTTTAGTTGGAAATGTTTGGCAAACTTTTTCGTGAATAATTAAAGAAATTTATGTTGCTGCTATTTTACGCTGCTCAGAAATAAAAGTGAATGCATACATGAATTTGCAAACAAATAGAATTATCAAAAATTGTGATTTTAGAAAGGAAAAGTTTCTTTAAAGTAGTTGTTTTCAAATAAGAAAACATACTATTGCATATAAAAATAGCAAATTTGGCCTTTATGAAGAATATAAAACAACAGAAAATCAAATTTAACTAGTTGGATGTGCCAATCCCAAAATTTTCTTCTATCTAATACGGACATTTTAATGTTTCAAAAATTAGCTACACATGTTAATAATTTAATATTATTAATTCAATACAATATCAACTTTGATGTTCATCTTAAATTTCTCCTTCAGTCAATTAATTGGTGTAAAAACGTGTTTCCATCTTTTGCACGAGTCGATGAACAATAGAACAATAGACAGATATTTTTTTTCAAATTGAGGGAGGACTTACTTGCCTTATTAAAAAAATATCATATACAAAAAAATTAGTTCAGTTCTATACATAACTCCATGTACTTTTTGAATGTAAAATAATGAAAATGGCACAGACATTATAGCACTCCAATTCTGGCAGATTTTTAAAAAATCCATTGAGGGTCTGCTGACCATAGCCAAGCACTTACACAAGAAATTTGATTCATATCTATCCGAAACTTCGTGCACTTATAGACAGTACAATATTGAAAATTGTACAAAAATTACTATTACAGCGCCCTCTTCCGGTGGTTTTTTTTTTTTTTTTCAAATTCAGGACAGATCTACTAGCCATAGCCAAACTCTTACTCAAAAAATTTGGTTCAATTCGATGCATAACTTCATACACTTTTCGGTGGTACAACATTGAAAATGGCACAAAAATTGCTATTGCAGAGCCCCCTTCTGGCGATTTTATTTAAAATTCAAAGAGGACCAAATAACCATAGCCAAACACTTGCACAAAAAATCTGGTTCAATTCTATGCATGACTTCATACACTTTTAGTTAGTATAATATTGAAAATGTCTCAAAAATCGTTATTGCAGCTCCCCTTCCAAAGGGTTTCTTTCAAATTCAGGGAGGACCAACTAGCCATAGCCATACACTTACACAATAAATTTAGTTCAATTCGATTCATAACTTCATACACTTTTTGGTAGTAGAATGGCGACATACGGACACACAGACACGCAGGCACACAGACACAAGGACACACGGACAGATATACATTTTGTAAAGACGTGTTTTTTGGAATCTTTGATCCCTAAAACCTGTAAATCCGTCGAAAACCGGAGGTCGAAAAAAGTTTCGATTACAATACTTCCTTCTATTGAAGATAGAAGAAAGTAAAAATGCACAAATAATACTCATAAAAGCAGCAAACAGCTATTATCAAATCTGCAATCGAAATCCTTCTTCAGTGTGACAGAGGGCAAAGCACAGGTTTCTAGAAAAAGCCAGACTGGGTTAAATAATGGAATTATAAATAAACAGGAGGAATCATACATTGTAGAATCTACTGTAAATCTCGTTGTTAATCTAGTTGCGAGTGAAGTAAGTGAGCGAGTTATCACAAGATCGTGGCTATTTTTAATCGGATCAACAGTTTCTAATTACCGCCTTGGCAAGTAAGCCAAGAACCAGTGAAATTGGATAGAATATTTCGCCTTATTTAAGTGCCTTATTGATGGAAAATTTCTCTCACATATATGGTAAAAATGGTCTCCGGCTTCTTGAATACCAGTATTTTAAAACAGAAAATATTGCTTTATTAATTGGAGCATTTGAGGGAATAAAAATAACTACATTTTCTCTAAGATAAAAGCGAAGTGCAAAAAGCTGGAGACTTGGCAACTCTACTGTTATCTCATTTCGTCTAGTTGAATGAAGCGGCCTTTAGGAATTCATTCGTCGGTAAAATCTCTTTATGACGACCTTGTTAAGAGATATTCTCTTAAACAATACAATTGTAGTACAACAAGATTTATTTCCTTTATCATTTTTATTTTCTCTTTGTGTATTTTATATAACCCGTAAAGCATGGTGAAGTTACTGAAACGTCGTTGTGAAGTCACATTGTGACTTTGTGACCATCGTTTGTCGATGTGACGTCACGTGATGTCGATGTTAAGTCACAGTGACTAAAATGTGAAGTCGTTATGGCCGTTTTAGAGCTCTTTTGTGACGTTTCACAAAGTGGTCACAATGTGACAAATTTGTGAAAAATGTGTCATTTGTGACTAATTTGACATTAACATTGTGACGAAACTGTAATAAAAGCGACGATATTTAAATTGCCAGAAACATGTTTTTTAAAGTAAATAACATGTTTTGAAGGATATTTATAAATTTCTAAAGATTTTTAAGAAAGTCACATCTCAGTCACAATGTGACGTCACTGAGTGGTGGCATTTTGGCCACAGATGTGATGTGACCAAAGTGACTCAGTGACGTCACTGTGACCATGCATGCTATTAGGGAACTGTTTCCTATGAACTGAAGCAGATGTAGCCTTGTGTGGCACGCTGGACATCACTAAAAATTCTATAGTAATTATTGGTTTATCTGATGGAGTTATGAATAAGAGGTGGAGACATATAGTATATTGTCTATCAGGTCAGAGTGAAGTAACTGAAGAGGTTGTCACAAAATGATGGCTGTTTTTTTTAATCGGATCATCAGTTTCTGATTACCACGAATAGAAAAATTTCATCTTATTTTCACACATTATTGATGATAAATTTCTCACATAAATATGGTACATAATTTCATTTTATTTTTACTGGTGTCAATTTATCTAAGTATTATAATCTTTCATTGACACAGACATGGGGGGGGGGGCTGTCTTGGTTTTCACAATATAGCAGAATTACTACCGCCGACGTAATCTATTACAAGTAAAAATGAATATCAGTTTTTAGCATTATTTTTGATTGAAATTTTTCATTAATGGTGCATTTAAACAAAAAGAAATTTTCTACATAATTTTATTGAAGGAATATTATCGCGCTGATAATGAACATCGGTGATAGTGGTTAGAGTCGAGGCTTCACTATGTTAAAGTTATGTCAGTTCCTCTTCCTTAACACTAGAACGCCCGGAAATTCTACTCAAGTTTGAAAATAATATTTCTCACCAGAATTTTTATTCAAAATTATTTAATTGATTTATTTAACGTAAATTTGCGTGGATTAGATTTAAATTATTTCAAGAAAATTTTTCTGGTTCGAATTGAAATTTAGTTACATGATTGGAGTCGAATCGACTCCATCCGGGCGTTCTAGTGTTAATAGTTCCATGGTTTAACTAAACATGGAATCCCTGCGATTCAAGAAATCGATGATTTCTTTTAAAAAACTATAGGCATCCGGCGTGCTACGATTGATCACCCCTGAACTAAAGCAATAAATAATTATTTTGTCGAATAAAAGAGATCAATTTTCATTTAGTATCGTTAAAAATGTAATAGTTTGAAAAGAACCAAAAAAACTGGCATTTATTTGAAAACTATTCGCAAAAAAATATTTATTTTTGTAATGCAACCAATAATTGTTTGGTTGTATAATTACTGGTTGTATTACAAAACAATTACTATTGTTTTGTAATACAACCAATAATTATTAAACAATTACTATTAATTTAGGGATCTTCGCATTTAGGCTCATTGACCTTATATCATATATCTTCGAAATTAATACTGAATGAAATAATTTTAAACACAATGTATTTCAAAGACATTTTTTGTATGAATTTTATTATTATTATTATTTTGTGAAAAATTTTTATGTGCGCAAGAGACATGCAGTCCAAAGGAAAAAAACCCAAAATGTATTAGTTACTATCGTAATCCCTAAATTTGAATACTTTCTCTTTCTTAGGAAAATGCTTCAATATTTTTTTTTCTAAACATATTGCAATCATTATATTTCTCTTATTACTTTCTTCGGTTTTCATCTCTCCATATTCAAAACTCATTTCTGAATGCGGATGTATATTTCCGCACGAACAATCAAAAAAAAAAAATTTCTGAAGTAAATACATTGCTTCCAGTACTCAAAAATACATTTCTTTAAAATAAAATATGCGACTTTCTAAAAGCAATATTGAACGCATACTACAGAAACGAATTTGTTTTTATACATACGTAGTTCTAAATAAAATTTGTATAATGGTAGATCAGAAGTGAGTGTAAGTATTATATAAAATCTTAAATGCAGAACACGCAAGCTTTCATTTATTAATACTTTTCTTGTGCCATTTTAAATTGTAACAAACAAAAGTCAGGTTACATTTTTCAAAGATAAGAGGATTTTTAGTGTTAGTCCAAGCGCCGACTGCACAAAAACCTATGTCATCGAGCACAAGAAAAACCGCTTTAATTTCTGGAAGAGTATTAATAGGGAAATCTAATCATCCATGTCTACCGGAAGTGAAGTGGTGCATAAACCAAAAATTAATACCACTCGTAGGCCTACCCTCTTCAGACCTGAGGTACACAAATGTGTACCTAAATTCTTTTCCTCATAAAAACTGAACTGATCGAATTATTTGCATTTTTACTTTATTTCTATGCAGCTGAATGTTTTTTGCTATAACATAAACCCAATAAATGTCAGCACTGATGAATATTACCTCATAAAATAAATATTATTTTCATCCGATTCTCGAAAATACCTTCAAGACATTGCGGCCAAGAAAGTAAGAAATATTCAGGATTAATTAACTTAAATGCTTTATAGTACAAAAAATTGAGGATTTGCTGATCATTTACTTATTTAAATACCTTAATTTTGTTATTGCGTAAATTTATATTACTGATAGTTTAGCTGATGCTTTAAGGGGATTAATAATTTTATATTTATATTTGTAAACCTAAATTATCAGTCTCCTAAAGTACTGATTTCATAAAAATCACCCTTTCTGCCATCTATGGTCTTATTTCGATTCTGCAAAAGCAATAAATATATATTTGTAGAGTTATTTTATGCTCAGGTCTGAAGAGGTTAACATTGTGTTTGCCGTACAATCAAAGGTATGAAAACATGGAAAACTGGGAGTAGGAAAACACAAAGATAAAACTACGAGTGAGCCATTAGTGGTATTAATTTTTGGCTTATGTACCACTTCACTTCCAGCAGACATGGATCATTAGATTCTCCTATTACTACTCTTCCATAAAATAAAGATTATTTTCTTGTGCTCGATAACATTGGGTTTTGTGCTGTCGACTTTTGGACTCTGTGTTTTAAAGTTTTATCTTCTGTTTAATGGGTACATATATCCTTAAATCTACATTCAGTGATATGATTAGAAAATCATGCTTTTTAACCCCTTCGCGACGGGAGCCTTTTACGAAATTTTTAATATACTGTCACCGGTTTTTAAAAACAAAAATTGGTGCTTTCTTAAATCGATAAATTGCTCCAATTAAATAAGGCAAATCTTACAGTATAATTTTACAGGTGGGAATAAATAACGAGTCTTAAGACTTTTTGTGGCACGCATATGTGTCGCTCGTCCCCAAAGGGTTAAGGACTTTCAACATAGTTGAGAAGTGTTTATAAATTCAGTTTGTCTGTCTATCCATCTGTCTATATGTCTGTCCACATTCTAGTTCGCGTGAAAATGCTCGCATTTTCATGCAATTGATATCATGTTAATGATGTTTCCAATGACATGTTCTATATTGAAAACGAGATCTGTAGCATTAATAGTTCGTTTACAGGGTCCTCAAAGAAATTCCATTACAATAGGCATGTCAAACTCGTTTACCGCCACGGGCCAAATTAAGCATTGTATACAAGGCTGCGGGGCCACATGAAAAAAAAGTAGATGTATTATTACCATTGCGAAGAATAAAATATTTTCGTACAAAACAAAAGCATGTTAAAGAAATATTCAAGCAAGATTTCGAGGTTGTTTTCACGCATACTTTATTTTATTTTTGAAAAAATACGCAAAATTACTTTTCATCAACAAAATCTATAAATTTAATGGAATTTTGTAAATTATATTAGTTTTGAAGTTAAATGTGTCCTCTGGCTTGTTAATCTTGATCTGGCGAAAGGTATGGAGGTTAGATTTTTAGAAATAAAGCACAAAAAAAGTATTTTGAATTAAATCATTTATTCGATAAAATGTGTTTTGTGTTATGTTTGTTGCTATTTATTTGGCTCCATGTATTAAATATATTTTCTTGTTCAAATAGCGCTTATTTGCACTTTATCTATAAATATATATATATATTATGCTATCGTACGTGGCACAGAAATCGCGATTATTTGTTAATCGTTTAATGGCAACGCCCAAATGAAACGCATCTTATAGGTTATTGTGTAAAAAATTTTTGGCAGAATTTAGGCTGTGGTAAATTAGTATTGTTTACTTTTTGTTCTTTCGCTGCACTTATGAAGCTTCAAAATGTAATTTTTTTTCTGTGCTTTTTACTTAAAAAAATAAATAAAAGTCTCGAATTTTAAACGTTTCAGTTTTTCAGTTTTGAAATTAAAGTTATGTATTATAAATGAAATGAATAAAAGAGTTATATTATTACACTTTAAATGAAATTAATAAAATACGAAACAATGCCATGGGTACGATATTTGGCGATTTATCGACTGCGTTAGTCTAACATAAAAATACCGAGTTCTTGATTTCTCCGCGCAGATGTCATATACGCACAACATTATCGTTATTTTATTTCTGATGTCAATTTGGCGAAAACTTCGTTTTCAAATACCAGATTCATAGATATATATTTAACTATCTTCTATTATTTTAAAAAGGAAATAATAATAAATTTTAAAAAGTTTAGTTAATAATTTTAGAAAAAAAAACAATTTAAATTATTTTAAAAAAGAAAATAAAAGTAAATAAACAACAATAGCCGGGTTACTATGTGAGGCCTATAATTTCCATTTTGTTAAAATCGTGCCAATGTGGTGCGTATATGACATCTATGTTTATTTCTCTATCAGAATATTCTAACTTGCAAAAAATTGAGCTATTCAAATAAATTATGAATAGTAAAAACAATATGATTAAATGCGTAGTATACATTTAAAGGGAGACAAAACTAGTCGCCAAAGATGGCTAGTACTTTAAAAAATTGGTCGATTGATGAATAATTATCGAAATTTGGAATCCCCATATTCATATATTTTCGTTTTGACATGGAATCGCAAAGAATTTTGATTAACTTAAGTAATAAATTCTGAACAATAACTTCAACAACAATCTTTAAATCTGAAGTTCATGTTTCTTGAAATTCAAAATTTTCTTTCGAAATTATTTTTGATATATTTTTTTATTTTTCCACTCCGATGATTTTTGTAAAAATATCTGACAATATCTAAAATTAATTATATTTTGTTTTTGAAAATTATTTTGTCAAAGTAAGAAATTCGATTCGAAAATGCTAATACTATCAACTAACAAAATAGCACTATGAAATATACTTTGGAGGTAAAACTTACACAGTGGTTTTAATTTCAAATGAAAACTCGAAACACTTTGTCTATTGGTGCTCATTTAATAATCATCTATATAATAAAAGCCTAAGTCATGTAACTGTCATCAACACTTCCGGGCTTACCCACTTCACTCTTTATATTATACGCTATGCAGCCAATTTCATGTTAGCCAGCGCAGGTGATAAGTCGCCAAATTATTGTACAGATTATTGCTATTATAAGCGCATTTGGCTGTCATGAACAGTTTGTCGTGATGACCACTTCGCTTTTCATAGGCAAAGTTTTCAGTTTTAATCAAAATTATTTTTCCGGATAAAGCTGTATAAAAGTTATACTTTTATAGAGATCGCTTGAAAAAAATATTTGAGAGATGAATTACATTGAATTACCTGTATATTTTGAGAGTACTTCAGTGAAATTTAAATGAACTTCCCAAAATCTGTTTCAGCCAAAGTAAACAAAAAAAGATTCATTCTCCAATAATTGAAGAAAAATTATGGAGGTAATAATTCGCATAGCAATTTCTCCAACCATCAATCTTGCAATACAAAAATATTTCGAGTATGTAGTCGAATCAAACTTGAGTTTCATTCTACTAGGTGAAATACTATACAACTCAACTTTCAAAATGTTTTCTTGACAAAGTGAAATGTAAATAGGCCAACTCACATAATATTTAATATACAATTAAATGATTGGCATTAAAATAACGATATTTTGGTTTAATGTAAGGGTAGACATCATTTAAGGCCTTTTACAGAAAAGTCATTGACCATATCCTAAGACCTGGAGACCAAACTGGTCACCAGGGCGGCTAGTCTATGTTTATAATTTGCTAATTTAACCCATTCGTGCCCAGCTCCTTTTGCGTAAATTTTATTTGGTTGGCACCACTATTTTTAGAAGATTTAAGTTTAGTTCATTAATCGCGAAAATGCATCATTTAAATAAAATAATTACTGCTTTTCTTTTTTACCGGTGTCAAAAACAGTGCTGAATGCGCCTTTTGAAGCGTCCCTAAAAAGGGACGCTAGGCACTAATTAGTTAAAATAAAAATTGTAGTTTTCTTTGATATTTCAAAATTACAGTTAAAGCTTCATCATGAAAAGCAGAAGGCTGTTTACTTTTACTTCTCATATTTCCATATGTTTTATAATATTTTCAAATATTTTTAACTTCTCTAGACATTATTTCTTCTGTCTCGTAGTGAATCATTTGAACTTGCGCGATATTTACTGAAAGAAAAAAAAAACAATGATTGGTTTTACAAAGCAAGTCGGCTGTCTTCATAGGCTTGGTCAGTGTTGCCAGATTGGCTACTTTTTTTAATTCAAATTCTTGATTCACATCACTTTCTTGAAACAGTAAAATGCGCCTTATTTAATGACTTATTAATCATAGAGTAAACAAAAGAAATTTTATCGTTTCAAAAAAGTGGTGCCAGTCACGAGATCTGAATTGAAAAAAGTAGCCCACTGGCAACACTGGGCTTGGTCAAAGTTGATTTCAGGGGGGGGGGGGGTGGCCCGTGGGTCAACTCAACTATGAAAGATTGATTTCTTAAAAGATTCTGCTGTATGGATTTCATTAGAACTTGTATGTTAGTTAGTTATTTTTTCAGGAAGGCTGGACTACATCTACGTTTTTTGTTTCTTAAATATACTGTTATAGGAAAAATTTCTATAATTACATCGATTCGATTATGAAAGATTAGTCTTTTTAAAAGAGCCGCTGTGCGAATTTCAGTGGAACATGCACTAGATATTTTTTCAGGGAATTCTTCACAACACAACATATCGTTCTACGATAGTTAAATATATTAATATTGGAGAAAATTCTGTAATTAGGTGAACCTGATTTTGAAAGATTAATCTTTTTAAAAAATTCCGCTGTATGGATTTCATTGAAACTTGCACTGTTAGTTTGATGTTTTTAACGAAGGCCTTATCACATAGCATATTGTTCTACGTTGCTTAAATTTATTAATATATAAGAAAGTTTTTTATATTAAAAATAAAGTTTTAAAATTTCATTTATGAAAAAATAATATTTAAAAAAAATTCCGATGCATGGATTTCATTGAAATTTGCACTATTAGTTAAGTATTATTTTTAGGGAAGGCTATAACTACATATCATTTTTACGTTTCTCAATGATATTAGACATGGAGATGGCAGTACAGATAGTCCCCTTATCGACTTCAAGGATAAAAATTTATGATTAGTTAAATCTCGATTCGCGCAGAAATCGGTCTGCCTGATGGGGAAAAAAACTATAAACCCGAATTTAACGGTTGACTCCTAGATTTACCATTGTGCTTTCCTGCATCCAAAAGAATGAAAGCATGGAGGTTTGGAAACAGGAAAACATAATGATAAACTTATCAGTCAACCGCTTCAATCGGGTTTTTACGTGTTTTCCACAAGGACATGACTTGGCAGATCGATTGCTATTAATACGCGAATCGAGATTTAACTAAACCTAGATTTTTATCCATGAACTCGATGAGGTAAATGTTTATGCTGCTGCCTCCCTGTATATATTAATATTTGAGGAAATTCTATAATTAGATAAACTCAATTATGAGATATTAGGGTTTTTTTTAAGTTTTTTTAAGCGGATTTCGATAAGATCTAATCACAAAAAATACATAAAACTTTTATTCTAAATTGCAAGTCTAGATTCATCATGATTGAAGTCGCGAACAAAAGCTAGTACAATATAAAAAATTTCCTTATTCCAAATCCACAATCTTATATTTTCCAATGCTCTAATATTCCTTACTCCATAATTCAAAATTTTTTTCAGAATCAAATTCTATATGTATACACGAACAATGATAATATTTTTAGAAACGAAAACACATTATTTCCTGTTTTTAAAAATGCCATTCTTTAACAAAAATACATAGCTTCATAAATAAGATATAGTACAGAAAACATCAGAGCAAAAATTTCTTTTTATAAACATTTTGTTCTACATAAAACTTGAATAATGTTCGGAAAGAAATGGAAATAACTAACATATAAAATCTTAAGTTTGCAAAACACTAAAGCTCTTATTGATCAATATTTTTATCAAGACGCTCTATTTGCAAACTTTATGTTACGTCATTTAAGATTAGTGGATTGGAGCTGTTTTATATTCTGGTTCATATTCTGTTATCTTTCTGGGTATATATTTAGTGTTTGTACAGAAAAATTATGTATCTTTCTTGTGTCTGAAAGGCATTAGATAATATATCACGGTATTTAGAAAGGTTTATGGGGTAAAATAGATTTTAAACTGAATTTATTTCAAAACATTATTGCGTAAATACTTTTTTTACATTTCATATATTATTTTTAGATGATCTACGAGTAAATGAAGAGTAGATAACGTATCGTGGACCTTATTCAGTACTATAAAAATATTGTAATAATCCCGGGTATACATTGCGGCTTAATTAAAGTCTTTTAAATACCAGAAATTTTATTGAAGAGAATCCGGTACTCATTTTAAATAATTTTTAATTATTGCATAAAAATTTTGATATAGAAAATCATATGGTAAAATTCTTTCTATTTTTATATTAATTAAAATTTATTTAAAAAAAGTGTGGTAATTTACAATCATTTTAACTTGAAATATTATTTGTAGATTAATTTTTTCCCATTTAAATAAACAGAAATTTATAAGCTTTAACCCCTTGAGGGGCAAAGCACTTATGTTCCTAAAATGTTCAAATGATTGATTGACACCGGGATTCACAAACAGATTTATATGATAGGAAGTAAAAGCTGTTTTTTCGCGTACATTGTAAAAAGCAAATCTTAATACTAAAATTCCGGTACCGATGTGGCATAAGGGAATTAAAATCAAGTGGTATATATAATATACCGGTGCCCTTCAAGGGGTTAAATTTGATTCAGTATTTTTAAAATTATTAATTCAAATTAAAATTTAAAATATAATAGTATGATGTAACTTTTTAATAAAAATCATATTTTTAAAAGTAAATATTTTTTTTCAAATTTATATATTATTTATTAGTTACATTAAACATACACAAAAAAGAACAAAAAGTATGCACATAATTTGCATTTCAAATTGCAAAATCTGCATGTACCACGAGCGAAGTAGCGAACAAAAACTAGTACAATATAAAATATTTCGTTATTCCAAATGCACATTATCATATTCTCTTATATTCTAATATTCCTTTTCCCATATAATTCAAAAATTATTACATTAATCAAATTTTATATTTCTCCATGAGTAATCGTAATTTTTTTACTAATGAATACACAATATTTCCTGTTCTTAAAAATGCAATTCTTTAGCAAAAATGCATAGCTTCATAAATAGTATATAGTACAGCAAACATCAGAGCAAAAAAATGTTTTTAAAAATATTTTGTTCTACATAAAACTTGAATGATATTTGGGAGGAAATGGAAAAAACTAACATGTAAAATCTTGAGTTTGCAAAACATTCAAGCTTTTATTGATCAATATTTTTATCAAGACGCTCTATTTACAAAATTTATATTACGACATTTAAGATTAGTAAAGATTTTTTATGAGTTTAAGACAGTTGTTTTATATTCTGTTCATTATCTTTCTTTGTGTATACTCAGTGTTTGTTCAGAAAAATTAGGTATTTTTTTGTGTGTCTGAAAGACATAAGATAATATATCCCGTTATTTAGAATGTTTTATGGGATAAAATAGATTTTAAACTGAATTTATTTCAAAACATTATTGCTTAGATATATTTTTATTTTTTCATAAAATATTTTTAGGCGGCTGCGAGTAAGTATGTAGTAGATAATGTGCCATAGACATTTTTTACTACCATGAATATACCGTAATTTCCCGCGCATGCACCGTGACTTACTTAAGCTTTTTTTTTTTTTTTTTTTTTTTTTTCATACAAAAAAGTTTCCTTCAGAAGTTCCGGGGCACAGTTTAAATATATATATATATATATTTTTACTGAATTAAAATTTTGAATTTTTCTGATAGTTAACTATACCATTTGTAAACAAAATCACATGATAAAACTTTTCAGATTTTTTTTTTTTTACTTAAAATTTAAAAATTATTAAAAAAGTAAGATAATTTAGAATCGTTATAACTCGAAACATTATTAATAGAATATTTCTTTTTTTTTTCATTTAAATGAACAGAAATATATAAGATTTAAATTTGATTCAGCGTTTTAAAAAATATTAATTTAATTAAAAATTAAAAAGAACATGGTGCAATTTAAAAAAAAAAAATCATATTTTTGAAACTAAATTTTTTTTCTTCAGATTTATATATCATTAATCATACAAAATGTTCACAAAACAGAGCAAAAAAATACATAAAATTTGCATTTCAAATTGCAAATTCTGCATGCTCCAAAAGCGATGCCAAGAACAAAAACTAGCACAATATAAAATATTTCCTTATTCCAAATGCGCATTCTCATATTCTCTAAACTTTAATATTCGTTTCACCATAATTCTAAAATTATTTTAGGATCACATTCTATATTTCTCCTCGAACAGTCAAAGCATTTTTAGCAACTAAAGCACATTATTTCCAGTTCTTAAAAATGCCATTCTTTAACAAAAATGCTTCGCTTCATAAATAGGATATAGTACAGAAAACATCAGAGCAAGAATTTGTTTTTATAAACATTTTGTTCTACATAAAACTTGAATTGTGTTCGGAAGGAAATCGAAATAACTAACATATAAAATCTGAAGTTTGCAAAACACTAAAGCTTTTATTGATCAATAATTTTATCAAGACACTCTATTTACAAAATTTATGTTACAATATTTAAGATTAGTTGATTTTTGTTATGAGTTTCAGGGAGTTGTTTTATATTCTATTCCTTATCTTTCTCAGTGTATATTCAGCGTTTGCTCAGAAAAAAAATATCTTTTTTGTGTGTGAAAGGCATTAGATAATGTATCACGTTATTTAGAAAGTTTTATGGGATAATATAGATTTTATACTGAATTTATTTAAAAAAAAAAAAAATATTGTGTAAATATTTTTGTTATTTTTTCACAAAATATTTTTAGGCAAACATCCAGTATATGAGTTGTAGATAATATGTCATAGATATTCTTTGCTACCATCAAAATACCGTAAATTCCAGCGTATGCACTGCGGCTTAGTTATGTCTTTTTCATACAAGAAATTTTATTTTAGGAAGTTCAGGACAGATATTAAATAATTTAAATTTGTTGAGTTGAAAATTTGAAATTTTTCTGATAATTAACCATATTGTTTTTAAGCAAAATCGTATGATAAAACTTTTATATTTTTTTAATTTTAAATTTATTAAAAATGAGATAATTTTGATTCGTTATAACTCCAAATATTATTTTTAGAATATATATTTTTTCATTTAATTAAACAGAAATATATAAATTGTAAATCTGATTCAGCGTTTTTAAAAATAATTATTCAAATAAAAATTTTAAATTAAAAAAAAAAATATGTATTTAAAAAAAAAATCACATTTACGAAAATAAATACTTTTTTAAATTTATATATTATTAGTCACACAAAATATGCACAAAAAAAGAGCAAGAAATATATAAAATTTGCATTGCAAAGTGCGCGTGCACCGTGAGCGAAGTCACGAACAAAAACTAGTACAATATAAACTGCTTCGTCATTCCAAATGCACATTCTCATATTCTGTAATACTTTAATATTTCTTTCCCATAATTCAAAAATTATTACAGAATCAAATCCTATATTTCTCCACGGACAATAGAAACATTTTTACCAATAAAAACACATTATTTCCTGTTTTTAAAAATGCCATTCTTTAACAAAAATGCATAGCTTCATAAAAGGGATATAATACAAAAAATATCAGAGAAAGAATTTGTTTTTGGAAACATTTTGCTCTACATAAAACTTAAATGATATTCGGGAGGAAATGGAAATAACTAACATGTAAATTTTTACGTTTGCAAAACACTAAAGCTTTTATTGATCAATATTTTTATCAAGACTTTTTATTTACGAAATTTATGTTACAACATTTAAGATTAGTGGATTTTTTTATGAGTTTCAGAGAGTTGTTTTATATACTGTTTTATATTCTACTATCTTTCAGAGTATATATTCAGTGTTTGTTCATAAACATTAAGTATCTTTCTTGTGTCTCAAAGGCATTAGATAATATATCACGTTATTTAGAAAGGTTTATGGGATAAAATAGATTTTAAACTGAATTTATTTCAAAACATTATTCGTAAAATTATTTTTATTTCTTTATAAAATATTTTTATGCAATCCGCGAGTAAGTTCTCAGAGATAATGTGTCATGAACATTATTTACTACCTTCAAAATATCGAAATTTCCCGCGTATGCAACGGGGCTTAATAAAGTTTTTTAATATCAGAAATTTTATTTAAGGGAGGTCCGGGATACATTTTTAACTAATTTTTATTGTTGAATTAAAATTTAAATTTTTTTCTGATTGTTAACTATATTATTTATAAATAAAATCGTATAATAAAACTTTTTTTTTATTTAAAATTTAAAATTTATTAAAAAATTAAGATAATTTGTAATCGTTATTACTCCAAATATTATTTGTAGAATATTTTTTTCATCTAAATAAAAAGAAATTTGAACTTTAAACTTAATTCTGTATTTTTAAAATATTAAATTAAATAAAAAAGAAAAATTAAAAAGAAAATGATGTAACTTTTTAAAAAATCATATTTTTAAAAGTGAATATTTTATTTTCAAATTTACATATTATTAATCACACAAAACATACATAAAAAACAGCAAAAAAATAATAATAATAAATAAAATTTGCATTTCAAAAAGCAAAGTTTACTACGTTCACCATGAGCGAAATCGCGAACAAAAACTAGTACAATATAAAATATTTCCTTATTCCTAATGCATTTTCTCTTATTCTCACACACTCTAATATTCCTTTCTCCAGAATCAAATTCTATATTTCTCCGAGAACAATCTAAACATTTTAACCAACGAAAACACGCTACTTCCTATTCTTAAAAATGCCATTATTTTAACAAAAAATGCATGGTTTCATGCATAGCTAGAAGATATGAGATCAAGAATTTGTTTTTATAAACATTTTGTTCTACATGAAACTTGAATGATGTTCCGGAGGAAATGGAAATAACTAACATATAAAATCTGAAGTTTGCAAAACACTCAAGCTTTTATTGATCAATATTTTTATCAAGACGTTCTATTTGCAAAATTTATGTTACGACATTTAAGATTAGTGTTTTTTTATGAGAGAGTTGTTTTATATTCTGTTCCTTATCTTTCTCAGTACATATTCAAATGTTTGTTCTGAAAAATTTTGTATCTTTTTTATGTTTGAAAGGCATTAGATAATATATTACGTTATTCAGAAAGTTTTATGGGCTATAATACATTTTAAACACAATTTATTTCAAAAGCATTACTACGTAAATATTTTTTAACCATTTGGAAAATGATTGTTGTTCTCTGTCAAAAATAGAGATATCTGAAATACATTGGAATCCTGGTAGTGCCCGCATTTTTAGAATACTACTGTTTAAACAATAACAAAAAAAGTATTAAAAACCACAAAAAATTAATTACTCAAAAATAAGTTGAGATACAGATCATCGCGTCTGTCACCGGTGATTAACGCGGCCTAAACGGGAGTTCTCTGTCAGTCAAAGCTTAAAAAAATTATATTGTTTTAAGTAATTATTAAGAAAGTATAATCCTATAATAAATAAAAGTTAAGTAAATTTTAAATATATTTTCAGTAACTACTTAAAGGAATATAATTTTTTAGTTTTATAACATATTTCATACTATCAGTCTATACTATATATCTCGATGACAGACGCGGCCTGAGCGGGAACTTTAGTGTTAGTAACCAGTGATTAACGTGGCACTCAACGTTTTAACCTCTAAGGGGACGAGCGACACGTATATGTGCCGCAAAAAGGCTTAAGAATCCTTGTTTATCCCACCAGTAAAAATTTATTGAAAAATTTGCCTTGAAAAATCGGTGAATATTCACGATTTAATACGACACAAATTTCTGTTTTTTAAAACCGGTGGCAAAATATTAAAAATTTCGTAAAAGGCTCCCGTCGCAAAGGGGTTAAGTAAATAATTGGCTAATTTTTTTAAATATTTATGTGGTCAACGAATGAGTGAGTATTTAATAATGTGTCATGGACACTCTTTATTACAATGAAAATATTTGTTTGCAAATCTTCTCGGTCAGTATTTTAATTTTTTTAAAGCGTTTTCTAAAAAATATTTTCGGACTATTTCTCTTCCACATTCTGTAATAACCTACCTGGAACTACTGATGAGAAAATGAATAATTATACTATTGAATTAATCATTCGAAAATACGCAAAAACTTAGTTTTTAACCTTTTTTTTTAAATACATTTTTAAGCAATTTCTACAAGTTAGTTTGCAAAATGAAGAAAAGTAAAACCGCAGTTACCCGCCAGCGTAACTTTTTTGATCAACTTTAATCAAAAATCTCAAAGATAAACTGAATTTTTACATTTTCAATGATTGTTTATAATTTAGAATTAAAATATAAAATTTCTTTTCCGATTTAAAATTTTTGGTAGAAATTGAATAATAATTTTAAAAAATGGTAGCTGTGCTTTTTCGAATAATAAAATTATTCATTCTATCTCTAACTATAGCTTTGTTACAAATGCTGTAATAAATATTGGTAGTCGTTTCTCGTTAATTCGAAATCGGATAAATCGAATCTTCGCTTAATTCAAACTAAACATGAAGTCCCGAAATTTTCAATAGCAGTTAAAATTTTTCATTTATTCGAACTGGTGTTCTCATGACTTCATTTAATTCGAACTAATTAGATCCCGACTTTTCCATTTTTCCTTATTTTCTACTGGACTTCATATCCGTGAAATAATTTTCTTTCTTTCATTTTTGTCAGGAATATTTTGAATTATCATACATATAAACCCATGCATCTGATATCGGCTTTCTTAGTGTCCCGTCTGTCCACCAATGATACTTCTATCCCTTCTTCCATTGTGCTTGTTCATAATCCCTTAATTAGTTTATGTATTTATATCTTTTAATTTAATATTAAGTAGTATTCTAAAGATAACAACTGAAATACATTTAAAAAGTACTATAATATTAATTGCTTTGCAATAGTACCCCTTCCACCCTTTGAAGGGCAAGCAATAACGTCCCTGAAAGATTGAATTCTCACCGGAAAAATAAAAAAAAAAATGTTTTTAAAATATGAAAAGTCGAATCTTCAAAAAAATGTTCCGCCTAAGTTAAAAATATAAAATTTCGTTAAAAGTTTCTGGTGAGAATCTCATTTAAATTAGGTGGGATAAAACATATATTGTCACCCCTCAAGGGGTTAAACATGTTTTCCTTTCATACCTTCCATAATTCGAACTCTGGATAATTCGAACATTTCTTGTGTGGTCTCGTCGAATTCGAATTAACGAGAGCCGACTTTATTTGAAAAAATACCATTGGTTGCTCTATTTACTAAATAAAATAGCTATTACTTAATATATTCAATAGAAATTAGATGGAATCAGACCGAGTTATTAACCTGTTCCACTCCAGGATCTATTTACATATGTTTTTTTTAACTTCATTTATGGATTTACATTAACAAATAGATAACTAAGAAAGACCTAACAGCAAAAAAAAAAAAAAATTAAAATTCATTTTTTGCTCATAAAATTTTATGATACGGGGGGCTCAATAAGCGCATTTTTTGACAATTTCTTGGTTTTTTTATTTTATTCTATTTTTTTTTTTTTTTTACATTGCAAAGTCAATTAAAAAAGAAATAATTATATATTTAATATTTTTTTATTGCAAATGGACTACAAACAATATCTTATACACAGAAAAATTGTTTACGTTTTCATTTTTGTACATTTCGCGCATTTTTGCTACAACCTATTTTAATATAAGAAATATATCGCTAAAAAAGCGCTATAAAAAACCAAATAGGTATTTCGTTTAGTTTTGCTATCTGTTAGCTTCCATTCACATCAGTTTCCTCATTTAAATTTTTTTTTTCTCTTTTTGCGTAAATTTTTTTATACAATCTGTTTGCCAAGTCCTTTTTTGATGGAAAATACCTAAAAACCCGATTTTAACAGTTCACTCGTAGGTTTACCATTGTGCTTTCCTGCATCCAAAATTATCGAAACATGGAGGATTGGTAGCAGGAAAACATAATGGTAAATCTATGAGTCAACCGCTAAAATCGAGGTTTTAGGTGTTTTCCAACAACATATGACTTGGTAGGACGATTGCGTTTTAATATACTAATCAAAATTTAACTAATGCTAGATTTTCATTCATGAACTCGATGAGGTGATTGTGTGTGCTGTCGCTTCTTTGTATATAACTAAATATCTATATACTTAAAAGCATGTTTCTCTCAATCTTAGTTTTTGTCATTAATGGGTTAAAAAAATAAAAAAAAAAAGCTTGAGAGAAACATGCGAGTAGTGTCAAATGTTCCACTTGAAAGAAGTATTGCCAAATTTGGCGGGGTTTTTTTAAGACCTTTTTAACTTTTTATCAGAAAAATTTAATTTTTTTTAATTATTTAAATAGTATTAGATTAATGGTATAAACAGCACCGATGTCAACAACGCTAAGTCACAATTATAATAGCAAAAATTAGTGAAAAATTAGAAAAATAACAGCGATCATAACTTGCAGTAAACACGCGTCCGAAATGGGAAGATGTTACAAATGGATAGTTCCCGTTTATTTGTGGTTCATCATTAGTGATCTTACCCCCTTTCGATCTCGTGCTTACAGTTGTTGATGACGGGCTCTTAATTTTTCAGCTCAAAACGCGCCTTTATATTGGTTTTGAATTTTTTTTATCATGTAGAAAAAAATTACTAAAATATTTGTGGTGCGAATTAGGAATTTCTAAATTTTAAAAAAGCACATTGATTTCAAATCGGACATTACATTTCATACTTAATGAGTAATATATGGAATTTGAATTTCGATAAGTAACCAAGGTACTTGGAACAAATCAATAATTAATTACCAACTCTCTTTATTTAAATTACTCATCGTTATTCTACGGATAATTCTAACTCAAAAAATCAGGCAATGCAGAAGACATTCTATATAGTAGACAAAAATTTTATTTCGTGTTTAAGTGTCGGTGGCTAAAAGATATTTAAAAAGAGATTGCATAATGAGCATTAAACGACCGCAGATGCTTCAATTACATCTTAGATAGATAATTTGCTTTCATTGACTTAATTTTCCCTTTTCACTAATTAAATTTAGAATTCATGAAATGTTCTTTTTCCCAAGAAAATGATCTGTTATTCAGTTTAAATTACCTAAATATACATAAAAATCCATAATCTTAAAAGCCCTGCATTTTAATATTTATTTTTTATTTATTTAAATAATATTGGATTGTTGGTAGAAACACAGGTGTCGCAGCGTCCCTAAAATTTTCGCACTTTTCTACCTCAATTTTAAAACGTTAATATTTATTCTTGAATTTCATTGTAGATGCCGAAGGAACCTGACACGAAAATTTTTAATTTAAAATATTGGTAGAAAAGTGCGAAAACTTTAGGGACGCTGCGAACCCTGGAAACAAAACCAAAAACCACAAAAACACGTTTTTAATAGTAAAGTTTTGTAAAAAGCCGCAACAATAACAGCGTCATCAGTTATTGTAGACACGTGTCTGAAAGGGAAATATATCACTAATGAGTAGTTCCTGTAGATTTGTTGTTCGTCATTAGCGACCACATCTCCTTTCGTTCACGTATTTACAGTAAATAAAGACCGGCTCTTAATTTTCCAGCTCAATACTCACCTAATGTATTGTTTAGATTATGTGATAATTTTGTCAGAATTTTACTATTATATTTATTCAGAGTTGCCAACTTCTACGCCTTTTTAAATCATCTAAACATGTTTGGAATCAGAAAAATGTTTTAGTAAAATGTATGCCATATCTATTCAGTGTGTCGTATCATCTTATATATTGTCAATTTTTAAAGAAAATTTCTGATTCCAATATGTTTATTTGACCTTACGTAGGCGTAGAAGTTGGCAGCCATGTTTATTTGATTATTAGCTACATAAGAAAAATTATATAAAATTTTTGTGGTGAGAATTAGAAATTCTTAAATTAATAATAATAATAATAATAATAATAATAATAATAATAATAATAATAATAAACACGATAACATTGCTTTTAAATCAGACATTTCATATTTATTATTAATATTTGGAATTTGTATTTCGATTAGTAACCAAGGTACTTGGAATAAATCAATAATTTATTGAACAGAATTAATTTTATTTAATTTATTCATCAATGTTCTACGGATGATTAAGTTCACGAACTCCGAGAAATCAGATCACATTCTATACTATTGTGGACAAAATTCTTCTTTCGTACTTAAGTGTCAGAGACTGAAAGAGATTTAGAGAGAAATCGCATAATGAGTGTTAACCCTTTCCGGCACGGGCAATATCTGTTAGTAAAATGAGAAATTATCCACTGACACCGGAATTCACAAACAAATTTTTTAGGTATTTTGAAACCCTTAATTTAAGCTTTTATTGTAAAAGCAAAATTTCACTAAAATATTATTGGTGCCGTTTGCAAGTTTGGAATTAAAATTAGGTATCCCAGACCGGGCACAGTATGCCGAAAAGGGTTAAACACCCGCAGATATTTTAATTACATTTTAACCCTTTCCGGCACGGGCAAAATCTGTACTAAAATGAGAAATATTCGACTGACACCGGAATTCCCAAACGAATTTTTTAAATATTTTGAATTCCTTAATTTAAGCTTCTATTGTAAAAGCAAATTTTTACTAAATTATTACTGGTGGCGTTTGCAAGTTTGGAATTAAAATTAGGTATCCCAGACCGGGCACAGTGTGCCGGAAAGGGTTAAAAGGCTATTTTCTTTTCATTGACTTAATTTCCCCTTTCATTAAATAAATTTAGAATTTAAAAATTAGTTTTTTCCCGTAAAATTTTCTTCTTACCTAGTTTAAAATACCTTTCAAGTATAAAAAACAATCGATATTCTTAAAAGTACTGGTGAATTTCCCAAAGCCTTAAAATCAATAATAAGGAAATTAATTTTTTTTTTTTTTTTTTTTTTTGAAAAGTATAAAATGTCAGATTTCAATGCAACGTTGCCAAACTTCGCGGGTTTTTTCTTTTAAGACATTCTTAATTCTCACCAGAAAACTTTTATAGTTATTTTTTATTTAAATTATATTAAATTATTACAAACATGAAGGATATTTTAAAAAATATATTAAAAATTTTTGTTGTGCGAGTTAGATATTCTTAAATTTAAAAAACCGGCACATTTAGTAACACCGTTTTGAAAAATGACATTTTATACTTAATAAAAATAATTTGTATTTCAATTAGTAATCAAGGTATGTTGAACAAATCAATAATAAATTAACCCAAACTCACTTTATTTAATTGACTCATCAATATTCTACGGATTATTCAGTTCAAAAACTCGGAGAATGCCGAAGACATTCTACGCTATAGTGGACAAAATTCTTAATTCGTGTTTAAGTGCCGGAGGCTGAAAGAAATATAAAGAGAGATTATATAATGAGTATTAATCATCTGTAGATGTTTAAAACACATTTTAGATGGTTAATTTGCTTTCATTGACTTAATTTTCCCAATTTAGAATTCATGAAATCTCTTTTTCGCTATAAAAAATATCTGTTGTCTAGTTTAAGTTGCCTTCTAAATATAAATAAAAATCCATATTCTTAAAACTCTAGACTGTTTCTTGCAGCCTTATTTAGTTTTATATTTTATTTTTTTTATTATTATTATTATTATTATTTTGTAATAGAAAAAGAAAAACTTGAAAAAAATTTGCTATTAGCATAAAATGCTCAGCTTAAAAGCAGCATTTACAAATCAAGCTTTTTTTTTCTTTTTTTAAGACCATTTTGAACTCGCACCAGAAAAGTTTTATAGTTATTTTTTATTTAAATAATATTAGAACATAAGACTGAGCAGTAAAAATATGTATTATGACAGATTTCACTATGTGAATTAGATAATCCGAAATTTAAAAAACGCCAGTTAGTAATCAGTTAGTATTTACTGACATACTACAGTAAAACTTCCATAACGGACACTCCGGAATAGCGGACACCTCTATTTAACGGACAGTTTTCCAATCCCCACTCCCAAAACCTAAATTTTTGTATGTTTAACCTCTGAATAACGGACATTCTGAATAGTGGACACTTTATTCGGCGATAAAGGTTGAAAAAATACGTTTTAAAAAGAAAAAAAATGAAAAGCAAAGCAAAAAGGCCTCTGAATTTATCAGGACAACGTGTCACAAATTTTGTGATCGCAGATAAATGTAGATAAAAAGCTAGAGAAAATCCCCCCCCCCCCGCCCCTACGTTCAGTGCTAAATTCAGTCCGGGTTGTCCGGGAGGAATATCTCCCACAGCATTGAAATGTCACCCAAGAATATATTGAGATTTTATGGTTTTAAAAGTCAAAAAGGGCAATCCTTCGCTTCACGCCCGGAACTTTACAATGTCCAATAACGTCACACAGAAAAACAAATTACATGTAATCGCAAGCAAAAGTAAGCTTTTGTAACAGATTATTTCACGAGAATATAATAAACAATGGATAAAAGTGTGCACAAATTTATTTCATTCTTAATGATTAAAAAATAATTTTAATTTCTGATTAATTATATAATAGAGGTTTTAGGACATATAAAAGTAAATTAATGAAACATTAAGCATTTCTTAGCGGTTTTTGAATCTCGGAGGTTTTCCCAATAGCGGACACCTCCGAATAGCGGACAATTTCTGCGCTCCCGAGGTGTCCGTTATATAGAGGTTTTACTGTATTTCAAAAGGGATATATTATAATTAATATAAGGAATTTTTACTTCAGTTAGTAATCAAGGTTACGTGGAACAGATCATTAATAAATTAACCCAAACTCACTTTATTTAATTGACTCATTAATATTCTACGGATGATTCACTTCAAGAACTTAAAGAATGCAGAAGACATTCTATAATACAGCGGACAAGATTCTCATTTCGTGTTTAAGTGTCGGAGGCTGAAAGAGATTTAAAGAGAGATTGCATAATGAGCATTAAACGACCGCAGACGTTTTAAACACATTTTAGATGACTAATTTGCTTTCATTGACTTAATTTTCCGTTTCCCTAATTAAATTTAGAATTCATTAAATCTTTTTTTCCCTATAAAAATTATCTGTTACCTAGTTTAAACTGTCTTCTAAATACAAATAAAAATTCATATTCTTAAAAGCACTAGCAAGTTTCACGCAGTCTTAAGCGAATGGTGTCTAATGTCCGACATAAAAACAGCACTGCAAAATCTGACTTAAAAAAAACAAAAACAAAAAAAAAAAACTTTTTTGATTACCAGAAAATTTTAATTTTTTATTTAAATAGTATTGGATTATTGGATGAAACAACACTGAAAATCAGCAATAAATGCCATTAATAATAATAATAATAATAATAATAATAATAAATTTAGAAGCTGTCTTATAATAGTAAAACATCTGACTAAAATTCTGGAAAAATAACAGCTATCGCCAGTCACTCTAAACACGTATCCAAAAGGGGAAGATGTCACTAACAAATAGTTCCTGTTTATTTGTAGTTCGTGATTAGTGACCTCATCCACTTTCGATCACGTGTTCACAGTAGCTGTTCACGGACTTTTAATTTTCAGCCGAAAACGAGTTTCATGTATTGCTTTGACTTTATGATGATTTTTACAAAGTGTTACTATTTTAATTATTTTTTTATTCGCTTCATAAAATAGAAAAAAAATTGTATTAAAATATTTGCAGTGAAAAATAGAAATGCTTAAATAAAAAAAAACTCATATTTAACAATATTGCTTTTAAATCGGACATTTCATACTTGACTAATATATGGAATTTGCATTTCGATTAGTAACAAAGGTACTTTGAACCAATCAATAATGAATTAAACAAAATCTCACTTTATTTAATTAACTCATCAATACGGATGATTCAATTCAAGAACTCGGAAAATACAGAAGACATTAAATACTATAGCGGGAAAATTCTTATTTCGTGTTTAAGTGTGGGGGCTAAAAGAGATTTACAGACAGATTGTAATAAGCATTAAATGACCGCAGATGTTTTAAATACATTTTAGATGGCTAATTTGCTTTTATTGACTTAATTTTCCCTTTCACTAAATAAATTTAGAATTAAGAAATTATTTTTTCCCGTAAAATTTGCCTCTAACCAATTTAAAATGCTTCGAAATGTAAGAAAAATCGATATTTTTAAAAGCAGTAGTGTGTATCTCAAAGAGTTTGAATCAATAATTTAAAAATTGGAAGAAAAAGAAGAACAAAAAATTTTACAAAAATTTACAAAAAGTATAAACTGTCAAATTTCAAAGCAGCGTTGTCAAACGTGACGGGTTTTTTATATTAACACTTTCTGAATTCTCATCAAAAAATTTTAACTCTCTTTTTTTTTTTTTTTTTTTTTTTTTTTTTTTTTAACGGTTAAAATTTTACAGGATTAAAAGTAATGAAAACATATTATTCAAAATTTTGTGGTGTGAATTCGGAATTCCTAAATAAAAACAAATCAGAAATTGTACACCAAACGTGGCGAATGAGGTGCCTTCGAACTATGACTAGTTTTATAAACATTCTGTATAATAGCTGTCACACACTTATGCAAAAATGCATGAAAATGCATGCAATGCAATGCAATGCAATGATTCTATCTATTCAAAAGTACGGAAATAATGGAATTTAACTAAAATAATGTAGGGAATTCAATCCCTTTTTTGGCATGAGTACTTTGCTGTATGTACTAAATTAATAAATCAGTTTTATTCATAAATAAAGTTCCTCTTAAAGGTCAGTAAATTGGTACTTACCTTTTCTTAGACGACTTCTTTTTCGTAAAAATTCGCCTTGTTTTCGATGTATCCAAAGTTCAAAATAGAGCAGCAGGTCACTTATTATTTTTTATATATATTGTAACTTATTTCCTTACATACAGCACACCTTGAGAAATACATAATTAGAATTATTATAATTTTTGTTGGTAAAAGATTAGACCAAACGACATGTAAAATATTTAATTCCAGAGTTTTTTTATGCTTTCCATTTAGAACAGCTACATTTTTCTGAATAAATACAAATCGTATACATTTCAAGTTAAATAATAATGATAATAATAATAAAACAATCGTTAAAAGTTTATCAGTTCTAAACAAACGTATGATAGTCTTTTTCTCATCACAGTCTTCAAGGTTGCGTACATTCAGTGTTGTCAGATGACTGAAAGTAAATTTAACCTGAAATAGTGAAAAAAATTATAGAAGCTTTTCCCCAGCTATGTTTATACTCCCCAAACATTTCCCCATGAACTTCTTGTCCCTAAATAAATCCCATGGAGATTCAAAATTCCCTAAAATGGAGACAAAATCCCCAATCTGGCAACACTGCGCACATTGTTACTTAGGAAGATTTATACTCTGATCTGAATTGTCAAAATGATTGCACATTGAAAGAAATTATTTTCTCCCCTTTATACAGGATGTTTCGCTACCAGACCGACAAACTTTAAGGGGCGATAGTAGGCATGAAAACAAACATTATTAAATAGGAAATCATGGGGAGCAAACGTCTTCCGTAGGAGCTAGGGGCCATTAAAGTTTAAGGTCCAAAACTTCAAACGATGATAAAAAACAGAAAAAAGGGTCGATTTGTTTGCGGTTTTCACTGAAATCATTCTTCATATCACGATTTGTTTGTAAAAAAATTTTAAAGGTTGCGTTCAAAAATTGTCAATAGAGGGCGCTTTAGACTTTAGAGTAACGAGCAACTACTTTTTACCGTTATTTTGTGCACGGAGTTGAAATTAATCTAAAGTTTAGACTTTAACTTAAATATTCAGGAAATTGTAGGTAACTACAATAACAAGTATAATGCCTTCATATAATTTACTTTATTAAAAATACCAATTATAGGCATTAATTTTAGATCCTTTTAAAAAAGTCTCGAAAATAATTTTATATATCACATAATATAATTGTCAATATCACAATAAAAGTTTATATAATCTAAAATTTTAAAAAACTGATAACGTTTTCATCCCATCCAGGACATCTTCCCATCCAGGACGTACGCTGACTGAAGATGTCCTGGATGGGATGAAAACGTTATCAGTTTTTTAAAATTTTAGATTATATAAACTTTTATTGTGATATTGACAATTATATTATGTGATATATAAAATTATTTTCGAGACTTTTTTAAAAGGATCTAAAATTAATGCCTATAATTGGTATTTTTAATAAAGTAAATTTAACTTAAATTTTAAGCCCAAAATCGAAAACTTTGGGATCGGGTAACTAGCGAAAATTAAACTGTGAACAGAAGAAGGGATTTTGAAAGCTCATAAACATTGGACAAACTAATTGATTTTGTTGCAAGTTTGTGTGTAGGTCATTCTCTTGGTAATTTTATTCAAAATGACGTACAGCATTGGTGTCCTCATTTTTGATAGAGGGCGCTTCCTACACATCTCCGACATTTCAATGGCATTATTCCTCAGCGTTTTACTACCAGACCAACATACTTCCAGGAAGTGTTAGGGATGCAAAGACGACTTGGAATCACATTATAATGTAACTTCGAAAATGCCTTTCTTGCGAGTCATAGTTAAAATAAGCAGAGAAAAAAGCAACTTGATATTTCTAGAGCATGTTCTGTTGGAACTTCTGGTAAAAAAAAAGCACATGTTTCTCTTTTGTTGAGCCACTCTATGCGGATCCAGCACGATGAGGCTCCTCCACATTTTACTAATGAAGTTCTCCGACACCTCAACGTAACATATGGATAGCGGTGGATAGGATGTGGTGGCCCGGTTCATTGTCCTACCAGATAGTCGGACCTATCATGTATGGACTTCTGCTGGAGTCAAATGAAAATTTAGGTGTGTGAGACACCCGTACCGTCAGGTGAAGAACTCGCAGCTCGTATTTCTGTAGCTGCCAGAAAGCTATTAGAGATGCTAGGAATCTTTCAAAGCGTGAGGAATTCCATGCGACGCTGCTGTCAATCATGCTGGATTACTTCTGATCGTAATTTCGGAAACCCTTTGTAGTTAAACCTTTAAATAAAATGTTTCCTGCCACACTAACGTATTGCTGTTTCACTGCTTGTTTCTTTTGGTTTTTTCTTTGCTTCTTTTAACCATAGCCCGCAAAAAAAGGCATTTTCAACGTTACATTCCTATGTGATTCCAAGTCGCCTTTGCATCTCTAACACTTCCTGTAAGTATGTTGGTCTGATAATAAAACACCCAGGATTAATGCCATTGAAATGTCGAAGATGTGTCGGAAGCGCCCTCTATCAAAAAATGGGGACGCCAGAGCTGTAAGACATTTTGAATTAAATAATTACCAAGGGAATGACCTACATGCAAACCATAACAAAATCGAGTAGTTTTTCCAATGTTTATGAGTGTTGAAAATCCGCCCCTCTGTCCACAGTTCAATTTTAGCTAGTTACCTGATCCCAAATTTTTCGATTTTGGGCTTAAAATGTAAGTTAAAGTCTAAATTTTAGAATAATTTCAACCCCGTGCCAAAATAACGGTAAAAAGTAGTTGTTCGTTACTCTAAATTCTAAAGCGAACTCTATAGACAATTTTTGAACGTAACCTTTAAATTTTTTTTACAAACAAATCGTGATATAAAGGATGATTTTAGTGAAAACCGCAAACGAATCGACCCTTTTTTCTGTTTTTTATCATCGTTTGAAGCTTTGGACCTTAAACATTAATGGCCCCTAACTCCTACGGAAGACGTTTGCGCCCCATGGTTTCCTATTTAATAATGTTTGTCTTCATGTGTACTATTGCCCCTCAAAGTTTGTCGGTCTGGTAGCGAAACACCCTGCATTTCTTAATGACGATTTATGCCCGTCAAATAGGGCTTAATCGGCATGCCAAATTTTAATCCATACTTCTCATGGGATATCATTAAATTAATTGCATGTAGTAAGATTTAATCGAATAAGCATCATGGTATTAGAATAATTTCTTATCATGGGATATCATTGAATTGAACGCATGATAGGATTTAATAAATGAAGAAAAATCTATTAATAACTCTTCAGGTTTCGATCCGATTCGCATTAACCCCTTTGGGACGAGCGTCCGGTATACATGTCGCATAAAGTGCTAAAAATCCGTGATTATTTTCACCAGTAATTTTTTTTTATTGTAATTTTTTTCTTATTTAATTCGAGCATTTTCCCGATTTAACCCTTACGGACAAAGCATTTTCAGTGCTAAGATGTTAAAATATATTAATGAAACCGGTAGTTGCAAACAAATATATTCATAAATCAGAAAAAGTAATTTTTTTACACACATAATAAAATGGATTTTAAAAAATTAAAATTCCGGTGTCATTGTTGCATATCGGAATTAAAATTTTGTGGTTTCGTCGAGAAACCAATGAACGTTAAAGGGTTAATTAGGTAAATATTTTTGTTTTGAAAAATCGGTGACACAAGATTAAAAATCCTATAAAACACTCTCATCCCAAAACGGTTGAATTTGAAATGACTCCTCAAAAGAAAGCGGAAGGTGGATTTTTTTTACTGGATCTGTACAATCCGTTGAGTTTTGCTACCAATACTTTCGAAAAGTTTTTCCTGTTTTATCTTCCTTAAATAAAACAACCCCAAAAAATCTTGTATAAAATATTAATGTCCAAATTTAGGGGACTATTGATATGTTTAAAATGAACTTGCCTGGGGCAAGAGTTAAATTTACCAAAAAATAACTGTTTGCTTTACTAATGAACTCAAAATTTTGTGAATAATAAATACGTTCAATAAGTAAAAAAAAATCGATGAATTTCAAAGGCTTTTTTCAGAAAATTAAACGACAATTATGGATTAAAATAGAAAAAAAAAAATGTTCGAAAATTGTAACTCAAACACGGCAAATGAGGTCAGTTCGTACTTTAACTATTTTATGAATGCACAAAACTTAGTGCAGATCCTGTTGCACTCTTATATGCAAAGCTACTCAAATACAAAACTTACTACAATTATATGCATTAATTAAATTGAGTAATAGAGAAATAATACGACTCCATCTTTAATAGAACATGATCAGCATGGCAAAATAGAATCATCACGTATTATGGGACATCATTGAAATTGTTAGGTACTAATTCGATAAAGTAACTATGCATAATCTAGATCTAACCGATCTTAAGCTTGCTGAAATTATAAATAAAATCACCGTATCCCCATGTCCAGAGAAGAGGGATAAATCAGCCAGATAAATTAATCTAAAAAACCTTGCTTAAAAAAAGAAAAAAATGTAATTTAAGAAATTAAAACGACTCTTTCGAAAATGATATTTTCAAAGTCTAAAATTTTAAAGACTTATAAATAAATTTTACATTTAAATTAATAATACTAATAAAAAACATCATTTTTAGAATGACCATAACGAGTCATATATTACGTATGCCATGAATTAAACATTAATATTTCTAGACCAATGATAAAAAACAGTAGTTTATAGATATACAACTTTAACCATTTAAAATGCTCATTTTTATTTGATGGAGTTAATCAAACTGACTTCTGAACGCTTCATATTGCGTACGACATGGATTAATCATTAATATTGCTGGACCCATCAAAAACAAATTTTAAATGAAATTTCAGTTTTACAATTTTCGGAACTGCAAATTTTTAAACTTCTAAACATCGCACATTTTAAATTTTTACACTATTGCGTAGAGTAAAAAAATGCAATTTTAAATTATATTTGTTTGAAATCTTTATCACATTTTATGTTTGAATTATTATTTTTTTTAAATGTTTTTGTTACTATTTTTGTCATCGTGGCAACGATTCAAACTGTTTATTTTCCGATTTATTTTTAAATTTATTTTTGCTATAAAATGCATTAAACTGGCAAATTGTCTTATTTAGGAAATACACAAGGTGCCGTGATTGTCGATTCTTTGATAAATGCAGAAACCAGGGCCTAGCCAGAAATGAAGTATAGGGGGGGGGGCTCAAGAGAAGGTAGGGGGGGGGCTCAAAAAAAATTTCTCTCTCTCTCTCTGACGCAGAAAGATAAGTTAATGCTTATTCACATTGTAGGTATTATATTTCTTATTAAACTGTTGTAATAATGTAATTTTATGCTAAAAAGGTATATGAAGATGAAAATTTTGAGTGTATAACTGGTGCAAAATTAAACATCATGTTAGCTTCACATGTACAAATGGGATGAGGGAGTGTTGATACACTTATTTTAGATACAGTTTAGTAATTCTGCAAAACTAGGAAAGAGTCTCAAAATTAAATTAGATTTTTGAACAAAATTTCATTTGAATTTTCGGAACAGCAATTTATTTAGTGACCTTGAAATCTTTTCCAAGGGGGGGGGGGCTCAAAATATTTTAGGGGGGAGGGGCTGAGCCGCCCATAGCGCCCTCTTAGCTACGGGCCTGCTATAGAAACTATTGCAAAAAAAGCAATCAAAAACGGCATTTTGAACCGATTTTTCCGAAGGGGGAGATCTATGAACGAAAAAAGGGATCATACTGAGAAGGTATTTGTTTATAAATCAAATTCTCATGAATTGAGCGTAAAAAGACATCACACGGCACTTTATATGTCTCTTCAAAAATCCCCTCAGCAAGTTTCATGTTTCTACTTTTAAAAATATGTCTGAAATTGTATCGAAAAATTTCGAGCTGTTGAAGGAGGAAAAGCGTTTTTTCGAATACACCCTGGACCAATCAGATAACGAACAAGTTGCGGAATTCAACTAATAAAAAGATTCAGATTTCCCAATTCTCTACCGAGGGTAACAATTATTTTCTAAATAGTTAAAAAAATATTACCTGGATAGTTTCGTAATCCTACTTGAGGAATAAATTCTTTTAATTTTTTCAAAATCCAGTTATGAACAATAACAATTGGCAAATCCTGATATGGGCAAAAAAAAAGTAACTTTTTAATAATAAAACAGAACATTCCAAGAGACCTACTGTCTCTTGCCTTTAAAAAGAAAACTCTGATCTAATTCAACTTACTACAAAGATCCGTAGTTTGAACAAAAAACAAAAATTATGTCATCAAACATAGTTAAATTAGCGATAAATTATTGTATATAACCAGAATATTTATTTGAATGACATCAAGCAATTGTAGAAAACAATAAATCTATTTTAATGCATCCGAAATCAATGTAAAACCTATCAACTTATCAAGAAATCCCAAATACATTAAATTACTAGTAAATCATTATCGAGATTCCAAAACTATTATAAAAGTAAATAAATCTGTATTAAGTAACCTTGAAATCATTATTTTATTCATAAATATTCATCAAGAGCTATTAATGTAAACAAATTACAATTTTTGCCAAGAACAGATCAATCAGTTTTATGATTATGTTTTTATAATATAAACAATAAATTATTAGTAGAATTAGATTATAAACAATAAATTTGGTTGGATCTTACTGACAGAAATATAGCAGTACTTAACTTGTTAGAAGAAAACATAGAATTAGATTATAAACAGTAAATTTGATTGTTTCTTACTGAAAGAAATATAGCATTACTTAACTTGTTAGAAGAAAACATACAAACAAAAAGAAACAAGTTGGAAATTGCACGTGAAGCGTAGAAAATGAGGTGCGTTCGTACGATAACGAAGTTTTAAAATTATCACTCTCATATATCAAACTCGTAAAACTGTAAATAATTACAATTAAAATGCGCACCAAACAATGTTCTCCCTATACCATTATGCAATGGTATACTTTTGTGTGGCCTTGTAAATCAATAACAAATATTGTTTGTACCACAGATTATGCAAAATGTATATTATAATATGTACTTTATAGATGCATATCAATTTTATTACGTTCGAATGAGTGTAACACCATTAAAATGCATTTGAAACATTTTTCCCCATTAACCGTAATGTAACGGAATACTTTTGATTGTCCTTGTATTTGAACTATGCATCCGATTTTGATAAAATTTGAAATAACTTGACAAAATTATGTAATAATTATGTATTTAAAATTTCAAACGATTAAAACGATTTTGAAACTTTTTTGCCCATTGACCGTAATGTAAAGGGATCCTTTTGATTGTCCCTATAATTGATCTATGCATCCGATTTTCTTAAAATTTGAAATAACTCGACAAAATTATGTAATAATAATATATTTTAAATTTCAAACGATTCGGTTGGGTAGTTTTTGCGTTGTTATATGCGGATGGACAGACAGACGGACGGACAGACGGACGGACTGAACGACAACAATAGGTGTTACGTATATACATAATTATGAACGCACCTAAAAATATGATTAAATTTGACTGATGTGAAAATGTCTTGTGACTAATAACCTCTGCTGTTTGTCACTAAGCCAATTAAATATAAATGAGATATTTTGAATAACATTTACATTCAGATTTATGATAGTGTAACAAGAATGCAAAAAGTTTTTATCAATCACTTAAATGATTTGTCCGTACATCCTGCGGGCATGAAGAGTTTGCTTGATCCATCACTTAATCATTTCCGGCACGGACAAAATCTGTTAGTAAAATGAGAAATTTTCGACGGACACCGGAATTTATGAACGAATTTTTTAGATATTTTGAAATTATTATTAATAATGTAATATTGTAAAACAAAAATTTTAGTAAAATATTATTGGTGCCGTTTGAGAATTAAAATTGGGTATTCCAGACAGGACACAGTGTGCCGGAAAGGGTTAAAACTTTTTAACACCACTAATTTTTTTAAACAGAATTTCATACTATTCAATGGCACACATTTTTAGACTAAATATTACAAATATTTTGGCTTAAAAAAAGTGGTGTTAATCCTATATTTTCATTTTCTTGTATGTGCAAACAAAAATCAGTTAAGTGGATAATATCTCTTTAACCGCTTGAGGAGCGGTGGGATATATTTTATCTCACCTAATTTAAGAGAGATTCTCACCAGAAACTTTTAATGAAATTTTATATTTTGAATTTTGGCGGCAAGATGTTGACAAATTGCTTTTTTTTTTTTTTTTTTTTTTTTTTTTTTTTTTTTTTTTTTTTTTAAATATTTTTCTTTTAGATTCTTCCGGTGACATTCAATATACCGTAATTTCGGGTGTATAAGCTGCAGATCAAACAATTCTTTTTCGACCCAGAAATTTTTAAGAAACAAATATAACTAGTTAGATCGCCGTAAATATTTGTCTTCAATTACTAAATAAGATTTCTGGGTCCAAAAAGAATTGTTTGAGCCGCGGCTTTTACACCCAAAATTACGGTAACAGACACATTATTGCCTGCCTATCAAGGGGTTAAATTTCGATTTTCTAAAATTTGAAATGATAAATTCTGCTATGAATATATTGGATTGTAAAGAAAGTTTTCCACCAAATCACCATTGCACAATGGCAGAACCAGTATGGGCGCCCAAAACCAGTAATATTGTAAGGTTTTCTACTCCTTGATACATAGCAGTAGATTCTCTGGTTAGATAAGCGAACAGAACTTAAAGAAATTACCTGTATTCAGAGCATTTGGGATACCACCCTTGGTTACGCCACTGATTACTAATGATAATACTGTTTGAAATTATGTTCGGTAATATTAGATATAACCACCATTGCACCAAACTTTCACAGTGTCATATAATACAAAAGTAATACCCAAAGCTGTGCACATAATTCGGTAACATTCTGTAGCTGATTTTTTGTAACAGAACTGGTAGTAAATGATGATTCTAATCTGGTAGCTAGATAGTTCAATTTCAGACACATTTGTACTTAATAATAACGATATATTTTTTACAAATTTGACAACATAGTGTTACAAAGCTAGTCTCTTTCTTTCAAATGCCAAAAATCGCTTGACAAAATATGAGGAAATGCGTCAACGCGAATTGTTTGGGCTGGCAGTCTTAACTGTAAAGACATTCATTACAACCTGATACATATTAAATTTCAAACCATTCGAGGTTTTTGGGGGGAGAGGGGGGCGCTGTTTTATACGGACAAATGCAGGGCCCGATTACTGACGGGCACTCTCTCACCAGAAAAAAATTGTCGAAATTTTCGCCTTTTTTTAAACACCCTTTTCATTCAAATTTTTTGTCATTTTTTGGAAATTTTTTTTATTTCTTTTTCCTGATGGGAGAATGCCCCGTTGATAATCAGTCCTGTACAGACGGACTAAGAAGGTCACGATTATAGGTGCTATATATTTATGTAATTACAGGGTAGCGAATGGTAAAGGGAATACCCAATTTAGAAAGGTATTATTAAAGAAAAATTCAGCTTGTTTATTCCCTTTATATGATTTAAAGTATTTTTTTATCAAATCGGTTATGTTACACTTAGTGACTTAATACACTGGTCAAAACATTTAAAGGATATTGCAGTTTTAGGTGGATTTTGTATCTGGGAAACTTTTTAGCTGATTGATAGATGGTCGACAGACATAGTAGGTTATATGAGAATAAATTACACATGTTTGGCAGAAAAAAATGCATTTTATTGCGCATTTGTGTACAAAAGGAAAAAAACACAATTTGTGCATATGAGAAAAAAAGAATAAGAAAAGGTGTTTTCTTCAAAGAAAATCATTTTCAGTAGGGGGTATGGTTTCCACGAGCGGTCAGCAACGTTGAACACCTTTGAGGCATGGATTCAATGAGGCTATTAATGACGAGTTGGGGTATTCTGCCCCACTCTTCCAGAAGAGCTCTTTCCAGTTCTTGGAGAGTTTGTGGGGGTTATTGGCGGCCAGAAACTCGTCTTCCTAGAGCGTCCCAAACGTGCTCGATTGGATTCATGTCTGGAGAACACGCTGGCCATTCCATTCGAACGATTTCTTCCTAGAAAAGGAAATCCTCCACCAGGTTTGCACGATGTGGCCTGCAGTTATCGTCCATTAAAATAAAGTTATCTCCGATTGCTGCAGCGTAAGGGACTACAATAGGTCTGAGGATCTCATCCCTATATCGGCGACCAGTCAGAGCTCCATCTCGAATGATGTAGAGGTCACTGCGCCCGTCAATGGAGATGCCACCATACACCAACACTTCTCCACCGCAAAATCTGACACTTTCGTGCACGAACGCAGGATTATTCCTACTGCCACGGTCCCTCCAGATGAAAATACGCCTATTATTCGGATGCACAGAAAAACGAGACTCGTCAGAAAACAGAATATTGCTCCATTCATTTCTCCTCCAGTTGACATGCTCGGTTGCCCACTCCCTGCGGTCGCGACGATGCCTTGATGTTAATCTAACACATACCATCGGTCGGCGAGCATACAGACTTACAGCATGGAGCCGGTTTCGGACAGTCTGAGTTGGAATCATGGTGCCTGTAGCCGAGCGAAGGTGTTGTTAGAGAAGAGTAGCGTTCATGTTTCGGTGTCTCCGAGCTGTTAACGCTAAATACCGATCTTCATTGGGCGTTGTTGCTCGTCTACGGCCTTGCCCTGGTCTTCGGCCTGCACATTCACTCTCCAAAAAATCGGTTCCAGATCCTGGAAATGACACTTTGTGACACTCCAATGGCTTGCTCTACTTCGGCTTGAGTTTGGTCCCCTTCTAACCTACCAACACTTCTCCAAACTTCTGAATCTGTCAAATGACTTCGCTGAGACATCGTACTTATCGAAACAAAGCAATCACTGAATGCCGATCATCCTAGTCTTCATTCTCTTTTATCCAGTTGAAAGTCAAGTTTCATTCGCTGCCGCTGAAGCGACGTTTTTGACGTCGAACTCAAAATTTGCATACTCCACAGTTTGAAAACCAGAAAAAATTGCATTTGTGATTCTCTTCTTTTATTTTCGGCAAAAAAAAATTCGTTTATATCTTTATTTTATATAAAACTTCAAATATCCTTTAATTGTTTCGAGCAGTGTATATTGAATTCGTATTTCAATTAGACATGAAGGTTGTTAAACGAATCAGTAATGAATTAATTAAAACTCACTTTATATTATTTACTCATTAATATTCTACAGACGAATTTAAAGAACTTCTCAAATGCACAAGACTTTGTGCACAAAATTCTTATTTCGTATTTAAATGCAGTAGTAGGCAATTAGAGAGAATTCATAATTAGCATTAATCGACTGCAGACGTTTTTAAGCATATGGCTAATTTATTTACATTGACTTAAAATTTCCTTTCACCAAATAAGTTTAGAATTCATGAGATTTTGTCAAATAAAGTAGTGAGTTCCTGATTCTCATCAAAATTCACTTTGTTTAATTTGTTCATTTATACACCATATCTTTCGAATTCGTGAAAGTGGTTGTGATTACAGAACTTCAGATTTACTGTATTTCTCCCTTGGTCTTCAGATTTCATGAGGAAAACTTGTAGTGTTTTGTTGAACTGTATGCAATTCAAATAATAATGACTGAAAATATATGATAAAAAACATGTCAGTCAATAAAGAATGCGTTTATTTTTATCATTTTTTTCAATTTATTTATAAAAAATGGAATCAAAGAAAACAGGTTTGAAAAAAATGAGGAAATTTGAAATTTTAGTTGGTTCAAATTCCAGTTAGTGTGGTACAAGATTGCCAATTCGACTTCCTTTTTTATTCACAAAATACGAATGCACACTAGAAATTAAGATTAGTATCTTTTTCTTTATTTGGCGACAGATATTTTGTGATTACCAAAATTGAAAGTTCTTCTCTTAATATTTCAGGAATGAATTAAAAACCTCTAAATAAAAAAGGTGGGCTAATTGGTAGCCCCGATGACTAGTAGTTCTCCTTTTCCCCCCTTTCTTTCATTTATAATAAAAAGAAATATGCAATTTTTTTCGATTTCCGGTTTCCATGGATTTATATGTTTTAGAGATCATAAATCTCGAAAGATAGGTTTTGTCAAAATGTTTGTCTCTCTCAATGAGTTTCCGTGTGTCCATCTGTCCGTGTGTCGCTATTGTATCATCGAAAAGTGTATGTAATAATGCATAGAATTAGAAATTTCATATATAGATTTTTAACATTGGCCAGCAGGCCTCAGTGTCATTTAGTGATACTCCGCAAGAAGGAAGAGCTTTAATAGCGATTTCTGTGACATTTTCATAATTGCATTTTTGAAATGTGCATGAAGTTATCATAGCTGCCAACTCTTCCGATTTTTTGGCCCGGAAAAATTTAATAGAAATTTTTGACTTATTTAATCGGCATATTTCGGCGATTTGAAATGATAAAATTTTCTGTAAAATTTTTCCGGGCCAAAAAAGCGGAAGATGTTGGCAGCTATGAGTTATGCATACAACTGATCCTAAGTTTATGTATATTAACATACGGCCAACAGATCCCAGTTCAGTTTGGGGATATTCAACCTGAAGAAAGTGCTGTATCAATGATTTTTTTGCATTTTTCATACTCTTATCATTATAAGAGCATGAATTTGTGAATCAAATTGAATCAAATTTCATGTATATATTCATGGTTATGGCTAAAAGGTCCCATTTGAATTAAATTTATGTTATTTCCAACATTTGTCGTCTGCAAACGAGGGCTTTTAATACAAGACATGTTTCCTTAAACATACAATTATTATTTTTTTTATCGATGGTATTTAGAGATAATAGTTTTTTTAAGTTAAAAAAAAATTATGCGATCTTGGATTTTTCTGAGATCTACAAGATTTTGTAAAACGGCTTTGCAAATTAGACAAATTCTGAGCAATTTTCTTTATGATGCATCATGTGTTATATTCTGGTGTTACGAAGGATTACGCCACATACCCCTCGAGGGAGTGTCCTTAATGGTGGTCTTTCTAAGGGAAACTAACTTGTATTTACACATGATTTCCCAAGGCTCGAAGAAAAACCATGAAAACTCCGAAAGATTTGACCGACGTGCGCGATTGGGTTCTAACCCAGCACTTTCTATCTACCAACTTTCAAGAGCTGAACTTCTCAGCCACTCGTGGAGCCGTGTTGTGTTCTACTACAATTAATATAATTATTCATCTCAAATGTAATTCAGCATCTTGTAAGTTTTAGTAGTATAAATGCAACAAATAATCAATATCTTGACGACACACATGCACATTTAAGAATGAAAATGACATTAAATGAAATTAAACGTCATTCGCCACGTACATCCAAAAAAATCTACGTATTAATAACATATTAATAACAAATTATTTATTTTCATTTCGAAAGTAGAGAATTCAAAATGCGCATGCGCATGGCTAATTAGATATTTAACGAAGTACCCGGGCCATTTTTAAATTTCGCTTACATATGCTGTCCAAGAATAAAAAGAAGAAAATTCAAACATAAATTAATATTTAAAGTTCGATTTCAGTTATGCATTAGCTAAAGAGGACTATATTCATAGCTGCCAACTTTTACGCATTTTTCCTACCCCAAAAATTTTACAGTAAATATTGTCTTATTTAATCATCGAAATCTTATGATTAAACAAATGGAAAATCTCTGTACACTTTTAGCGGTAGCGAAAATGCGTAAAAGTTGGCAGCTATGATATATTGAACATTTCTAACATGAAAAATTAAAAAAATCAATAAAAATTTTGGAGATATAAAAAATTATGAATAAAAAAAAATTTTTGAAAATTGTGATTAAAATTGTGATTATTCCAAATTTTATGTAATTAACTAGCGAGCTACGTCCGCTAGCTGGACCACTTTTTCCAAACGAACCTCGGTATTAAGCAGTATATAAGAAGCAAAAAAATTCATTTAATAAGAAAGTCTTGGTGTTCGAATCCTCAAGCGCGAAAAAAAGTAAATTAAAGAGCCAAGGTCCCGTTAAAAATATGTGATTTCGCATGGTGGGCCACGTGCACTTGAAAAAAAAAAAAGATTGTGGATCGGAGCTATGGTCGCTTCGCGCCCATAGTCCCGTTAAAAATATTTGGTTTTGCACGGTGGGCACTAAGCGTCCATAAGACATTTTTTCGTATTTTTTAGTTCATCAAAAGCAGATTTTTACGCAGATTCTGAATATGTAATCAGTTTTTTTCTACTTTAAAAACTGTCTGCATGATGGTTTAAGAAAAAACGCGCAAAAAAGGGAGAAAAAGAGGTTTTCGACTGCTTCTTCTTTTAGCCAAAGGGGAAAAGTTCAGGTTCTTCACCGCAAGGTGGCGCAGTGTTCTGCCTCAGAGCTCCGTTTGAGCGCCGTTTGGGATTTGAGACATTTTTCGTTCCAATTCCCAAGGGGTTTTTAATTCATAACTTTTTTAATTTTGGTCCCACGGTCTCGAAAATGCCCGAAATGACTTCCCCGGAATTTTTCCAATCGAAAGACACCTCTCGCGACTTCCAACTCGCCCGCGTTGCGAAGTTTAATCGGCTTCAAGCAGACAGAGGCGCAATGATTTTATTAGTATAGACTGTTATTTTTTAAAATCTAATTTAACTTTTTTAAATAAAGAGATTTAATTATTTTAAATATGAACAGTTAGTGTTCTATAAAAATGAAAAAATTTGTTTACAAGCGATATTTTCTTTAACCCTTTGCGGGGCAGTGGTTTCATAGACATACCACTCAATTTTAATTACCAAATGAAACATTCGCCCCGGAATTTTGTTAAAGAAAATTACGGTTTATTGAATGCGTGAAATATAGCGTTTTCATATTTATAAATAAAGTTGTTTTCAAATTCCGGTGTCAGTCATTAATTTCAATACTTAAGCAATGAATTTGCCCTGCCCCACAAGGGTTAAGAAATTAACAGAAATATTTTGTCCCTCACTATGCGTCAAGTCCGTTACCTTGTGATTATTTTAGTCAAAATAGCTTTCTAACTGTGCCTAAAGTTAGCAGCAAATATTTGGCGATATAGTTATACTATTCACGCAACTACTACTTGCCATTTTTTACTCTTAAATTCTGAAGTAATGTAACAGTAGCAAGAATCAGCTTTCATCAAAGTTGGAATTTTTCTTCACTGTCAAGTATATTACTGTAAATGTTAATATAAAAATAATGATTTTTGCACTTTTGTAATTAACTGTTGTTTACTAAATAGTTTCAGAAGGTATGTGTGTTATTATCTAAGTTAGAAATTATACAAGCTAGTTCATTTATAATAGTTTTATTTTAACCCATTCGTGCCCAGCATCTTTTGCGTAAATTTTATTTGGTTGGCACCACTATTGTTAGAAGATTTAAGTTTATTTCATTAATCACGAAAATGAATCATTTAAATAAAATAATTACTACTTTTCTTTTTTACCGGTGTCAAAAACAGTGCTGAATGCACCTTTTGAAGCGTCCCTAAAAAGGGACGCTAGGCACTAATGGGTTAAATGTCAAGTCCCTTACTTGTCATGTCTGTTACCATATGTGTAAGCGATGAAATGTAAGCTGCTAAGTAAGTTTGCTAAATAGTTTTAAAAGGCATGTAAATTATTATCTAAGTTAGAAATTATGCATCTATTTCATTTCTAATAGTTTTATTTGAAATGTTAAGTTTCTTACCATAAAATGTAAGCGAAAGGTGAAAATGGCCCACCTCGAACACTTTCATCTTTTTAAATATTTTTTAACCATATATTAACTGTACTTTATCCATTAACTTCTGCGAAAGATACAATATGTTAAAACTACACAAATTTTTAAAAATATTTTTCTTTTCTATGCATAGTGCATCATATGTTCTTCAAAGGTAATTTGGTGAAATGTTATAAGCTTTATCATGCTTTTAAATCACCGAAGTATAAACACTAAGAGATATTAATAGTTATGGCTTTTACATTTACTTCCTTATTTCAGATTGGTAATTATGTATTGTAAGATTAAAATAAGACTTTTTTAAATAATCCATAAAATTCGCCGAAAACTTATACTTTAACCTTTTATCTACAGAATTATGAATTCATAAATATTTTACATTCTAAAGCATTTTACGTAAATTGTTTAAACTAAATTAAAAGATTTGCATAATCATTTAAGAAATTTTTGAAGGATTTTAGGAGGATTGAAGGATTTAGAAGGATTAATTAAATTTGAATTTACAGGGTTTTGCGCAATATTTATAACCCAGTTCAAATCTTTTATTTTAAACTATTTTCTGAGTATTTTGTAGAATAATAAAATGTACCAATATGATGTTCTTATAACATAAATATACAAATATTTCCGCATTAAAAAAACATCACCCCCCTCCCTCCCTCAGCGCCAAGAAAGCTGAAAAGATACAAAGGCAAAAGAAATCATCGTTTTAAAAATATTTTTGTTTTGTGTAACAAATAGTGCTTTTGGAACAAAATAAAGTAATGCATCTGAAACTTATCCTGAACAATATTAAAACTAATTGACTTATTAAAAGAATTTTATGATAAGTAATTTTAAGGGTACTTACAAGTACCGTCGGTAGATAAAGGTTAATGAGTTTCACCTTCGTCTTTTATCAATCTCACGAATAGATTCTTTTTCATGAATTTACTATTATTCTTTTCAGGTGCGTTAGTAATTATGTAAATACGTAGCACATGCGTCGTTCAGTAGTTCAATTCGTCCCTGCGTTTGCTCGTCTGTCCATCTGTCTGTCCGCATATAATAGAGTAAAAACTACCCCACTGAATCGTTCGAAATCTAAAGTATATAATTGTTGCATAATTTTATCGAGTCATTTCAAATTTTATGAAAATCGGATGTATAGTTTAATTACAGAGGTAATCAAAATATGGCCAATGAGAAAAAATACTTTCAAGTGCATTTTAATGATGTCACACTCTTCCAAACATAATAAAGTTGATATGAATTTGCGAAGTATGTACTAAAATATACATTCTGTACAATATGTGGTGCAGAGAATATTTGTTATTCCTTTACAGGTTCCCCACAAAAGTATTCAAATACATAATGGTATAAGGGAGAAACATTGTTTAGAGGGCGTTTTAACTAAATTGAACTATTTCACATTTTATTAAATAGATATACATTGCTACTGTTTACTACAAATTACTTCCTGTATAATAACAAATTGGAAATTGCACGGTAAACGTTGCAAATGAGGTGCGTTCGTACGATAACGAAGTTTTTAAAATAGCACTCTCATATATCACTCTCATAAATTGCAAATAGTTAATTACAATTAAAATGCGCACCAAACAATGTTCTCCTTATATCATTATGTAATGGAATACTTTTGTGTGGCCTTGCAAATCAATAACAAATGTTTTTTCTGCCACAGATCATGCAAAATGTATATTATAATATGTACTTTATAGATGCATATCAATTTTATTATGTTCGAAGGAGTGTAACACCATTAAAATGCATTTGAAACATTTCCCCGCATTGACCGTAATGTAACGGAATACTTTTGATTGTCTCTGTAATTTATCTATGCATCCGATTTTCATAAAACTTAAAATGACTCAGCAAAATTATGTAAAAATTATATATTTTAAATTTCAAACGATTCGGTTGGGTAGTTTTTGCGTTGTTATATGCGGACGGACAGACAGACAGACGGACTGAACGACAACTATGGGTGCTACGTATTTACATAATTACGAACGCACCTAAAAAGCAGATAGTATTTACAAGGACATACGATAGACTTTTGCTACTGTATTGTATCCGAAGTACTGTATACTACCACACCTAGATCTTAAATTTTTAAAACTTCGTTATACTACGAACACACCTCATTTGCTATGCTTGACATGCAATTTCAGGCTTGTTTCTATATTTTATAGTGGCAAATAAAAAGTTAATTCAGGTCCTATTTTCGAATACGCCCGCCATGTGCATTTATTTGTTACCAGATATTTCTTTTCATGTTATTTATCCGACAATTTATGCTACAGTGTTAAAAAAAGACAGATGTTTTTAATTTATGAAAGCTACTATGTACTATTACTTTTATGTGCTATTACTACTATGTACTTTTATTACTGTGTACTATTACTTCTAGTACCATAATCATGTACGAAAATATTCGATAAATGCTTCCAAGTCACTCAATAATCAGAGCAGTGTTCTCCAATTTTATCTTTAGAAACCTACGAAAACAATTTACATTCGAAATTTTAAGAAGAGTTTATAAAAATAAATTTATTATTTCTTCTCGATTTTTTTAAACATTTTTGAGTAGTTTTTATAACGCATTAATCAGTTCCCTGATTTGTCTGTACGCGTAGCTGACAACTTTTACGCATTTTTCCTACCACAAAAATTTTATAGTAAATAATATCTTATTTAATCGACCAAATCTTATGATTAAAATAAATTGAAAAAAGTCTCTGTACAATTTTAGTGGTAGCGGAAATGCGCAAAAGTTGGCAGCTATGCCGTACGTCATATGGGAAACGTGTTTTTGTCCAATCATGATTTGTCCTTATCGCATACAAGCACCCATATTCCAATCATGATTTATTATTTTCACCAGTAAATTTTTATTGTTAATTTCGGAATGTTTAACCCCATCATATTTTCTGAACATCTCTAATATCGTCACAAAAAAATTTATTTTTGAAATTTAAAGAAAAGTTGATAATAATGGGGGTTTTTTTTAGCTTCCCGTAGTTTGCGAATATGTTTAAGAGTACATTTTACAGTGCATTAGTAAGTAATCTCTATCTAGAAAAATAGTTTTTCGGATACTATGTATCCGATAAATAATAATCCGATAAATCCAATATGTATCCGTAAGTATGTAAAAAAAGAAATTTTTATTGGCTGCCTGTAGTTTATGAAAACGTTTCCGAGTACCTTTTACAGTGCACTAATCAGTTCTCTCGGCCCGGAAAACTTTTCCGATGCTACGAGGTAAATATTTTCATGTTCAACAAGCATGTTTTACATGAAAAACATGTAGTGTTAACAATCTTAACATTAACATTAAACTAACATTTTTTTCTGTGACAGTTTCATGCAGAATTTCAGTTATGCAACCAAAAATGTTTAGTTGAGGTTTCATAGCATGCGAAAAACAGATTAATTCATTATAACATTTGCCCCACCAGTGGCCGAGAGGTTCAGACCTCTCAACTGGTAGACGGCAGGTGCTGGGTTCGAACCCAATCGCGGCTGTCGGCCTAACCGTTCGGAGTTTTCGTGGTTTTCTTCGAACCTTGCGTAAATACGGGTTAGGTTCCCTTAGAAAGACCCCCACGAAGGGCATTCCCCCCTGGTCCTATATCCCATTAGTGTAGATAATCGGACGACAAAAATAAACCAAAACCAAATCATTATAACATTTACTCAAAAGCGTTTATAAAAATTAGGGACAGCTAATAAAATATTTATTTTTATAAATTATTCTTTAAATTTTAAAAATAATTTTTAGTCTGAGGTTTCTAAAGATAAAGGAATGATTTTCGGAGTGTTGGGCAACTTAGAAGCGGTTATCGAATATTTTCGTTCATGAATATAATAAATTTTCGTAGTTTAAGAAACATCTGTTTTTTTTTTTTTTTTTTTTTTTTTTTGCAGTGCAGCATTTATCGTTAATTTACAGAGAGACATAAAATAATTGATGTGGCTTTTTTTTTCTGTTGTATACATTTTTAACCTTCCTACCCTGAATGGGTCTAGTTGATCCACAACTATAATTTGTTTTATACGATTCGAACCGGAACATTTTTCTTAAAGAAAGTTAACTATCAGATTCAGAGAAAGAAACCAATTAAATATATCAAAATTTTTTTAAAAATAATTCTGGTGTGAAATGTTTTTATCATGATTGAGCAAAATTTGAACAGGGTAGGAAAGTTAACTCTCTCATGCATACGGGCCTCATATGAGGACAGATAATTATTGCACTATTAAGGAAAAAAACTTTTGAGCATTCATTTATAGAGATCCGATTTGTTGATAGTAACAGCTAGCATATAGTGCAATAATAAAATTAATTTATAATGGGTTTTCATTTATCTCAAAAAATGATTTTTAGTCAATAATGCAAAATAATGAAAAATAATTTATGCATGAGAGGGTTAAATTGATCTAATTGTATTAAGTCTAAGTGTATAGTCTAAGTGTATTAAGCGGTGTATATAAATTTTGTATATCACATGCAGCGCTATACCAAATACTTCGCTTTTTTTCTTTTTAAATTGTTTATTTAGATAAATCATTTTATTGTAAGAAAAAATAAAAGTTTTAATAATATCCTGTGAGACATGGAAAATGTGTCAAAATCTATTCTTGATTCATGATTTTTTCTCTTTGTTGATTTGTATGATTGTTTTTTCTTTAACTTGTTTTCAAGGTAAAGAAAGTTTTCTGGAATTGTCGATAGTTACAAAGGTACATTTACATTTTGTAAACGTTTTAATTTTACTACAGAAAGTCTGAGCAATTTTTACAATGTACAATACTTTCATCTTATTCAACATTTTCCATCTTTTAAATAACTGGTACATTATCCATAAAGTTAGTTAAAGACAGAATCTATTAAAACCACGCTAATTTTCTGAACTATTTTACTTTTCTGTTCTGAATGCATCGTAAGTTCTTCAAAGGAATTTCATGGCGCGTAACAAGCTTATCTCCGATTTCTGAACACCAAAGCATTAACACTGAGAAAAAATTAATATTCATGGCTTTTCCCATTAATTTCTTTGTCTTAGTTTGGCAATTACACGTTGTCTATTTAAAGTTAGACTTTATATTAAATTGTCAATAAAATTCCCCGAAAAGTTATAATTTAATGACTTCTTATTTTTCTTTTAGAAATCTCACGAAGATATAAATTCTTTTTAACAAATTTATTATTTTTTTATTTTGTTATACACATAGGTTACATTTACATTTTGTAAACTTTTCCGTTATACTATAGAAATTCTGAAGGTTTTTTTTTTTAACAATATACCACGCTTTCATCTTTTCTAATATTTTTCATCGTTTAAATAAAAATACATTATCCACAAACTTATGTTAAAAGCAGAATATATTAAAACTACGCTAATTTCCTGAGAGATTTTACTTTTCTGCACTGAATGCATCGTATATTCTTCAAAGGTATTTGATAGGATGTAACAAGCTTATCTCCAATTTCGGAGCATCGAAGCATTAACACTGAGAGAAATTAATATTCATGTCTTTTCCCATTAATTTCTTTGTCTCAGACTGGCAATTACATGTTGTCTAATTACTTTACCTTGAAAACAAGCTAAAGAAAAAACAATCATACAAATCAACAAAGAGAAAAAATCATGAATCAAGTATAAATTATGACACATTTTCCATGTCTGACAGGATATTATTAAAATTTTTTTTTCTTACAATAAAATGATTTATCTAAATAAACAATTTAAAAAGAAAAAAAGCGAAGTATTTTCTATAGCGCTGCATGCGATATACAAAATTTATATACACCACTTAATACACTTAGACAATATACTTAGACTTAATACAATTAGATCAATTTAAAAATGTATACAACAGAAAAAAAGGCACATCAATTATTTTTTTAAATATTCAGTAAAATTCCTCGGTTTAGTTTGGTTTGGTTTATTTTGTCGTCCGATTATCTACACTAATGGGATATAGGACCAGGAGGGAGTGCCCTACGTGGGGGGTCTTTCTAAGGGAACCTAACCCGTATTTACGCAAGGTTCGAAGAAAACCACGAAAACTCCGAACTAAAATTCCCCGGAAAGTTATAGTTTAATGGCTTCCGTATTTTTCTTTTAGAAATCCCAAGAAGAAATATATTCTTTTTAAGAAATTTATTGTTATTATTTTTTCTTTTGTTACTCACACATATATATTATATATATACCGGGTGCATCATAAATTAGTGCATTAAAACTATGAAAATTTCCTGAATTATTTTACTTTTCTGTACAGAATGTATCTTATCTTCTTCAAAGATCTTTGATGGGGCGTAACAAGCACCGAAGCATTAACAATGATTGAAATTGATATTCATAGCTTTTCCATTAATTACTTTGTTTCAGACTGGTAATTACTCGTTGTCTAATTAACGTAAGACTTTTTTACATATTCAATGAAATTTCCCGTAAAGTTATAATTTAATGACTTCCGTATTTTATTTTAGAAATCCCAAGAAGAAATAAATTCTTTTTAATAAATTTATTCATTTTTATTTTTTATTTATTTATTTATTTTTTGTATATATATAACATATTCGTCGTCTCTGCACAGCCGTTACAATGTTTCGGGAAAGATACAACACACCTAGCGATTTTTTTAACTATGTAACATGTTTTCATCTTTTTCAATATTTTCCATCTTTTAAATAACTATACATTACCCCCAAACTTATGTTAAAAGCAGACCTGAACTATTTTACTTATCTGTACTGAATGCATTGTATGTTCTTCAAAGGTATTTGATGGGGCGTAACAAGCTTATCTCCGATTTCGGAGCACCGAAGCATTAACACTGAGAGAAATTGATATTCATGGCTTTCCCATTAACTTCTTTGTCTCAGACTGGCAATTACATGTTGTCTGATTAACGTAAGACTTATTTTTAAATATTTAATTACATTCTCTCAAAATTTATAGTTTAATGACTTCCGTATTTTTCTTTTAGAAATCTCAGGAAGAAATAAATTCTTTTTAACAAATGTATTGTTTTTTTTTTCTTTTGCTATATATATATATATATATATATACTGCTTGACCAGTTTTAAAAGACCTGTCTTGGCATACAGCCAAAATAATGGACCTTTCCGAAGGTAGAAAAGCATCAACAGGGGACGAAATTCCTCTCCATTCCCGACAAAAGCAACCGTAGGAAAAATTCCCTTTTCATTGCTCCCAATCCTATTATCAACAATAGACTCGTCTAACTCAGACTTATTACTCACGTGACCGGTCTTTAATGCTTGGCTCAGTAGTATATATGTATATATGGTGTTTCTGCACAGCCTTTATAATGTTTCGAGAGAGATGCAGCACACCTAGACGATGGCAATGAATGATCAAAGCAATTATATAGAAATCGCTGTGTAATTTCACAGCAATGCATGATCGGAATTGATTTCCTGTCGCAGAAGTGACGACACAAAACAAAAGAAAGGAAATACACGAACAAGGTTATAAATTGTGTATATTAGTGTTAATACAAGAAAAATGGTATGACAATGCTGGGAAACTTATTGCATGTATCGTGCAGTGCTGGGGAAGTCTGGGATTCTCCCGGTATTTTCAAGAGCATTACATCTTCCATGTGCTGGAGATGAGATGTCCCAGGGTAATTTCGGACCCCCTTCTTTCATAAGATCATTGTCTCTCTTTTTGTGCTTATTTCTCAATTTTCTGCTGCATTAAGAATAATAAATATGTTTTTTTCATTCTGTCCTTATCCTTCCTTTTTTGAATTCGTGTAGTCACTACCGCGTCAGGAAATCGTTCCCGTCCATGCATTCTTATGTTGTTTATCATTGTCTAGATGTACTCTATTTCTTCTGATACATTGTAACGACTGTGTTGAAACACAGTTAATGTTTATGAGTGGTTAGTTGATTTATAAGTGGTAAGCAAATACAATGAGTAGTATTTAGAACACTTGCATGCGCATATAACAACCAGCAAATATTAATTTTCTGAATTTTTAATCGTAGATTTCTGCGATAAACTGAAGATTACTATTCTGAAATGTTGTACGAGTCCTGAATCCTTGCAAACATGAAGATTGTAGGTCGAGTTCTCTGCTTTTAAGAAGCTTTGTTCTATAAGACTGTAAGATTTAACATTTTAGAGAAGTTTGTAATTTCAGAAGCACTGTAAAAAGTGTCATAATGGTTACGTGACTTATGAAAAAAAATTACAAAAAGTTACTTTTATAGAGTGACCCTGCCAGTAGTTGATAAAATAAAATCAGTGCCATGAAGTTTTTATTCTATATTCTGCCGTTTAAGTTTTAGAAGTAAACTAACTCGATTGCTACAATCCTTACTGAATGTCTTATAATGTACAAGAAGGAAATCTGCTGAAATTAAAAAGCAACAAAATTATAAATAAATAACTTTTTTAATTGTCATTTTTCCAGTGATTTATCAGGCGAAACAGGTCAATTAAAAACCAATAAAATAATCTTTAAAATATCATCTTTGGATGATGTTTAATGACAATATTTTTAACAAATTATATTAGCATAAATAGGCTAGATGAAAATGGATTATTTTAAGTTACTGTAATTATCTCCAACTAAACAAAAAATAAATATTTACACTTTCTAATAAAAAAAAAAAAATCATAAAATAGCTTTCCTTACGGCAGACAGCAGACAACAATGTGACTACAGGTACATTAACATTCAACCAAATATATATATATATGTGTGTGTGTGTGTCTAGTGTCACATATAAAATTCATTTCAACCTAAAATAGAGCAATAATACAAAAATTGATCTATTACTTTGATTATTGGAAAAGTATCGACAAGCAAAATCACACTATTTTATAAACATTACTGCTATGTTAACCTTTTTAGGAGAAAGGGACTTATATTTGTAAAATTCTGAATTGAATGATTGACACCAGAATCAAACAAGTTTGTTTCAAAATAAGAAAAAGCTTTTGTTCACACACACACAGACACACACACACACATATATACTAACAGGAAATTTTACATCCCCATGTTCTGGTACAAATGTGCTATTTATGAATTAAAATTAAGTAGTCCAAAAATGAGCCACTGCCCTTGAAGGAATGTAAAAAATTCTGAGCGATTTTTTTCAATGCACTATGTTTTCATCTTTTACAATATTTTGCAGTCATTAATTAATGGTACTTTATCCTAAATTTCTGTAAAAGATATTACATAGTAAAACTAAGTTCATTTCATGAAACATTTTTACTTTTCTGCATTGAATGCATCATACGTTCTTCATAGAAATTTTATGGGATGTAACAAACTTTATTCCAATTTCGAAGCATCGAAGCATACATACTCAGAGAAATTACTACTATGCCTTTTATCGTTACTTCTTTGTCTCAGACGAACAATTATACGTTAGAAAATTAACATAAATCTTTTAATTCCTCAGTACAATTTGCGGGAAACTTTTAAGAATTTTAATGAGCTTTTGCTCCTTAAACCTCATAAATGATGATTTTTTTTTGATAAATTTTTTTCATAAATAAGGTTTTTTTAATTTAATTTAGAGACAAAAATACTGGAGCTGGTCATTGCAGCAACTGAGAGCCACAAAGTTGATACATATCAGGGATGAGATTTCCGCTTTTTTGCACACCAGTAAAATCTTAGAGAAAATGCTATCTTATTTAATCGAAACATTTTTGCGATTTAAGACAACAACATTTTCTCTAAGAATATACTGGTGTCCAAAAAAGCAAAAATCTCATCCCTATACATATGCATTTCGCTTTGTCGTTTTCTCGAAAGTCGAAAAAGAGCGAAAGATTAATGTAAGGTCAATCAGATTTATTTTTTGGACGTAAAACTTTCATTATTTATTTTCGAACCGTAATAAAAAAAAAGAATAATAATTGAAATTTGCAAATATTAATTTAAAAAAACTATACGTTTTATTGTATATAAGTACTTTTTTAACTTCGAAATTTACGTGTTTAAATTTATTATGAAAAGAAAAAAAAAATACAAACATTTGTGTCTATAGACCAGATTTTTTTGTTGTCATTTAAATTATTTATAGTCATCTCAATGCATAATCTACTACAAAAAATTATTTCTCTGTTAAAAATAAGGCAGAAATATTTTTTTTTTTTTTCAAAAAATTTATACGAGCGGGATTCGAATTCACAAAGAAAATTCTCAAATCTCGTATGCTGCTGCCCATGCTACGCAGCCGCTTGCCAAAGCCTGAAATTTATTCGATTATAAAATGTAGCGCTATATACATTCGATCTCGATTTTTGAGCAGACGACAAACTAACAGCCGAAATAAGCATGCGCCGACTTTGTTGCAAACAGATGCTGCAACTTTTGTTCCCCGACAAATATACAAAAGCGTTTGCCGAATTTAGGACCTGTGCATTTAGTTAGATGCATTTTAGAATATTAATCTTCTCCTCCATTTTCAATCACTGATTCCCAAACCTTTTCGCGGGTGGTGTCCACCAGTAATATCACCTAGTTTTATTAATAATGGCACCAAGTATGTTTATTTAATAATATCTTTTTAAAATGTACAGGGTAAGTCAGCAAGTTTTTAATTTATAATAAATTTGTTTGTATTTTCTGGTGTCAGTCTGTAATTTTATAATTCTATAAAACAGAAATACTCCGCGTCGGAAAGGTTAAACCTTTGAGCTCTGATGAGTGAATTTTTTCCCCCTTAATTTTAATTCCGAAATGTCACAATAGCATTAGAATATTCGACTAAATTTATTTGAAAAAATATTAATACCTTTTTTAACATTCGAACGTCTTTTTAACGAACCTCTATTTTGCGAATTTCTCTATTTTGCGAAATTTTTCTTGGAACGAAGTACATTTTACGAATTTCTTTGTGAAATAACCTCCAAATAACGAAGTGCATTCTCTATTTAACGAACTTTTTTTTTTTCACCTAATTTTTTCTCCTTATTTTTCAAATTATTTTCGCTTATTTCCAACTTATTCTTTCTTTTAGCTAATTTTATGATAACCAGTGACCATGAATTAGTTTTATCATGTGCCAAACTCACCGAGTGCTGTAAAATCGCTGTGCATTTATCCAGGAAATCCCTGCTTTCAGTAACCCCCTTTCACCTTCAGTGGAGCTATCTCGTGCCCTGTAATAAGAGTCACCTGTATTCTAGATTTTGATTTAGTCGGGCTAATAATTTCGGTTCTTATAGCTCGAAAATGTCGAAGCGAAAGTGTTTGTGTATCAAAGAAAAAATTTCATTCGTGATCATGTGGATAAAGGAGTGAAGAAAAAGAATATTACTTTCAAATTCGTACTATACACACCAGTTTTGCCAAAGCTGGATTCTTGCCAGCTATGAAAATTCAGCAAGTACGGAAAACGAAGACGATATTCCCTTAGAAGAACATTTTAAAAAATGTAGATACAGCTGAGAAAAAGATGAAATTAACGATAATGTGCTAAGCATTTTTTTCTTTTTCTTTCTTTTTCTTTTTTTTTTTTTTTTTTTTTTAATTAGATTTTGAAATTGAAACCACAGAAGCGTTAACTGAGTTGGATATTTTGGACAGTGTAAAAAATAAAAACAATCTAGTAATGAATAGCGAAGAAAATGAAGATGATGATGAAGAAGATGGAAATGATCATGATGCAGAAATCAAGAAAACATCGTATAATGAAATAATATCATTTGAAACAATCCGGCGTGATTTACAGTTTAAAGAAAATACGGACGAAGGCGCTTTTGATGCATTGCAGAGATGTGAGACATATTATGAGAGAAAGCATTTTTTCCACTAAAAAATTCAGACAAAATTAACAGACTTTTTCAGAATTGAATTTAAGGAATTGTGTGGTAATGGGGTATTCTTAAAAGTGTTTGTTATACTAAATACGACAATGGTTAATTAATTTTATAATTTAAAGCTATTTTCTTAGAAATGAAAAGAGAGTATATTCCCATAAAATGTTTTGTTTTACTCCGGTTTCCCTTGCAGATGTCTTTTTAAAGGATAAAAAATTTAAAGCAAACCGATGTCATTTATAATATTTAGTGCTTATGAATTTAACATATGTTTTATGTTGTTTGAAATATTTTTTAAAGTGAATCTCTATTTAACGAAATTTCCATAAAATGAACTTTCCTTACGATTTAGCGACTTTGTTAAGTAGAGGTCCGACTGTATTTTATTTTATTTAAAATTAAACAGGCCTTTTTTTTACATTCTTTTATGTTTTTATCTTTTTCAGTATTTTTCATCTATAAATTAATTATTCCTTATACCTAAACATCTGTTAAAAATATAACTAAGGCAATGTTATAAAAAGTAAGCTCATTTTCTAAAACATTTTACTTCTTTCTTTTGAATGCATCATATGTTCTTCATAGGAATTTGATGAGACGTAACAATCTTTATTCAAATTTTGAAGCACCAAAGAATATACACTAAGATAAATTAATGCTCATATCTTTTATCTACTTCTTCGTCTCAGACGAACAATCATACATTCGCTGATTAGCAGAGGCTTTTTAATTCCGCTGTTCAATTTGCCAGAAACTTTGAAGAATTTGAATGATTTTTTTTCCTTAAAAAATCCCATGAATGCTGATTTTTTGTTGATTTTTTTTTTCATGAATGAAATTTTTTTCAGAATGTTTTATTTATTTATTTATTTTGCTTTTAATTTGGAGAAAAATACAAAGAAGCAATTGAAGTATTTAGGACCTGTGCATTTAGCTACCCGCAACTTAGAATATTAATCTTCTCATTCATTATTGAATCACCGTCTCCTATTAATCCTTTTAGCAGGCGATTTCCACAAATAATAGCACCTAATTTTAAGAGTACTCGCACAAATTTCCTTTTAAAATGTACGGGAACAGTGTTGAACAGTAAAGCAGTTTTGAGTAGGTACCTAGTTAATGACAACTTCACACTCAGTTTGTTTAATAGAGTAACCTTATGCTTTAAAGAGCCATTGGAAGAAATAATCAGTACGTTTTACCCCCTTGGGGACGAGCGACACTTATACGTGCCGCAAAAAGGCTTAAGAATTAGATTTTTAATAAATCTGCTTGTATTTTCTGGTATTAGTCTGTAATTTGATCATCTTATAATACCACATTACCTCGGGCCGGAAAGATTTTAACCCTTTGAAATCTGGCGATTGAATTTTTCCTCTCTTAATTTAATTTCCGAAGTGTCACATTGACACCAGAATATTCTACAAAATTTATTTTTAACAAAATGCATTTTTTGTTTTTCTTTTCTATTTTTATTTTAAAATGCACCATGCTTTCGTCTTTTTCAGTGTTTTCAATATCTATTAGTTAATTGTGATTTATCCCTAAACTTCTGTCAAATTTATAATATATAGTAAAACTCATTTTCTAAAATATTTGACTTTTCTATATTGATTGTATCATACATTCTTCATAGGAATTTGATTGGACGTAACAAGCTTTTTTTAATTTTGAAGCATCGAAGCATAACACGTGGAGAGAAATTAATACTTATGTCTTTTATCTTTCCTTCTTTGTCTCAGACAAGCAATTATACATTGACTGACTGACATAAGTCTTTTAATTCATCAGTGGAATTCGCTGGAAACTTATAAGATTTTTAATGAGTTTTTGTTCAGTAAAAAATTTCATCCATGATGGTTTTTTTCTGATTTGTTTTCATGAATGACGATTTTTTGCTTTTAGGAACACATGGAACGTAAAATGGTTCAAATTTTTGAGTTTTTCATTATCGGCTAAAAAATAGGATTAAAAGGTTATTGCGCTAAATGATTATGGATCTAAAAGTCATGGTTCTGGAAGGTTTTAAAATATTTTTTAAGTACTGGGTGTGTATGTATTTTTTTTTCTTTTTTTTTTTGCCTTTTTTTCGAAATGCGTTTTTTTTTCGCTTTGATGCACATTTTTAAATTTCTATTTTCGGAAAACAGATGAAACTTTCCAAAATTGTATAATTAAGTCGTTTATTTATAAATATTGAACATTATATGGTCTGAGTAAAAATAAATAAATAAATAATTTATAACATGCTCTTTAAATTCTTAAAGTTTTTTTTTTTTTTTTTTTTTTTTTTTTTTTTTTTTCAAAACTATTTTTTTTTACAGGGAAGTTTGAACTTCAACAGCTTTTGCAAGAGTTGATTACCGCCGTGGAAAAATCACATCAGTACATTTAAATAAAAATTTTCTTCTTATTTAAATGCGCCTGTACATCGTCATAAATAATGGTAAACACAGCTATTCATTTTTACTGATGGAAGTTTACTTCGGTTGTAATAAGACTGTGCACTTCCGCCATATTATGAAAAATTAGACAACCCCCTGTGAGTATCCTTGAAAAAGAAAATATTACTTAAACAAACTGACACCAGTAAAATCAAATGGAAAATTTGAACACATTTGTGAGAGAAACTTTCCTAGAACATAAGGAGCTTAAATAAAACGAAATTTTCCATTTAAATTTATTGGTGGAAATTTTCCATGGAGATAATCTGGAACTGTTGATGCAATATAAAGAAATCAACGTCATCTTGTCACAGCCTCCACAATTACTTCACTCACAAATAGAGGACAAAACGTTATATATCTTCTCCTTTTTATACATAACTCCATTCTCATGAATATCATTTTTCCGGTCACTAAATGCATAGCTGGTAAAATGTTTCATTTTTAGGGATTTTTTTTTTCCTTTATTTATTAAAAGAAAATTGTATCACTAAATAAGTAAAATGTTTTTCGTAAAAAGTAGTGTTAACAAAAAATAAAATTTTTAGTCGTGTACCTGGTGCCCCCCCAAAAAGCCCCTTACAAGACACGTATTACGCGTTTTTAACACTACCCAACAAAGTTTAAAAGCGCTTAGGCATTCAGTTTGTTTGTCCATCCGTCCGCCTGTCCATGGTCTAACTCTCATAAATAAACTCCGATAATTATGTAACTGATAAACGATATTTGGGGTCACGACGGCATGTTTAGTATTATATACAACGCTTGTGGGATTAATGACGTAGTCGACCCCAAATTCGAGAGGAATAACAGGCTATATACCAGTATTTGTAAAAGGTTATCTTAGTCTTAAATAAATAACAAATTTACTGATATTAAATAAAGATTTACAGCTATAAGAAAATACTGGTATGACCATATATTTTTCTCGAATTTATGGATCGACTTATACACTAGTGCATACGGTAGTTGATGTATAGAAGCACTCAAAAGAATTCCCTTACAAAGCAGTATATGCTAAAAAATCGTTTGAAGAAATTTTTTAATGATATTACGCTATTTCAAATGTATTGAAACTGATATAAATCACTGAATGTGACGATAAGTTGATTACGATAGAATAAGGCATTCGTACCATTTGTCATTCATTTACAGGGGTACACAAAAGAAAACGGTTACAGAACTGCCGTTGAGTAATACTTGCTGGAATGTGTGTTGTAAATTTCGGTATGCATTTTTAAATTTAACTAAATTTTTGAAGTTACTCGTTATATAAAAATTCTATACCTCATGTACAGCGCTGCTTGAAAGAATTCACGTACCCTTCTCCTTAAAAGAATAAAATGGTGGAGAGGTGTATTTAACTGAGATTTATACGCCCTAACTGAACTAAATTTTCGAATGCATTTTGTTAGTAGATACAAATTTATATAGCATATACAGAGTGGCCCAAAGAATTTGGATGATTTTCGGATTGTAGATGAAAACAGCTGAAACTAGATCTTCAAATGTGTTATGCGTTTCCTATATGATTGAATTAGACAATGTTTTAGCTTAATAATCCTTTCAGGTAAGGAAAAATTCTGTTCGCGAAATGATGAAACAAGGACTTTCACGAGAATTTTAAAACAAACTTTCTAAACATAAAAACAAGCTGCTATAAATTTTAATTATAAAACCAATTTTTTATTAAAATATTCTTGGTGTCGTTTGTAATTTCCAAATTAAACTTTGATGCGTCCACAGTAGGTTCAGGGTTAACCCTTTCCGGTACACTGTGCCCAGTCCGGAATACCTAATTTTAATTTCAAACTTGCAAGCGGCACCAATAATATTTTAGTAAAATTTTACTTTTTCAATGAAAGCTTAAATTAAGGAGTAAAGAATATTTCAAAAGGTCTCTGCAAATTCCGGGGGCAGTCGATAATTACTCATTTTACTATACAATTTGCCCGTGCCGGAAAGGGTTAAGTAAGGTGAGAAATGGTTAACTGTATGAGGACAACCCATTTATATTCTTAAAATTCTGAAATGGTTGAGAGACATCAGAATTTAAAATCAAATTTATTATAAAATTGTTAAAAGCTTTTCTTTACGTGTTCCTTGAAATTAAAATTTTCATCCCAAAATTCTGGTATCAATGTGGCATTTTGGCTAAGATTAAATGTGGTACATTTCATGTCACCAGGCTCAAGGGGTTAAACGATGCAGATTTATCAAATTATTCAGAATGTAATGACAAGTGTTGCATAACCTATGCTTAACGCATGATTTTTTTTCTTTCTTCTTCTTCATAACATAGACTTTTTCCAGTCCAAAATTAACTGCGCATATAAAAAGTTTTGCCAGAGACAGAATATGCTAAATCTCTATCCATATTGTATGACATTTTATTCTACAATGCTTAATGCATTATGTGTTTTTTAAATCAAAATGAAGGGACATTACAAATTTCATTCTGAATTTGAATCACCGAAGCGTAAACTCGCGCAAAAATTAATATTCATGACATTTTTAATTTGCTTCTTTGCCTCAAGCAGATAGTTATTATAGATCGACCGTTTAACATACGACACTTAAAATAGTTACCTGTTAGTGCCGGAAATTTATAAGAATTTTAATTATACCTTTTGTTTATCCCAGAAATTTTACAAAATGTTTTCTGATTTGATCCTGTATAAGTGGAAAAAAAATCACAGTATTAAAAAGTGTGGGTGATCGTATTTTTTACTCGATTTACCAGTACTTTAGGATAGAAATTTTTATCCATACCATTTTTTTCGTTCATTTACAGGGATACACAAAAGAAAATGGTTACAGTACTATCTTTAAGTAACATTTGCTGACAGATTGTTTTTAATTTTGGTACTCGTTTATAAATTACCGTAATTTCCTGCGTATAATCCGCGGATCAAACAATTCTTTTTCGACCCAGAAATATTTGAAAATTAAATGTAACTTGTTACATCGCGGTAAATATTTGGTTTCGATTACAAAATAAAATTTCTGGGTCAAAAAGACTTGTTTGATCCGCGGATTATATGCAGGAAATTACGGTAACTAATTTTAAGCATGTTACTCATTGCATACAAATTCTATACTTCATATACAAGGATACAAGAAAGAATTCACGTTCCCTTCTCCTTATTGGCATAAAAACCTGGAGAGGTGTATTTAACTAAAATATATATGTCCTAACTGAACAAAATTTTTTCTAAATATAGTTAATATATAAAAATTTATGTATCATGGACAGGGCTGCTCAAAGAATTGGGATTTTTATCAGATTATAAATGGGAACAGCTGAAGCTAGGTCTTCAAATATGTTATGCGTTTCCGGAATATTGAATTAAACATATTTTCACCCTCTCCGGTGCGGAGTAAATCTCTTTGAAATAATTAACTTCCATCAGAGTTTATAAGCAAATTTATTTGCAAATAAAAACATACTTAATAACAGATATATTATAAAATGAAAATTTTAATTAAATATTCTTGGTGCCAGTAAAATTAAAATTAGGTGTCCTTTTTTAGGAACACCGAGCCGGAAACATGTTAATTAGATGTGTAAGAATTATTATGTAATTTAAGAATTATTATATATTATATAAAGGTGTAAGAATTATTAAACAGAATTCTTACATTATTTTGAATGTGTTGGAAAATGTTTCACAATCTATGCCTGGGGCATGGTTTTTTCTTTCTTGTTTCTTCATAATGCAGACTTTTACAGTCAAATATTAACTGTGCATCCATACACGTTTGTTAGAATCAGAATATGCCAAATCTCCTTCCCTTTTGTATGACATTTTATTCTACCATGCATTAAGTGTTTTTCAAAGCAAAATGAAGGGATATTACAAATTTCATTCTGATTTTGAATCACCGAAGCGTAAACTCTGAGACAAATTAATATTCATGAACTTTTTAATTTGCTTCTTTGTCTCCAATAGACAATTATAGATCGACCGATTAACATAAGACACTTAAAATAGTTACTGCATTTAGCGCCGGAAACATAAAAACTTTATGATTTTTTTTCTTTCAGAATATTACAAAGGTTTATTTTTATTTATTCCTGTTTAAGTGAAAAGAAATTTACAAAAAGTGATAAGTGTCGGTGATCGTATTACTTACACAAATTTACCTAGAAATAACAATTTACACATTTTACTTAAAAAATTTTTGTCATATGTCATCAAAAAAATTCTGTCACTAAATTAAATGAAGAAAATATATTCTGATAATGACATGAAAATGTTTCTGTTATTAAATAACGTGAAGATCATTGCTCTAAACTACTCTCAGAAAAATGTGGAGGTTGCGTGCGTCTTAAATACAGCTCTGCAAAGAGAAAAATTTGCATCTGCTTTAAAAAAAAATCTACTTCTTTGAAAAGTTAAAATTATACATTTTAGACAGGCTTGTATAAACTCGAACACTCGCCAGAAATCTGCAAAAACGTTACCTTGTGTGTTTGCGAAAGTTCTGACGTAACCTTGTACAGTCACAAACGTTTTCGGAAACACATATCTTATCAACATATACTTTTTTGCAAAAAAAAAACAATCAGGAACTTCAGATATCAATATGTTTAAGAAGTTTATACATACATGTATGTAGATACACACATGCATGGTATAGCATAGTATATTCATAAATTTACAGGAAATAAATTGTAATTTTCAATTAAGATTAACCAGGGGTTGGAACTGTTTTTCTGTTAAATATGGAAGCCTATTGTGGAGTCAGTTTTATGAATTGTTTCTCTACACACAATTTTTGAAGGTTTGACAGTGTACATTTTTTTTAAATTATCGGTAACTTTGTAGTTATCCACGTTTAAAAAGAAAATGTTGACGAGGTTACCGAAATTTTTTTCAAACGTGTTTGCTTTAATAGGGAAATTCTAAACTTTTATTTTCTTTTTAGCACACAGCAAGATTTTATCATCATTAACATTTCCCTACTTTTCCTTAATTGTACATTATCCATAAATTTCTATCTAAAATAGAAAAAGTTAAATCTATAATTATTCCATATAATATTTTAAATTTCTATGCTGAATGTATTTCAATGAATACTTTCAATGAATATGATATGACGTAACGAATCTTATTTTGCAAATTATTATGTTTACCGAAGCATAAACAACCATAGAAATTAAAGTTTATGTCTTTTACATTTACGTCATTGTTTCAGATGACAACTATATATTGGCTGATTAATACAAGCCTTTGTAAATAATTAGTGCAGTTTGCTGGAAACTTATATGAATTTTAGCGACTTTTTAAAAATTAATATCAAGAATAATTATCTTTCTGATGATTTTATGACGCAAATAAATGAAGAAAAGAAAGAATGTAAGTTTTATTCACTGGTTCTTAACACCTTAATGGTGTCATTAAATTACTGTTTAAAATTTCAAATTCATTATTGCCGCCACGTTTTTGAAAAAAAAAATATTCATCTTATTTAATGACAAGTAAAATGATACCAGAATAAAACCAATTGCACTCTTTCATAAAACTAGTGGGAATCAAACAATTCTGATTAAAAGCCGTGAGGCTTTTCTTTACACAATGCAGCAAATTTTCACCTTCATTAATATTTTCTAGCTGTTTATTAACTCTTTGAGGACAAGCGAAACATATACATACATGCCACAAAAAAGGCTAAAAAAATCCTTGTTTATCACCACCAATAAATTTTTACTATAAAATTTGCCTTATTTAATCGCAGCATTTTCTCGATTTAATAGAGCACAAATTTCTGTTTTTAAAAACTGCAGACAGAATATTAAAAATTTTGTAAAGTGCTCCCGTCAAGGAGTGGTTAACTGTACTTTATCCACAAATTTCGGTCTAAAATCGAAAAAGTTAAAACTATAATTAATCCACATAGAATTTTTAATTTCTAGTCTGGATGTATAAAATGTTCTTTCAATGAATTTGATGGGACGTAATAAGTTTTATTTCATTTTTAATCCACCAAAGCATAAACAAGCAGAAAAGTTAACGTTCATGTCGTTAAATTTATGTCTTTGTTTCAGACGTCAACTATATATTGGCTGATTAACACAGGCCTTTGTAAATAATTAGTGCAGTTCGCCGGAAACTTATATATGAATTTTAGTGACTTTTCAAAAGTAATATCAAGAATAATTACCTTTTTGACGATTTTATGACCTTAATAAATGAAGAAAGAAAAGAATGCAAGTTATATTCACTGGTTCTTAAAAGCTTCGCTTCAACGGGTGATGTGGATATAATATCTATGTCCTTTTTAATTAAGACTCGTTTTCTTAGGCTGCTATTAAACTTCGAAAACTAATGTGGTTTCATCTCTATGATTTTTCGTTCTACAGACAATTTCTGAAGGTTTTTTTTTTTTTTTTTTTTTTTTTTTTTTTTTTAACACGGAAATTCTAAACTTTTGTTTTCTTTTTACAATGCAGCAAGTTTTCACCTTCATTAATATTTTCATTAAGTCTAGAAAGACGGGGATTTTTACTCAATTTTAGGAAAAAATATTTAATACCAGAATTTTTATTTTAAAATGTTTATCAAACCTCTCTGCCTTTTATATTTATTTTATAAAGAAATTTCTGGCTCGAACAGAAACAGATTGAACTGGTCGGTGCCAAAATGGCCCCTTGCCGTCTTTCTCGTTAACTGGTTGTTAAAAGCTTCGCTTCAACGAAATTGTACGATTTTAATTGAGGGAAATATTTTAATTCCCCGAGCAATAGTGAAAGCTACAAAAAATATCATTACATAAAATGATTGTTTATGAAAATTTAGTAATTTTCCATGATTTCATAAATCTCTTTCCTATCTTCAGAAATATTTTGAAAAACTAATGAAGAACTTCAGAAACCAGTATGCTTCACGAATTAACCACTTAACTGATCAAAATTTTTGAAAAAAAACCCTTTCAAATAATTTCTATTTTTTTATGTCTTTTATAGAATTTTTAATGTTTTATCACCGGTTTTTTTAAACAGAAATTTTTGTGTAATAGAATCAAATAAATGCTCGGATTAAATAGTCAAAAATTTACAACAAAATTTTACTGGTGAGAATAATAAATTTTGATTCGAGTATGGCTGCCCGTACGTGATACAGGCAAATCATAATTGGCAAAAACATGTTACCCATACGACGTACGGGCAAAACAGGGAAGCCCTTTAGTGAAATTTTAAAATGGAGGGCCAAAATCACAGTCAAGTGAAATCCAGCCACCCCATTGGTCGTGTGGTAAGGGTGAAAATCACGAACTTGTTTCTCCATTTGAAAAAGAGTGAAGGGAGAAGTAATTTTTAAGCGATTGTTACCGTCTGTTCTTATTTAAGATAAACCATCGAAATTATTCAATTAAGATATTTTGATGCCATTTTATAAAATGGGAGTGAAGAATTTAGATTATAAATGAAAAGAGATAAGATTTACTTCATAACTGCCGCTACGATTTTTTCTCGGAAAAAGGAGCGTGACAACATTTACCCAACCGCTAAGAGATTGTTCCCTGAAAAGGACGCGGCTCAATGACCAATGAGGTTTTGGATTTCACCGGACTATGATTTTGGCCCTCCATTTTAAAATTTCGCAGCCCTTTGAGCTGTGGTGGTTAAATTTCTTCCCTCTTAATTTTAATTCCGAAATGTCACAATGGTATCGGAATATTCGACCATATTCATTTAAAAAAAGATTAATGAATTTTCCTATTTCTCGTGCATAATGTAAACCTTTTTTTTTTTTTTTTTTTTTTTTTTTTCAAAATATTGGTGTCAGTATAACATTTGGAAATTTTCAAGAAATTTAAAACCTAGAGCTTCCAAAATTTTCGTTTTCCATAGAGGCTTCTTTATGCAACAATAGTTTCTTAAAAACTTGGAAGCCTATTGCTTTTTAGCTTCATCGACTTTTTCCGAAGCCTATTATATCGGCTGATTACAAAAATTCATGAATTCAAAATTTTTAGAGTATATTTTAATATTCAATCGTAAATTATATAGATATGAGTATAACTCTTTTATTTCTTTTTGCAAATATTTTTATTGTTAATTTAATTTTTCTTGCGCCATTTCGTCAATTTCACTTACAGGAAAAATTGTTTTAAAATTTAAAAACTGAAGAAGGAAAGATTACCCCATCGATTAAAAATCTACCGCCAAATTCCAAGATTAAATATCAATAATGGATGATCGTAAATGTCACATTCACTTGACATTAACCATAATATAAATATTAATTATGTCATCAAGTGATTTTTAATTCGACATTTTATTTCTACTTTTATATATGCTCTGCTAATTTGTTTTTCGTTATTTAAATGAAAAAATATGTTAATCTATATAATATGGCTAATAGTTTGGCGATATGTATAATTTGGCGAAATTGGTCGACGATATAACCAAGTAGTACTGAAGGAAAAATTTTGCAATTCAAAGGAAATTTATGCAATTATGCGTTATTACTATAGATAAATTTAACATTTTGAAATAAAAAATTCCTGCTGAATAAAATTTACAAGTCTTTTTTAATTGACCATTTCCTCTTCAATATTTCTTCAATCAATATTTCGCTATTCTCTTTCGCGCAGGCTAAAAAATGTTTTTTGAATATTTTATTAGATAAAACGTAAATAACATTTTTCTATTTTTTTTTTTTTTTTTAATATTTTTAAAATCTAATTCTTCCATTATGTGTCTTACAGGGCAAAATAGCAGAATTACTTTTAAAAATGGTTTTATCTGTTAATTATATGTTATTTGTTTATTTGGGTGTTTGAATTTACTTTTGTCATCAAACAATGCGATTTTATACCAAGAAGGCATAAGCCGGAGCGATGTTCGCAATTAGTACTAAATTCTCTCACTCTCTTTTAAATGTGTGAGAGCATTTTTAGGATATTTTTTTTTTTATGTTTAATTGTAAATATATAAATAGCAGTTATAGCCAAAAAAAAAATGCGTATAATGTTTAAATTTTAGTATAAATGTCTTCCTCATTCAAACTGTAAAATAATTTAATTGCAACGTTTTAAAGTTTTGGCGCAGATGTCATAGACGCACCACATTCGCACGATTGCAACAAAATGGCGATTTTATGCCTCTCATCGTAAACCGACTATGGTTGTTTATTTATTAATAAACTATTTATTAACTTTCATTTTGTTTTTTTAAAATAATATAAATCATTTTGTTCTATAGCTATTAATTAAACTTTTTTATTTATCATTTTTTTCAAACAATACAAAATAATTTAAAAATATTTATGAAATTGGTAATTAAAAACCAAGTTCTCCAAATTGGCGCCAGAAAAAAAATTGCGCCAATGTGGTGCATACATGACATATGTGTCAAAGTTTTTTCACTATACATAAGTAGGGAAAATGCAGTATAAATACCGATTAAAGTTTTTTTCGAAATTTGGAAATTTTGTCACAGATTTGGTCATATAGTCATCGAGGTATCTCACTGGCGCCAAAATGGCATTATTTGCCTCATATGGTAACCCAGCTATAGTTGTTTATCTGATGATAAGTTGTTTATTTGCTTTCATTTTCTTTTTTAAAAGGATATTTGTTGTTTTGTTCTACAGTTACTTTTTTATTTATTGTTAATTGCTGTTTAAAATGATAGAAAATAATAAAATATATATAAATTTCTTTGGTATTCTAAAACGAGGATTTTGCCACATTGTAGTTGCAAGAAAATCGTGCTAAACCTATTGCGTATATGATGTCTGTGTAGGAATCTTTTGTGAAATATGAAAAGTGTAAATTGGCTACTACTTGATTATCACGTCAACCAATTTCGCCAAATCGTTCGCCAAATTATACAAATTTACATAATTTTATCTTAAATAACTAAAGAGAAAATGCTTAAATACGAAAGAGCAAATAATTTTGTTTTCATTTTTCAGGAGGAATTTTTGCAATAATAAAGTAATTGTTGTAGTGAGAATTTTAATATGTGTTTTTTTTTTATTATTATTTTTTATCGTTGGCAACATGCTATAAAGAAAAATGTTTATTTTTTTTCCTGCCATTGTTTTGTAAGAGCTGGTTTTGTCAAAGCCATGTTAAGATGTATTCAAATTTTTGAACCCTTCCCAATTACCACCCCCTCGGGCCGATTTTGCTCATTTGCAATTCTCACTGAGATAATAACCATCTCATTTTACTTGACGAGTTTAAGATGGTTCTTGCATAATTGTGCCTTTTATCGCGCGGTCAAAATTTAATATATATATATAAACTTTTTAGGTGGGAATAGCTTTGGGTTCCTGGCTTCACATAATGAAAAGTTGTAAAGAAAATTTTCAGAAGTTGTACCATGGTAACGACTGTAATAATCAATATTTCTTCAGATAAGGGAAAATTTTAAATCCTGTTGCCATAATGGTCTCATTTCGATTCCAAATGTGCACTGTTAGTAATAAACTAAAATAGTTACTTCTAAACAGCTGGTTTTTGTGCAACGTTTAAGATAATTTAATATCACAATGGTATGTGAATCGCTTTCAGCAATGAGCAAGGTGCTGCTGGAGGTCCAAATTATTTAAAATACAAATTTAAATTCACCAGTTCGTTTCATCCATGGTTGATTTTGAAATATTGACCAGCGCAGCGGGCATAGCCTGCTAGTTTACAAATAAAACTGTTTTGAAATTCCGATGTCAGTGATTAATTTCAACACTTAAGGAATGTATTTGCTCTGCGCCGCAAAGGTTTAAAGGTAAAGAAATTTTTCTGAGGACATGAATGAAAAGATTATACTTCGATTTTGTAAATGTTCCTGTATTAGAAAAAATGTAATAGATATTTTTTACAATGTGCGATGCTTTCACATTTTTTAATATTTCCTAGATATAATTAAACTGCACTTCACACAGAAAAATTAGTCAAAGACAGAATATGTAAAATCTAAGCTCATTTCCTCAGACATTTTATTTTTCTCTGCTGAATGCATTATGTATTCTTTAAATGAATTTGATGCCACCGTGAAAAGCTTTATTTCAATGTCAAAGCGCCAAGAGATTTTAATATCCATCACCTTTACATTTACTCCTTTGTCTCAGACAGACAATTATACATTGGCTGATTAACGTAAGGCTTTTAAAATAGTTAAAGCAGTTCGCCGTAAACTTATAAGAATTTTAATGATTTCTTTTTATATTATTTTAGATAACTTACAAAGAATAATTCATTTTTTATACATTTTAAGCTGGAAGACAGAAAAAGGTAAAATAAAATGCAGGATAACTTCTTATATGTCTTGGCTTTGTAAATGTGCTTGGTATTTTTTAATCAAAGTAAGATTTTTATTGTTATTATTTTTAACCACACAATTATCACTTGATTATGTATTAAATTTTCATTAAATTCACTATTAAGAATATCGGAAATATTTCAAAAATTCGGCTTAGTCTCGGCCCCAATGATGTCAGATTTTCAAGGTTATACTATATCTCACCTAAAATCGGGAAATTTCCTGAGATGTAGAAATTTCATTTTTTGTTGGTCTTACTGAAAATGCTTTTATAGGTAAAAAAAAAAAATTCTCAGCACGTGGATAAATACAAGGTTACATTTATATTGTGTAAATGTTTCTGTATTTAAAAAAAATTCTAAGATACATTTTACAATGTATCTTAGAATTCACATTTTTTAATATTTTTTAAGTATAATTAAACTGCACTTCACTCAGAAACTGGAACAAGCTCAAAGACAGAATATATCAAATCTACGCTCATTTCGTAAAATATTTTATTTTTTTATGCTGAACGCATCGTGTGTTCTTTAAATGAATTTGATGGCACGTGAAAAGCTTTATTCCGATTTCAAAGCACTAAGAGATATTAATATTCATGTCCTTTACATTTGCTCCTTTGTCCCAGACAGACAATTACACGTTGGCTGATTAACGTAAGACTTTCAAAATAGTTAAAGCAGTTCGCCGTAAACTTATAAGAATTTTAATGATTTTTTTATTTTAGAAAACTTACGAAGAATGATTCATTTCTTATATATTTTAAAGTAGAAGACAACTACAAATAAAAGAAAATGCAGGTTAACTTCTTATGTCTTGGCTTTGTAAATGTGCTTGGTATTAAAAAAATTATTTTAATCAAAATAAGTTTTTTAGCACTATTATTTTTAACCACATAATTATGAATTAAATTTTCATTAAATGCACTATTAAGAATGTCGGAAGTACCTTCAATATTCTTTCAAAAATCCGACATAGATGATGTCGGCCTCAATGATGCCGGATTTTCGAGGTTATGCTATATCTCTACCTAAAATCCGGAAATTCCCTGAGTTGTAAAAATTTTATTTTTAATTAATCTTACACAAAATGTTTTTATAGATAAAGAAATTTTTCTGAGCACGTCGATATTGTGTAAATGTTTCTGTATAAAAAAGATTTTAAGATACATTTTACAGTGTACGATGCTTTCACATTTTTCAATATTTCCCAGATATAATTAAACTACACTTTATTCCGAAACACTAGTCAAAGACAGGATATGTTAAATCTACGTTCATTTCCAAATATATTTTATTTCTCTCTGCTGAATGCACCGTGTATTCTTTAAATGAGTTTGATGGCACTTTAAAAGCTTTATTCCGATATTAAAGCACTAAGATATTTTAATATTCATGCCCTTTACATTTACTCCTTTGTCTCAGACAGACAATTATACGTTGGCTGATTAGCGTAAGACGTTCAAAATAGTTAAAGAGTTTGCCGTAAACTTATAAGAATTTTAAGGATTTACCCTTTTTTATTTTATAAAACTTACGAAGAATGATTCATTTCTTTAATATTTTAAAGTAGAAGACAAATAAAGAAAAAAAAAAGAAAATTCAGGTTAATATCTTATATGCCTTGGTTTCTAAATGTGATTGGTATTTAAAAAGTTTCTTTTTATCAAAATAAGTTTTTTAATTATTTTTTAACATAATTATCACTTGATTATCCATTAAATTTTCATTAAATGCACTATTAAGAATTTCGGAAGTACCTTCCATATTCTTACAAAAATCCCGCTTAGTCTTGGCCCCAATGATGTCGGATTTTCGAGATGATATCTCACCTAAAATCGAGAAATTTCCTGAGTTGTAGAAATTTCATTTTTTATTGGTCTTACTGAAAATGTTTTTATAGATAAAGAAATTTTTCTGATCACGTGGATAAATACAAAGTTACTTATATATTGTGTAAATGTTTCTGTATAAAAAATAAAAATTCTAAGATATATTTTTACAATGTACGACGCTTTCACATTTTTTAATATTTTCCAAGTATAATTAAACAGCACTTCACCCAGAAACTCGGACAAATTCAAATGCAGAATACATTAAATCTGCGCTCATTTCCTAAAATCTTTTATTTTTCTCTGTTGAATGCATCGTGTGTTCTTTAAATGAATTTGATGGCACGTGAAAACCTTTATTCCGATTTCAAAGAACTAAAAGACATTAATATTCATGTTCTTTACATTTACTCCTTTGTCTCAGAAAGACAATTATGCGTTGGTTGATTAACGTAAGATTTTCAAAATAGTTAAAGCAGTTTGCCGAAAACTTATAAGAATTTTAATGATTTATTTATTTATTTATTTATTTTAGAAAACTTACGAAGAATGATTCATTTCTTATATATTTTAAAGTAGAAAACAAATTAAGGTAAAAGAAAATGCAGGTGAACTTCCTACCTTCCTACCTGGTTTTGTAAATCTGCTTGGTATTAAAAAAGTGTATTTTTATCAAAATAAGTTTTTTTATTATTTTTTTAACCACATACTTATCACTTGGTTATGCATTAAATTTTCGTTAAATGTACTATTAGGAGGATAAGAAGTACATTCGATGTTCTTTCAAAAATTCAGCTTAGTCTCGTCCCCAATGATGTCGGATTTTCGAGGTTATACTATATCTCACCTAAAATCGGGAAATTCCCTGAATAATAGAAATTTAATTTTTAATTGGTCTTTCGCAAAATGTTTTCATAGGTAAAGAAATTTTTCTGAGCACGTAGATCCATGGTTACATTTATATTGTGTAAACTTTTCTGTATAAGGAAATTTCTAACATACATTTTACAATGTACGACTCTTTCACATTTTTTTATATTTTCCAAGTATAATTAAACTGCACTTCACTGAGAAACTTGAACAAGCTCAAAGACAGAATACATTAAATCTGCGCTCATTTCCTAAAATATTTTATTTTTCTCTGCTGAATGCATCGTCTGTTCTTTAAATGAATTTGATGGCACGTGAAAAGTTTTATTCCGATTTCAAAGCACTAAGAGATTTTAATATTCATGTCCTTTACATTTACTCCTTTGTCTCAGACAGACAATTACACGTTGGCTGATTAATGTAAGACTTCTGAAATAGTTAAAGCAGTTCGCCGTAAACTTATAAGAATTTTAATAATTTTTTTTTCAGAAGAATTTTAAAGAATAATTCAATTCTTATATATTTTAAAGTAGTTGACAAATAAAGATTTAAAAAATGGAGGTTAACTTCCTATATGTCTCGGCGTTGTAAATGTACTTAGTATTGAAAAAGTTTATGATTTCATGTACTGATATACAATAGGCTCTCGTTAATTCGAAATCGGATAAATCGAATTTTCGCTTAATTTGAACTAAACAGGAAGTACCGAAATTTTGATTGGCAGAATAACGTTAAATTTTTTTCATTTATTCGAACTTATTTTCTCTTGACTTCGTTTAATTAGCATTTTTCATTTTTCTTTATTTTCTCACCGACTTCAAATCCTTGCAATAACCTACTTTCTTTAATTTTTAAAAGAATTGTTCTGAACTAGTATACATATAATCTCATGCATTTGATATTCGCTTTCTTCGTGCCTCGTCTGTCCATCAAAGACACCTCCATCCCTTCTTAAATTGTGTTTCTTCCTAATCCCTTAATTTGTTTATGTACTTATATCTTTTAATTTAATATTAAGTCATATTCTAATAATAACAGCTGAAGTAAATTAAAAAAAATACTATAACATTAATTCCTTTATAATAGTACTCCTTTAAATATCTTTCCTTACAGACTTTCCATTATTCGAACTCAGGAGAATTAGAACATATCTTGTAATCCCGACGAGTTCAAATTAACGAGAACCTACTGTACCACATGTGATAGAAACCTAGAGCGAACTGCGGATACGCGAAATATACTAGTTCATGTTGAAAATGGGGAACTCCGTGCCATCCCGTTATGAGTTTGATAATTAAACATCTGAGATATGTCGCATTTTTTTAACGAATATCTTTTTTTCTGTCATTGAATTGTCATTGTTGTTAAATATTATATTGCAATTCTAATATATTAAAATAAGTTATAAAAAACAAATACAGTAAGAAATATGAGTTAGCGATATGATTATTAAACTAAATGCAAAAATTTTTCACCTCACAACATTGCGTAACTTAACCATTTTAGAATTATCCACGTTAGAAGATTAACGACAGCTTGACGTATTTTTTTTTTTTTTTTTTTAAATGTCAAATTGGCAATAAAATTATTTGTTTACATTACTAACTTACTTACATTAATTACATTAATTACTTACATTACTTACATTATTGGTTATATTATTTGCTACATTATTTATTATATTATTTATTTATATTATTTGTTTACATTGGATATGAATGTTTAGATTTATAGAATTGGCGAATTTTTCGCCATAGTCACCAAGTCAGATGCCAAGCAATCGTTAAATCTGCAATTTAGCCATAAAATATATATATTTTAGGCATCATTTTAGTTTACAACAATGTAGGGAATATATATATATATATATATATATATATATATACTTTGGAAAGGCTTATTCCGAGAACTAGTAGAAAGTGCGCTATCCATTTAATTTACCCTAATTTCCTGCCTATAATCCGCGGATCAAACAATTCTTTTTCGACCCAGAAATTTTATTTTGTAAATGAAGGCAAATATTTACGGCGATCTGAAAAGTTATATTTTATTTAATAAAATTTCTGGGTCGAAAAATGATTGTTTGATCCGCGGATTATACGCAGGAAATTAGGGTAAAATAAAATTTTACTCAGAATAGAAAAAAAGCAACCAATATTTAACACCGTTTCCATGATATATAGATAATATCTCGGTGTCAGAAGCTATTCTCCCTACAATGTGAATGGAATCAGCTTGTCATTGTGCTTACCGGATATCTTACAAATGTGGTCTAATAATATGATGAGTTTTCTTCTTTATTTTAACCTGTACATAAAATCATAAAAAAGAATGCACCAAACTATGTTAAATTATCATGCTACTGACAGAGAGGTATGGGAGAAATAACATCCAGCAGATAATACTTGTAATGAATGTACGTGGAGATTAATTTGTGTTATAGGCAACTATTGTTTAATTCTATTTTGCACCACTTTTTTCAAAACAAAAATCTGTTATATATGCTTTGAGAACATTTGCAAGAAATATTTACTGCGAAATGTATTTGTAGTGGTGCAAACAGAATATAAAAGTAGTCGCCTGTGGCAGCCTTATAATTAAAACTTTACAATAATCTCACGTATATTTAAAATATGGCCTGCCTTTTTTAATACCTTGAAGGACGGCGGGATACGTTTTATTCTACCTAATTTAAACAAAATTCGTATCATAAACGTTTAACTAAATTTGATACTTTTAATTTTGAAGACAAAATGTTGAAAAATTGCCTTTCCTTAATTCAAATAAAATTTCTCGGTTATTACAGTGAGATTGCAATGTTACACACACATTGCTTGTTTCTAAAGGCGTTAAAAACTGTAGCAACTGTAAAAAACTAAATAAAATAAATAAAGTAAGATAAGTGTAAATAAATTTAAAAACAAGTTTAATAAAATGGTTTAAAAATATATTATAAACATTAAAAATAAATTTAATATATGTTTATCCAAGCAAACACAAATTCTTATCAGTACAAATTAATTAATTTTATTTATTCAACACAGCATCTTACTTGTGTGCTTGACGTCAGGCGCTTACTCATCGTCAATGTAGAAGGACGAGATAACACTGAAAAATTTAAAAAAACCATAGAATTAATATCGGGAGTTAGACAAAGAGTATACAGCGGCAGTAGCGAGAGTCGAAACCGTCACCTAACACAGCTTTAAAGAGATTAGCGGTGTGGTATATTAACCATTCAGACACGGTTTCTGTTATTTGCTGTTCTGCTATTATATTCTGTTCATCAGCTTTTAATTTTCTAACTCGAAATGTGTCCTGTGTGTCTTTATATTTTTATAGTGATTTGTACAAAGCTGTATTTTTTAACCCTTTGCACTCGAGATGTGACTCTCACTCACCGCTAGTATTGTCAGGTATGCCTCGTAAATCTGGACGCCAAATGCTTCGGACACCTCCAATATCTTGCAGTTTATTTCGCCATCTTTTATCTCAGATTATTCGGCCATTAGATAAGAAAAGGCCACGTTATCCTAGTGGTCATATCGCCGAAATCCGGACTGAACGGTTTCGAATTCGATACTCGACATCGCCAAAGATCCACCGAGTATATACAATATACGCGCTCATTAAATAAAATGGTTATGAAAGTCCTGTGGTGGGTTTTATCTGTGACCATGGGTATGGGTCTCTTGAAATATCTTTCCCTCCCCTTCAGAGTCACATCGAAATTGAACAGGTGGCATTCTTTGGTACTGCCATCTATTAGCGGCTTTGCTGAACATCTTCTTTGGCAGAAGTTTGACTTTCAACTCTCGGGGGGCAATCTTAATGGAAGCTCCAGTACCCCAAACTTGCCCTTCGGGTAGACATCAACAACAACATTAGATAAAGCGAAAAAATTAGTTTAGAATACTGGTGTCCAGAGCATTTTGAGCACCCATTTACGCGGGAAACAAAGTACTCAATAAGAATCACCTCTCGAGTGCAAAAGGTTAATTGTGTTTTATCGTCAATTCTCCAGTGCTGTATCATTAATAACAAGTGCGTATTATTTCATTCACAGGTATCGAAACTTGATCCTGAAAACAGAAGAAACAAGCCCAATTCAGTAAGTTATGATTTAACTTTTTAATCTCTCATCTTTCTTTTATATTGTTATTTTCACATTTTTTTAAAACTGTATATGAATTAAATGAAAATTCTATATGAATGAATTAAATATGAACGATTATTAAATCGAGTTAAATTAGTCGAGTTAGAATAAAATTAAGTTAAATTCTTATAGAAAAAAGGCAATTTTTTTGTTGTTTTTGTTTATTTAAATAAGCTTATCTAAGATTATTTCTAAGATATTAATTTTTTTATCTAAACATTTCTCTCTAAGTTTAAAGATATAAAGGGTGTCTAAGTATAAGGATATAAAGTTATTAATAACAAGTAAATATTTAAAACCAGAATAAAAAATTTAATGTAAAAGTTTCTGCTTTAAACTCAAACTGTATTATGCAGTTTTGTTAATGGACTACTTTTTTTTTAATTCAGATTTTTTGATTGGCACCACTTTTTTGAAATTGTAATATTACCCTTTTTTTCACCTTAATTAAAAAATAATTTGCCCTTTCAGGGGCAAAGTACTTATATCCGTAAAATACACAAATGAATGATTCAATCTGGAGTTTACTATCAAATTTATTTTAAAGTAAGTGTAAGCCTCTCTTCGTATAATTAATAAAAGAATTTTTTTAAAACTCCAATTCTGCTGTTAATGTCCCATTTAGGGATCAAAATTAGGTGGTCCAAAAATGTACCGTCAGCCTTAAAAGTGTTAAATAAGGCAAATTTTATTATTTTAAAAAAGTGGTGCCAATCAACATAGACTAATTTTTTTTTAAAGTAGCCATTGTTATTAAGTGTAAAAGTTTCAGTAACGCCCATAGCCGTTATGTATGAATTGGGCGTACTATGACACTTTTGTAAGGTTATTAAAATCCGCCTGAGAATAGACTTATTTTAATTGACCTTTTTTTTTCTGTGAGTCTCAAAAATTATTTTTTCTATCTTTTAATTTAAAAATCAGGATTTTTCATTGATGTTTTGAGAAGAGGAGGCGATATAACTATCTACAAATGTATTACATTTTCATAAATTCAGCTTCGTAAAAGTTTAATTTTCTTTTTAAATAATTTACGTACCATATTTCTGCTTTTCTTTTACGTGACATTTTCCAACATTTAACAATGTTTCGTTATATCTAAAATTGAATAGAGATTTTAACCTTACTTAACCCCTTCTGGATGAACGACCGGCATACGTGCCATTTAAGACGCTCAGGATCCTTCATAATTGCCCCCAATTAATTTTTATTGTGAAGTTAGTCGTATATATATATATATATATATATATATCAGAGCATTTTCGCGATTCAATTACCGACAACTTTCTGTTATGAAAAATAGGTGATAATAGATTAATAGTTAAGCAAAGGCTTCTTGTCGCGAAGAGCTTAGTGGCATATTTCGCTCGTTAAATAAAGAAAAAAATTTCGGTACTACGTACTTATCCCGTCGACCAATTTCGCCAAATTATACAAATCGCCAAACTTATAGCCAAATTATACATATTGACTTAATTTTTACATATTGAACAAATTATACATATTGATTTAAATGACGTAAAAACAAATAATTAGTAGAATAATAATAAAAAAAATACAAATTAAAAAAATCGAAATAAAATTCGCTTAATGGTGTTTTAAACTCGTGTATGGTATTTAATGTCATTGAATTTGACATTCGCGATCATTCATTATTGGAATTTAATTTTAGAGTTTGGCGATAGATTTTTGGTCGACGGGATAACCAAGTAGTACCAAAATTTCTATTTAACTTTAGTTGGGACAAAAAATCGTAAACATTTACAGCTATGACTCCGATTTCTGAATATTATGTGTGGGTTCAAAATTGGCAACTATTCTAAGCTGTTTTCACAACATCTGTACGGTCCCTTGAAGTTGAATACCAATAAGTTATTTCTGCTTACGAACTACGAATAGAGACAAATCAATATATTTTCAAAACGATGCAGCTTCAAGTGTAACCATTCCGTAGTAGCTCATTATGGCCGAGGCAAATTTCCACCAGTAAATTTGAATAGAACTTTTATTTTGTTAAAATGTATAATAAATGTATCAACGTATAAACGTATTCAGAATTCCAGTGATAATTTCTACGAAAATCAAGTAATTATTTTTGCTGGTGGTAGTTTACTTCGGCAATAGTCGGGTCCTACATTTTCTTCAGAATGTGACATCTTAAACAACCATTTATCAGTGTCAATGAAGTAGACTGCAATAGATAGACCAATATCGACCAGTAACAACAAATAGAAATTTTGATCATATTTCTGACAGAAATTTTGCATAAATTAGCCAAAGAGAACCTTAATTTGAACGTTTTTGCGTGCAGACATCATAGTTTGGAGGTAAGGCGTCTCGTTAGTAAACAGATTATTAGTTCGATTCCCGGTGCCACAAGCTGAAATTTTCATATTAAGATGGATTTAAAAGAAATTTGGTATTTTTAGGCAACATAATTGTTTATATTATTAGGATTTTGTTCATCTGACAGTCATAATATTTTTTCGAATTCAATTTTTTTTTCTATTTTAGAAACTATTGCGATTTATTAATGATTCAGGATTTTAAATTATGTTTAAACAATTTTTTTTCATTTTTAGTAATTTAAAACTTTATTTATGTCATCGTTTATTTATTTTATTTTTTTTCAGACTTTTGAAAAAAATTAGAATTTATTACTTGTTTTAAATTATATGATTTTATCATTTTTAATTTGATTAAAATAAATTTATAATTAAATTTATTGATGCTACCATCTATGTAAGAGCTTAATAATTATAAATTAACAATATTAGTTAAAGGAAAAGTTGCTTTGAAAGAAATATTAAATGAAATTATCTGTGCAATTTGCGATTACATTTACCCACGTGTTTGAACAATATGTCTGTTCGGTACACCTTTCTAAAAAACTGTTGAATATATCACCTTTAAAATTTTCTAGTGTCAGGAAACATACTATTTGAAAATAATAAGAATCAATTTTTAATTATATTCTAAAGAAATAAAATTAAAAATATTTTACTAAAAAACTTCTTCACTATTTAAAAAATATTCCTCTGAAATCTATAATGTTAGATATAAAAAAATAGTTACATAATTTCAAAAAGTTTCAACTGTTTACCTAAAATAGAATTTTTGGAAAATTCCACCAAAATATTTAAAAAAAAATACATTTCGATGAAAAGGCAAAGAACTATATACAGCCACAGTGTTCAAAATATATTGTTTTAAAATTGTCCAGCACCACGATCTTTTACCTCCATAATCGTTTAACCCTTTGGGGATGGGCGAGACGTATACGTGCCACAAAGAGGCTTAAAAATCCTTGTTTATTCAAACCAATAAAATTATACTGTAAAATTTATCATATTTCATCGGAGCATTTACTTGATTTAATTAGGCACAAATTTAAGCTTTTAAAAACCGGTGACAAAACATTAAAAATTTTGTAAAAAGCTCCCGTCGCGCAGGGGTTGACAGCGTAATTTTTTAATTCTATTTTTTAAACTGATAATAGAAAACTCAACAATTTTAACGTATGTTCCAGGTCCTTTTAAAATTATTTTTAGTCATTTGATATTTTTACCGCTTCCCTGTTTTTCCCGTACGTCGTTTTTACTAATCACGATTTGCCCGTACCACTTATGGGTTTTCTTCCTTCAATCGTAATTTTCTATTCTCACCAGTCAAAGTTTATTGGAAATTTTTGATTAATTATCCGATCACTTATTTAGTTGAATTAGGGAAAAATTTAGTTTTGAAAAATCGGTGTAAAAGATTAAAATTCTGTTAACCGTTTCCGGCACACTGTGCCCGATCTGGGATACCTAATTTTAATTCCAAACTTGCAAACGGCATCAGTAATATTTTAGTAAAATTTTGCTTTTACAACAAAAACTTAAATTAAGGAATTCAAAATATTTAAAAAATTCGTTTGTGAATTCCGGTGTCAGTCGATAATTTTTTATTTTAGTACAGATTTTGCCCGTGCCGGAAAGGGTTAACACTAGAACCGCCGGCTATTTTATTCAAGTTTTATAAAAGGTGTTTGATACCAGAATTTTTATTTAGAACTATTTAACTTATTTAATTAGGTTATTTTTGTACTGAACATATTTAACAAATCTTAGCAAAAAATTTCTGGTTAAAATCGGCTATTTTCAATTTGGCAGGGATCATAATGATCCCTAATGGCAGTTCTAGTGTTAAAGACAAGAAAAAAAAATAGACAATCAATTATAGACAAACAATTTTGAAAAAGTTTTTTCAAAAATATTGATGATTGTCCAAGAGCCGACCGCAAAAAACTCTAAGTCATCGAGCACAAGAAAAATTCCTTTATTTAAATGGAAGAGTAGTAATAGAGGAATCTAATGATTCATGTCTGCCGGAAGCTAAGTGGTGCATAAACCAAAAATTAATATCACTAGTGGTTGACTCGTAGGCTTAGCATTGTGTTTGCCGCTCAATCAAAAGTATGAAAACATGGAAAACTGGGTGCAAAAAACATAATGCTTAGCCTACGAATCAACGACTAGTGGTATAAATTTTTGGCCTATGCACCACTACGCTTCCGGCAGACGTGGATCATTAGAATCCCCTAATAAAGGAATTTTTCTTGTGCTCGATGACTTAGGGTTTTGTGCGGTCGGCTCTTAGACTATGAGTTAAATTGTTAAAAATACATTAGTTAAGATTATAATCATTATTTGCAATTGATTCTTTTTATAATTTTCAGAAATAAGCTTTTTAGGTGCGTTCGTAATTATGTAAATACGTAGCACCTATAGTGGTCGTTCAGTCCGTCCGTCTGTCCGTCCGTCTGTCTGTCCGCATATAACAACGCAAAAACTACTTAACCGAATCGTTTAAAATTTGAAATACATAATTATTACATAATTTTTTCGAGTCATTTCAAATTTTATGAAAATCGGATGCATAGATCAATTACAGGGGCAATCAAAAGTATTGCATTACATTACGGTCAATGGAGAAAAAAGTTTCAAATGCATTTTAGTCGTTTGAAATTTAAAATACATAATTATTACATAATTTTGTCGAGTTATTTCAAATTTTTTGATAATCGGATGCATAGATCAATTACAGGGGGCAATCAAAAGTATTCAAATTACATTATGGTCAATGGCGAAAAAGTTTCAAATGTATTTTATACGTTTGAAATTTAAAATACATAATTATTACATAATTTTGTCGAGTTATTTCAAATTTTATGAAAATCGGATGCATAGTTCAATTACAGGGTCATTCAAAAGTATTCCGTTACATTACGGTCAATGGGAAAAAATGTTTCAAATGCATTTTAATGGTGTTACACTCAATCGAACTTAATAAAATTTATATGCAACTATAAAGTACATATTATAATATACATTTTTCATAATTTGTGGTGCAAAGAACATTTGTTATTGATTTACAAGGGCACACAAAAGTATTCCATTACATAATGGTGTAGGGTGAACATTGTTTGATGAGAGTTTTAATTGTAATTCACTACTTACAGTTTTATGAGATTGATATATGAGAGTAATATTTTTAAAACTTCGTTATCGTACGAATGCACCTCATTTGCTACGCTTCACGTGCAATTTCCAACTTGCTAAAATTAATTTTTTCTATCTGACCACTATTACCTTTTTTTCTGGAAAAAGGAAAATATTCATGTTAATTCTTTGTTTAAAATTGATTGAATTTTAATTCTTTCAGATAAAGCGACCTTTTTACATTTAAATGTTATCGTTTTATCCAGCATGGAAAAAAAATCTATTTTAAAATTTCTTACATAAAAACTATTAATTGACTGTCAAAAAGCACAACAAAATGTTTATAAAATGTATCTCGGAACTAAGAAAATTTTGCTTTTAAAAAATTTGTTTAACAATGCATAGAAAATGACAAAAAATGGTTATCAGGATATTATCCGTTGTTTACTGTAGAAAAATTTAAAAAGAAAACTATTTTCTGATGTTAGCACACAGAAGAGCAATAGAAGCAAACCATTATTGATTCATTACACTATTTCTCAGAGTTAAGTTCTCCGTAAATATTCTGTAATCTTGCTTTTTCAAATGGTTAAAAGGCTTAAGCGGAAAGACATATTTTCTTTTATTAAGGAATTCGATTACGTTCGGAGATTTTTTTTAAACGTGTTTTTGGCACATTTTTTGGTATTTTGCTGTGTAATCTAACATAGAATAAAGGAAAATTTGAACCCTTTGACATCCTAATTACTTTTTTCGCTAAAATTAAAAGCTTGATTTTCCCACCACTTTTAAAAGAAGAATAAATATGATATTAATTTATCGAGACATTTGCTTCGGGAAAGAACGTATTTATTTATATTCCTATTTACTGGTGTAAAAAGCGATTTTATGCCATTTTTATAACCGTCCCTAAAAAGGGACGCTAGGCAGTAATGGATTAAGAATAGTATTTATATAATATCTATGCAACATTTTTTTAAACTTTGGTCATTTTTTAGCATTTTTTTATAAATAGGTCTTCGATTCTTAAAAAAAAAAAAAAAATTGCATGTATCACAAATATTTTTTAACATATACATATTAGACACTCTTGAATGTAATGAGCTAAAAACTACTTTAAATATGGAAATTCCAAAAGAGATGCAGCTTATTATATGCAATTACATAGAAAATTTCAGTAATTTTACGTGTATTTTTTTAAATAAAAATAGCTATATATCAACAAACAAGCAGGGATATACTCGTAAAAATAACAGAGGATATACGTTCTAAGACGAGGGTATACGCTTTAGGCAGAGGGTATAACCTAGAATGTGTATACTATAGCTCCCTTCACAAACAAAGGGCATACGGTGTTCCTTCAAAAAATCTAGAAGGTATACGGCGTATACCCCCGTATACCCTCCACTACATCCCTGCAATAAACTCACTTAGATCTAACGTTTTGTTAATTACACTAAAGACATTATCGAAAAGTTACACAAAAAATTTTATGACTACAAAATAATAAAAATGTGAGTTAGAGCAATGGCCGTTTACCTTTTCCGATGAAAATCTATTTTTTCAGAAAGCGCCTTAAACGTCGCTTCGCTTTAAATTAACTTTTTTTTTCACGAGTTTTAATTTTATTACTAATTGGCGTACAGGAAAAATAAAAACCGATTTAGAAATAGAAATGTTCACTCGAAAATCAAATCTATAAAAAAAATTGTGACTTTTCATTGAAATTGACGCTTTAATCACTAAACTGATTTGCCCGTACGATGTACGGGCAAGAAGAATTTGCTTGATACATCTCTTAAAGCTTTTTGACACCTCCATTTTGTTAAAAAATACAATTTCATACTATTTAGTGCAGAAATGTTTAGTTTAAATATTACGAATATTTTAGCTTTAAAAAAGTGGTGTTAACCCATATTTTCAATGTATTGTACATAACAGTTAAGTGATTAATCCTTTCCGGCGCGGAATAAATACGTTTGAAATAATTAACTTACACCAGAACTTATAAACGAATTTATTATTAAATATAAACTTGCCTTACTTTTTTCCCATGTGTTATAATATATATGAAAATTTTAACCCTTTGCGGCACGGGCAAAATCTATACTAAAATGCGAAATTATCGACTGACACCGGAATTCACAAACGGATTTTTTAAATATTTTGAATTTCTTAATTTAAGCTTTTATTGTAAAAACAAAATTTTACTAAAATGTTACTGGTGCCAATTGCAAGTTTAGAATTAAAATTAGGTATCCCAGACCGGGCACAGTGTGTCGGAAAGGGTTAATTAAATTTTCTTGCAAGGAAATCTCTTCTCCATGCCGACATACTCAGAAAAATCTAAAATTACAGAATGCTCTTCTCATATGGATTCATTTGTTTATAAAATAAATTTCGACGGTACCTCAATAGAACGTGAGTAAAAAAATAAATTTTCGTTTATTTTCCGATTTATCACAGGATGGCAATGAAACAGAATTTTAAAAAATACTCTTTTATGCCGATTACTCTTTAACCACTTAATCGTCGCGCCCGAGATATTCACGGGCAGCAAGTTTTACTTTATTCAGAATTGTTTGATTTTCACCACTTTTATAAAGTAGTGTAATTGGTTTTAATCTGGTATTGGTTTAACTGTCATTAAATAATATGAGTAATTTTTTTTTCTTCAAAAAAGTGGTGGCAATAATGAATTTAAATTTTTAAACCGTAATTTAATGCGATCATTAAGTGGTTAACCTCTTAGCTACGTAAGTCGTTTACTTAATTTTTAATCTTTTACCATCGGCTTTTATAAACAATTTTTTTTTTTTTTATAATTGAATTGCGAAAATGTTCTGACTAAATAAGATAAACTTAACAATAAAAAATAACTGGTGGGAGTAATGAGGGATTCAGAGTGACAATTAACAAGGAATTTTCAGATGCAATAAAATCGTTTGCTTTTGGCGAGAAAAATCCTGTTCGCCAAATCGCGTGTCATTTCCATTTTTTTTCGCGCCAAATACTCAAACTTTTTTTTTTTTTTTTTTTTTTTTTTTTACAACTTTTTTACTGAAATTTCGTTGATAAATTTAACTGATCCTTTTTTACATACGTAAGAAGTACAAGTAGCATTTTTTTAATGTATTCTGAGTATGTTCAGTAAGGAGAGCTTCCTTGTTGGTGCCAGTATAATTAAAATTAGGTTCCTTTTTTAAGGATACCGCGCCTGAAAGGGTTAAACGTTGGTAGATGCCTTAAAGTGCTAATTGTATTAACTCCCTAATGCCCATAGTAAAGTCGACATTCATACAGAAGAATTTTCACTTAACCCATTAGTGCCTAGCGTCCCTTTTTAGGGACGCTTCAAAAGGTGCATTCAGCACTGTTTTTGACACCGGTAAAAAAGAAAAGCAGTAATTATTTTATTTAAATGATGCATTTTCGTGATTTATGAACTAAACTTAAATCTTCTAAAAATAGTGGTGCCAACCAAATAAAATTTACGCAAAAGATGCTGGGCATGAATGGGTTAAAGTAAAAACGAAATGTCTGTCATTCGTTTAATTTGAAAACTGTTCGCATTTTCCTGTATAAATACAGAATATCTAATAAAAATGGAGGTCAAACAGACTACCCTGTAACAAAACCTTCTACGATTTGTTTTAGTTCCCTATTCTTTAAATTATATCCAAGCTTTTAAGTTTTGAGAACAAAATTAGAAAATGTTTTTCTCGTAGTAGAAAGTATAGATAAAAAGACAATTATTATTGAAAAAATCCCCAGTATATTTTATATTAACATATATTTTTTTAATAACGGAGATAAGCTAACAGGGCTCGTAGCTTTCCTAAAATTTTCACACTTTTCTACCACAATTTTAAAACGAAAATATTTATTGTAGAATTTTGTTGGAGGAGTGGGCCACGAAGATTTTCAATTTAAAATACTGGCTGCAATGTGTAAAAATTTTAGGAATGCTGCGAGCCCTGAGTTAATATTTATACTTTTATGTACTCAAACATTAAAATCAAATAATTTTACAAAAAGGTTCTAATTTTGAAAGTTGTTCTTTATCAGATTTTAAACAAGGTTAAAATTTGCAATTTTCGAATCTTAAATTAAATTTTAAATATTTAGTAATTATTATAAGTATTATAAATATTTAGTAATTTTAGTAATTTAATTTTAAAAAAAGAATATGTATGCATAAATGTACACTTTAGAAAAAAGCAAAATTTGTAAAATATTTTGATAACTTAAAAAATATATATTTGAATCTTTAAGCATCTGAAGTGCTTTGATGATATAACATCTGAGAAAATTTAAGATTATTTTTCCAGGCATGTTTACTTTATTTTTATTTGTTTTTTTAATGTTCAGTCTGTTATTACCATACTTTCCCTTGGGATTATAATAATACTGTCTTCATTTTTGATTATTTTCAAAGCTCATGTAAATATTTATATTTATTTAAATCTAATTTCTAAGAAAAAATATGTTTTTCAATAGAAAAATTTATTGGTAATAGTTCAGATTAGGAATAAAAATAAACAATTACAAGTACATTACCATAATTTCTCGGAAATTAGTTAGAATTCTATACATAATTTTTCAAGGAACTAAAGTTGAAAAAAAAAAAGAATTTCTCTTCCAAATAGTGCTGATGCTGTTTTAGATATTGCATTTGTTTCAAAAGCAATAATGTAATTTATATTAATAAAATAGTGAAGATATAAGAAATATCCTTGAAGAATTAGACCAATAGGTAATTATAATGTATTTTTAAAATTATTTACGTTTAATTTCCATTCCAGGACACTTTTGTGTAATTTTTATCAGAAAGAGGATTAGAAAAAATTTGACATGAAGAAAAATGACAGAAATTTAATCGCGGCTTAAAACCTTGTATTAAATTTAGAGTGGTATTTCTTTTTGCATCGATCTTTTTTTGTAGAATTAAAAAATACTTATTAAATAGTAAAAGCAAATGACAAAAGTGTTATTTTTACTTTAACAAATTTAATCTTGAAATGGTATTTCTGACAGCTTTGTAGATCAGGTTCCATTTTTTCCTGTCGACATTTTTTTTTTTTTTTTTTTTTTTTTTTTTTTTTACAGGGTTTTTGCGGGTTCTGGAATTTTCATACCAAGAAATTCTTCGGTACCAGTATTTTTTTTATAGAAATTCCTTCATTAAAGAAGGTATCAAAACACCTGAAATCTTCTGACTCCCTTGATGTATATAAACCTTGGATAAGCAATTTATCTATCAAAAAATAAAGAAATATTCTGTTCGATTACAAATTCCTCCAATAGTTATACGTAACAGATTTATACTTTTATGCTTAAAAATGCGTCAAAAATGTGTCAAAAATGTATAAGAAAGTTTCGCGTTGTTGAACAGGTAATTTCGGAACTACCTTAATGGTAGCGAAAAAGCACCGAATAAACTAGCGATAAATAACAATAGAAATAATACACTTTTTTAATTTACCATAAAATAAAAAGCAATGCAGGACGCGTTTCGATCTAAAACAGTACAGCTCCTCATCAGATGAAGCAGACACGTGTCCGTAAAGGCACAAAGTCAAAGAAGAACTTTTCCCCTGTTTATCTTTGACCTTGTGCCTCTACGGACGCGTGTCTGCTTCGGCTGATGACGAGTTGTATTGTTTTAGCTCGAAACGCGTCCTGCATTGTTTTTTATTTTATGGTAAATTTTTTAAAAAGTGTATTGTTTCTACCATAATAAACATATTTTGCTTAGTCTTTTTATATTGTTTATGGATAAATATCAATATTTATGTCACCATTTCTCTTTATTCATATACTTAAGAAATTAAGAGTTACATTTTTTAGCCTTTCTGCCTAGCTTTCTGTTCTTCTGCACCTCTAATTTTCATAAAAGCATTCCAATTTGGAAATAAATTGAACTTTTTATTGAAGTAATCATTACAATTTTCTCCCACTAAAAAAATTAGTTAGTAAGTAGTTATTTATAAATATATCATGCAATAAATTAAGTATACTCCATGACAAAGAGAAAATGTTTATTACATGTTCGCAGCCACTGATTAATAGCCTTTTATGTATAATAGCACATGCCATATCAGTGCAAATATATCAATATATATTATTATACTTCATTTATAGCAAAATGCAGCTCGTACTTTTCAAAGTATATCTGATTTTATTAAGCTATGTGAAATGTCGAACCAAAAGAATATCAATAAGGATAAATTCTTTTTTATTCTTTACCTCTTGCTTTAACAATATTTGCCGAAGATAACTTCTTGAAAAGAATATTATAGTTTATTGTATATCTAGCCTTAAATGGTACAACTTTTTTTAAATTGTCTCAAGTGTATGCTGTAAACATTGCGAGCACGTATTTTTCAAAGCACGTCTGATTTTATTAAGTTTTGTGAAATACCGAACCAGAGGAATAGTAACAGGCATGACTTTAAGTTTATTCTTTTGTATTTATAAATTACTTTAGAAATATTTGTCGAAGATAGCTGCTTGAAAAGGTTATAAAGGTTTATTGCATATATAGATGGTTAAATGATACAACTCTTTTAAATTTGTCTCAAGTGTATGCTGTAAACAATGAAAGCACGTATTTTTCAAAGCACATCTGGTTTTAGTAAGATTTGTGAAATGCCGAACAAAGGAATATCAATATTCATGGATTCTCGTTTATTCTCTTCTCTCTATAAATTACTTTAACAGTATTTGCCGAAGGTAAATTTTTGAAAAGATGATTACATTTTATTGCACATCTAGACTTTTAAATGATACAACTCTTTTAAAATTGTCTCAAATGTATGTTGCAAATAATGAAGCACATCTGATTTTATTAAGTTAAAGCCCAAAAATTATTCGAAAGTTGTAATATAAATTAAATCTTATTGTAATACAATTTTTTCTAAGCATTTCCAAGAATTCTTTCTTAACCTATTGTCATGTGAATATTAAGCAAAAGAACAACATTTGTTATGTTTCAGACAATGAAATATTCGTCAAACTCTAATTAATCTATTTAGACAGCTAGTGTTATTATAACTAATGTAAAAATATATTTTTTTTAAATATAAAAAAATCAGACCCGAAAGGGTTAATGTTTTTGTATTCGGGGAAACATGGAATATTACACGAGTCTCCTCTTCTTAAGTTGCCGCAAAAATAAACATTCATTTTCTGTTTTAAACATAAAAGTTGCTCTCACGCTTAAAAATAGAGAACTAAAATAAACAGTTACAAGAATAAATCACTGTTATTTTACAAAGAACTTTCGCGTCATATGAATTCTACTATTATCTGCTTTCTACAAAAACACTTGAGAGTTACGATGAAATTCACTTTTTGTCGAACAGAAAAGAGAGAAAGCAAAAAATATTTATTTAGAAAGCTTTGTCGTTATTATTTTCTTTAATGCAAATTTTACTTCAATTTTCTGTTTATTTTGCACTAAAACTCTTGCACAAGTATGGCATTTCGTGTGAAACTTGTCGTTGCCATTTAATTTACAAAAATGACACATATAACATTGTAATTTTTAATAATATTTTAGACAGACACGTTTTCACAATATGTAGTCAATAATATTTAGCAATATTTAATTCGTATTCCTAAATTTAATAAACAATCTAAATTTTTAACGTAAATTTTATTTCAGAATTTTGTTTTGCACTAAAACTCGTGCACATTTTGTGAGAAATATGTTATCGCCATTTAACCTTTTCCGGCGTAGGCAAATTCTGCTCATAAAATAAGAAATTTTTTATTGATAGCGGAATTTAAAAACGACTTTTATAAAAATTAAGAATTCCTTAATTGACGCTTTCATTGTAAAGGCAAATTTTTTTTTTAATGTTCTTGGTGCGGATTGCAAGTTTAGAATTAAAGTTAGGTGTGCCCAGAGTGGGCACATTGCACCGGAAAAGGTTAATGTACAAAAACTAGTCGTTGGGGGCCACCGTAATACTTGCCCATCATGGATATGTATATGAAAATAAAACATGTGAAAACTATTTATACAATGCACTGCAATTCATAAACAAAATTTAAGTATTGTTAATATACATAGTAATGCTATTAAAGAACTGATGATGTACCAATTTCGACAAATGATATAAAACGCCAAACTACTCAAGTAGTACCGAACTGCATAAAAGAAATATCCTTATAACTCCAAAAATAATAATTCTACTAACGAAAAATTAATTGCGTCGGATTAAGCGTCTCATTTTCAATTAAAATATACCTCTGAATTGAAATTTGAATGAAATACAGGGTCATGAAAAATCGAAGAATGTGGAAAACAGGATTACTTATATCTCGGCAACTAATAAACCGATCGACTTCGTTCTATATGCAAAATGTGTGTTATTTTATTGCCTTTTACGTCCATTCCTTAGAACAAAAAAATTCGAAAATTTTTATATACCTTTCATCAGAACAAAATTTTCGAGAGCCCGAAAAAAATAGTTCCAGATAATTGAGCTTGCTGATATTAAATAGGCTTCGTCCCATTCTTACTTACTAACTACATACAAAATTTCAAGTCTCTATCTCAATTTGTTCGGGAGATAGAGCGTTTACAGACAGACAGACTGACAGACAGACAGACGGACGGACGGCAAAATTTTTTTTCTAAAAATATGTTTTTCGGAATCTCCACTATCTAAAACGTGTAAATCCGTCAAAAATTTTTTTTCGATTTTCAAAACGATTGCAAGACTTACCCTATACTGCGTATGATGGGTAAGTAATAAAACATCTTACATTGTAAATGTTAAAGATATTTTAACCATACTTGTATTCGCAATATAAGTCGATAATGTTTAGGAATATTTAATTAACATTCCTAAATTTAATACAAACTTTTAAAATTCTCCGCCCCATTAGTGGCCAAGAGGCATCTGTTCTCGAAGCTAGTACACGAGAGGTGCTGGGCTCGATCCTAATCGCGCCCATCGGCCTAATCGCTTGGAGTTTTCCATTGTTTTCTTCGAACCTTGGATTTACTTGCTGAAATACTTGTTAGGTTCCCTTAAAAAGATTCCCCACAGAGGGCATCCCCCTTAGAGCCTGTATCTCTCGTATGGATAATTATCCGTCACAAAATACACATATTTAACATTATCTATAGATCATTTACAGATGAAATGAATTCTGCCAATCTGTTACATTTTTATTTCGATATTTTTTATTGTCACTACTTATTTTTTAAATATCATTATTCCCTTTATTTTTATCTTATTTAATCTACATTTAAATAAAACGAATATTAGTCATTAAAATATTCATAAAAATCAGAAACTCTGAATTTAAGAAAAGAAGTTATCCAGCAACACTGAATAAAAAACAATTACAGAAAAACAAATTTAGTTTAACCATTTAATTGATTCCCTTTTTTACGTACAATAAATTGAAAATATGGGATAAACATCACTTTTTTTAAAGCTAAAATAGTCGTAATATTTAGTTCTAACATTTCCGTCATTAAATAGTATTAAATAAACATTCACAGTTTTTCGTGGGTATTATCCTATAAAATTAACTATAGTACAGTAAAACCTCTAAATAACGGGCAACTTGGGAGCGCGGAAATTGTCCGCTATTCGGAGGTGTCCGCTATTGGGAAAACCTAAGAGATTTAAAAAATTGCTAAGAAATGCTTAATGTTTCATTAATAGACTTTTATGTGTCCAAAAACCTCTATTATATGATTAATCATAAATGAAAAGTATGTTTTAAGCAATAAAACTGAAATAAAACTTTGCATACCTTTATCCACTGTTTATTGCATTCTTACGAAAAAAAAAATGTTACAAAAATTTGCTTTTGCTTGCTATTACATGTAATTACTCTTTCAATGTGAAGTTTTAACTCTGTAAGGTAATTTTAATCCTTCTGAAATATCTTTTATTTTTACATAAAAACTTTGTAACTGCTCACTGTATTTTGCCGCTTCTTGGAAATTCTTCATAACCTTTTGTCGAACATTCTAAAGCAATATAATCGCATACAGAAATTGATTCTTCCCTAGTAACTCATAATCAATATTAATGAAATTTTTTTATATTTCATTAATTCACTTATTTTGCTTAATTCTTCATTTGTGTCGGAAATGTGTGTTTCTTTTTTATTATTATTAATTAAATGTCTGAATGAAATCCAAATTGTAGTATCGACAGCATTAACTAATTTTAGGCAATTCTCAAGAGTATCCTTAGAATCTAACTTTAAAAGAATGTAGCATAATAAAAGCTTTATACCAAGCTTTAAAACTGTGCATTATGCCTTGATCAAGTGGCTGGCATACTGAAATTGTTTAGGAAAATAAAACACAATTGTAACATTGTCGACTGTGTGACAACTTGGATTCCCAGTCCACCCCGTACATTTATCTGTGATCACAAAATTTGTGACACATTACATTGATAAACCATGAGAGACTTTTTTTTTTCATTAATTTTTCTCGTTAAAAAATAATTTTTCATCCTTTATTGCCAAAATTACTGTCCGCTATTCGGAATGTCCGTTATTCAGAGGTTAAACACACAAAATTTCAGGTTTTGGGAGTGGGAATTAGAAAACTGTCCTCTAAAGTGAGGTGTCCGCTATTCGGGAGTGTCCGTTATGGAGGTTTTACTGTATATTAAACAACTAGTAAATAGAACGTCAAGCGCGGCAAATGAAGTGCATTCGTAAACTGACAATTTTTACCGATATTCAGATGTTGGTGCGATACATGTTGCCATCTTATGCAAAAATACGTGAATGCAAATTTTATTAGTATTATATATATTAAATTTAGTAACACTTAATCAAAATGGCATCAAAGAATCATTACCTATCACGCGATATTACTAAGTTAATTAAATATGATTGGTTTTAAAAGAATTAAGGATATTTTTATTAATATCTTTTAAAGTTTTGATTCAATTTTCATAGAAATTTGAAATGACTCGACAAAATTCAGCAGCGATTATGCATATTAAATTTCAAACAATTCGATTAGGTTGTTTTTTCGCTGTTAAATGCGGACATACAGACGGATGGACAAGACAAGAGCTCTAGGTGCTATGTATTTAAATAGTTACCAAAACACCTAATGACAAGTTCATTATGGGTTTGCTACGCACAAAAAAATAAAGAAAAATTAACATTCACAACTTCACGCGCATTGTCATTTAAAATTAATTATAGTACAATAACTATAAAAGGAGAACTTTTATAAACGCTTTCGAATCCCAAAAGTAGTTCATAACGCCATTCCTTTTAAGTCATTTGAAATATAGAGAACCTGTATTTTGTTTGAATCAAAATATTATTCGTTTAAAATTTGAAATAGCGAGCAAGAATTATTAATTTTAAATTTTAATAACATTCTGTTAAACAGAAGAAATGCGTCATGGGAATTCAATCTTCTAAAAGAAGATTTAATATTGAGATGGGCATTTTTGATCTGTCAAAAAAGATGTTAAATGATACAATAGCCTAGTTGCCAACATCTTATGTATATATTTTTGTATCACAAACGTTTTATAGTAAATTTTACATTTTTAAATCGCTGTAATCCGCCGATTAAATAAGGCAAAAATTTCTATTGTAACAAAAGGACTGACTGCCTTCCCTAAATTTGCATAGTAATATATTGATGGCTCTGTTGCTACTTTCGGTAAAATGTCCTCAGATGTTTTGCTAAACATGAAGTGAAGCGAAGTAATTTGATGCTGTTGAGTAGACTTGCTATGTGTGTTCGGTGTGTGACTCACCCAGAGATGTTTTTTATATGTTATAACAAGATTTATGAATCTTTAATTTATTATGTTGCGTGCTTTACCGAAAATGTATATAGAGTTGTATATCATATTGTAGTTGTTGTGCCATTTTCATTAACCCCTTGGCGACGAGCTACACGTATGCGTGCTGCAAAAATTCTTAAGAATCCTTGTTAATCCCCACCAGTAAAATTACACTGTAAAATTTGCTTTATTTAATTGGAGCATTATCTCAATTTAATAAGGCGTAAATTTCTATTTTTAAAAACCAGTGACAAAATGTTAAAAATTTCGTAAAAAGTCCGCGTCGCGAAGGGATTAAAAATGTGACTGCTTAACCCTTTGCGGCGCAGAGCAAATTCGTTGCTTAAGTTTTGAAGACTGACGCCGGAATTTCAAAATAAATATACTTGTAAATAAGAAAAGGCTATATTTCATGCACTTATAAAACTGAAATTTTTCTTACCCAAATTCCTGTGCCAACGTGGCGTTTGAGAATTAAAATTAATAGTATTCAAATAAGAGGTTTCATAGATATACCACAGCGCCGCAAGGGGTTAACGTGTCTGTAATATTTGAAGCGACGAACACCCAAATGCTATTAATTTTTTCTGGTCTAAAAAAGCGAAAGAGTTTACAGCTATGCAACAGTGTCACCCAGTCCGAACATTGGAGGCCAACTAGAAATACAATAGTTGACTTTAATTTTCAATGACAATAATTCAACAATATTATAAATAAATAACAATTATTTCCAATGAAAGAAATAAAACATAATGTTTACTTCACAATGAATGTTACATAGAAAATTACATAAAAGTTATCATTCAGAACTTCATTTGCATTACCAAATAAAATTAATTATAATCTATTAAGAAAAAAGGTAACTTTTAGAAAAGTTTTTGAAACCCAAAGGTATTAGTTACATAACACCATTCTTGTTAAGTCATTTTAAGAACAGAGATTCAAAGTTGTGTTTGATTCGTTTAATCTTTAAAATTGCGAGAAAGAGTTAATAGTTTCAAGTATAAATTACATTGTGTTAAACAGAACGTTTGTGTCATGGGAATTTCATCTTCTCAAATAAGATTTAATCTTGAGGTCTTTTTGTTGTTGTCAGAAAAAGAAATTAATAGTAGTGCTTTTGTTTCTAATTATAAATATATCGCCCGTTTCCACTCTTACTTTATACTCAAACAAAAGTTAAACTTTGTAAGATTTCTGATATTTCATTTTTGTTTGTTTTTTAATACACAGGTTGGTTATAGTTAAAGTTATAATGTTTGGACCTTCATAGAGTTCATTCTGGTAGGAAGATATCCAGTGGCGTAGCCAGAAAGGGGATCCTGATGCTCTAGGTATCAATAATAATGTAACGTATTCTTCACTTTTGTTGGCTAATCAGCCGGTTTTACTTGTCACTTATGGCTATTTTGAGTTTAAAACATAAATTAACTAAAGTTTCGACATGAGGCTTCGATAGATGGTATTAGGTGTTCCGTAATAGGCTAGTTTTAGACCTTCCCTTTTCCAGAAGTGGAATCGTCTGTCCCGTTCCCTTCCTGAGATAGTATAAATGCCATTCTCTGATCGACTTCATGGCTCGCTCTTTCTTTTCATTTCCGTGAAGTTTTAGTTATGATTTAAGTTATTATATTTTAAGTTCGAATAAGATATTTAGTTTTTCGTTTATGATGTTTTAAAGGAATGATGTTATATATAATTTAAATTTAAGTTAGTTTTGAAAAGCTCCCGATGTAATGAAATTCAATATTGTTTTTAAAGAAGTATTTTTATGACTCTCTTAATCATTTTCAACAAAGTTGGCTCTGAATAGTAATTAACTGAATGCTGTTATGAAGGTATTTTTAAGCAAGTTTACATGATTGACTTAAGTTTTAATAAAGAACTGTCGTCATCAAAAACCTGACTCTTCGATGTCTCTCAGATTCAACACACAGTTTTAATACAGGTATCTTCCACAGCGTTGCTATAGTATCTCTGCTTATAGCAGTAAAATTATCTGTTAGACCTGTATTGATACAGGCTAAGAACTTTTATTAATAACACAAAATTCTCGGATTAGATACAGCGAAAAAAATGTAACAAAATTAGTAGCATCCAGAGCATTTGAACCCCCCCCCCCCCAACCTGGCAACGCCATTGCAGATGTTAATGAAATTTGGAAAACACGTTATGCAAAACATTGGAAAGAAAAACCTGCAATAAAAAATAGTAGTTCAAATTTTGACCACCATCTGAGAAAGGGGCGTATGAAGACCAAAAAACTCATATGACAAACACAAAGTTTATATTTCTTCGCATCATATTTTCAATGTTCATTCCATATGCGACAAGCAATGTTCAAAACGTGTTATTCCGTGTTCAACAATAGCACAAATAATTTTTCGATGAATTTCAGTGAGATGATGAGTTATGATTAATTTCTAATCATCTAGAGCTCGTACGGTTGGTTCCTGCATAGACATGATCTTTCAGGAATCTCCAACCAGAAGTCATAGGGATTCAAGTCCGGAGAACGAGGAGGCCAGGTTGGCATAAAACTTCTCAAAATAACTCGATCATCTTCAAAGTGAGTACGAAGCAGTGCCGTCTCTGCACGGGCTATCTAAGGAAGTGCACCATCTCGCAAGAGAGAATACTGTCTCTCTGATAAAACGACTTCACCAGCATCTCGTTCTTTCTTCTCTAACGGCATGGTGTAGAATGACTTTAAGGCAGCCACTCCTGGCTTTTTGAATCGCTCCAAATTTACATAACGTCATTTCTCGTAGATAAAAACTGCCATTTATCAATCGAAATTAGAAATACTTTGTTTCGTTCCAGACTTCTCTTTCCCATGCTACATTTAATGTATTTCTCAAGTTTCATCGGTATCTGTCTACCAAAACGGTCTAAGTAGGATAACTTTAATTATAACGACTTTGTAGCATGCTGTGATAACTCTTATATCATTCAGGGTTCGTATGGGACTTGTTATTTTCCAGTCAAAATATCAGTATTTTTTAAATAAAAAATAAATCTAATTGAAGAGCATACACTAGTCTCTCAAGAAGACCCGAATAATAATGTTAAGTCTATGGGTGCGTTATTTTCATGTATCTCGCTCAAATTTTAATATTTTTACATGATTTTATTTTTGTTTTAGGTAGCTTCAAACGATCTACAACCGGTGTAGATTTTACTTTTTCGATTTTGGTTTCAGATTTTTTTTTCAATTACTTTAACTTTTGGAACCGGTTCTGAAACTGAGACTATCATAATAAAAAAAATATAACCAATATCGAAAAAAGTAAAAACTAGTTTTTTTGCGTTAAATTCGTAGACTTTCTTTATATTAAACGGAAATAGACAAAACAAATAAAGAAATTTCGTGTTTTAGCGAAAAAAAAAAATCGGAAAAAAGTGTATTATTCACGGAGTTGTTTTATTCACGTTGTTGTATTCACGGAGCAATCGTTAGTGTGGTCCCTTATTTGTTCTATACCGTTTTTGCTTAATTATCTTTATGGAAATTCCTACAAGAATTACAATAAAAATTTTACCATCCAGCAAATTATTGGACATTTCCAAGAGAAATCTTAAACAAAAAGTTTTGTAAAAAAAATACTGGTGGGAATGATTTTGATTTAGTCTCGATATAGTCTCGAAAAATGAAAATATAAAATGAAAATTAAGTGTCAGGTGTTAAAAATTTTAAATTTTAACTTCTCGAAAGTCTCTATGTTCCCCTGACTCAAAAATTTTAACCAAATTTTAAGTGAAACTCGAAATGATTAGACACTTCTTTTACAATTTTGCGAAATCAGATGCGTTCACAAGATGAAATAAGTGAAGGAGGAAATTTCTGCCTGTACAGGGCCGTAGCTAAGGGGATGCTAGGGGTGGCTCATCCACTCCTAGGCTAGGGATGCTAGGGAATACTAGGAGTGGCTTTCTACTAAAACATTTTGAGCATCCTCTGGAAAAGAGTCCAAGGTCACTAAATGAATTTATTTTCCGAAAATCCAAATGAAATTCTGCTCAAAAATCTAATTTAGTTTTGAAGTCCTTTCACGATTTTACAGAAATACTAAATTGTAGCTAAAATAAGTGTTTCAACCCTTGCTTATGCTATTTACACATATGAAGCTAGCATGATGTGTTAATATTGCACTAGTTATACACTCGAAAATTTTCCTCATCATATTCTTTTCATAGCATAAAATGAAGTTATTACAACAATTTAATTAGAAACATAGCGCCTACAGTGTGAATGTGCACTAATTTATCTTTCTGCATCAGGGAGATAGAAAGAAAAAATATGAGCCTCCCCCTTGTTATTCACTTCTAGCTAATGCCCATAAACTGTGTATATATTTCAAATAGAATATTAAATATTGAGTGAGATTTTAAATTACTTCAAGAGTAAAGAATGACTTTTTCTGTCTTTAACAAAAGTTATTCGTTACCGCTTAAAAATGGAGAACAAAAGTAAATAGTTACAAGTTTAAATACGTAACTGTCTCTTGCACAGGAATTTCACATCATGTGTGTTCTATTATTATCTTTGCACAAAAGCTTTTAGAGTTAGAATCGAAGTACAACTTTGTACCTAATCAAGAAAGATGTGGTACTTTTCTAAAGACATGTATTTTTGAAGGTTTGTACTTCTCTTTATTTTCCATTGTAACGATTTATAAAAAACATCAAACAAGTTTTTCATGTTTTTTGTTATAACTACTTTTCTCTTTTCACCATTTTTATTCTTTTTACTAGAATGAGACAATGTCATGCTTCCACCATCCACATTAATATTTCGGTGCGATGAAAGAATGTTGAAACTTTAACCTCTTTCTCCAAAACTATGTTAATGTAGCAGCTAGGGTTCTGAAACTGAGCATATAGATATTTAAGACATTAGGCTTCGATATTCCACTTTAACCAATACAATTTTTTATATACATTAGGAACAATAATTGTTGAACCACCCACGAAGAAAATAAAATTCAAATACGCATAAAGTCGATGCATCATTTAACCAGCAGCCAATAGCAACCAATTTTGAGGGGAAAATTAACATATTTCTATGAAATGCTAATATTATTGTAATATCTATACAGGATGCCCATAAAAGTATGCCCTAGTTCCAATGGAATATTATAACAGTTTAATATAAACTATTTATAACGACTCATACATAAAATTGAAGATAAACGAATACATTTTTCTTACAAATGTTCAATAGATGCATTTTTAACTATACGGCACGCATTCAACCTAAAGTCTAATTCTTCCCACATTTCAGTTAAAAAGTCCGGAGTAACGGGAGCAATACACTGTTAAAACCACAGGTTTGGAAATGGCCCTCCTAGGGGTGAAACGCTTCTCTCGTGAGCGACCCCCTAGTGGAGCCAGAATTGCACCCCTAGGGCACCCCACGGTACCCCATAGGGTGCTATGGTTAGCCCAAGGGGTGCAATGGGTTGCCATAAGGTTCCCTAGGGGTGCACTTCTGGCTCCCCTAGGGGGGTCGCTCACGAGACAAGCATTTCATCCCTAGGAGTGCCATTTGCAACCTGTGGTTTTAAGAGTGTAACCTCTTCAATTTTGTTCCAACTCAGAAAAATAATTAGACACATGACACGATCTTTTATAAAACACTCCAAAAAATTGCATGGCTCTAATGGTTTTCAATTAACATCCCAGAAATAAGCTTTACGTTCTGGAGTCGCCATTTTGTATACATGGCATTGCTAACGAATAAATAACAAAGAAATACTCGTGCACGTGCTTGTCTAAAACTGTCTGAATTTCTCTTTACTTGTGACCTTGAAACAACACTTTACAACGCTTAGAATAAACAAATTTTTCGCTGAGTAAGCTTATGCTTTATTAAGCTAACTTATCTACTAGCCCAGTTAACTGAAACGGTTAAGTACTGATTTTGTAAACCAGCGTCTGGGTTCTATTCCCAGCCTAGGTATTTCTTCGCTCAGCTGGAAATATAATATTAAATTCTTTTTATAGCTTTACCAATCATTTGATTCTGTTAAAATAATAGGGTATACGGAGCTTTTTAAAAAATTGCAAAAGGTACCCGGCATATATACCCGTTTATCATCTACAAAAATTCTACTATCTAGCTCCAAGTTGTCTATCTACCCAGAGAGAAATTCGGCTGCGATACACATGGCAAATACTTTTTCATTTGGACTACTGTTGATCTACCGTTGATCAGGCCCATGCTTGACGGCGATCTATCAAGTTTAATGGGTTGTTTACCTTACTCTGGGCGAAATTCGCTGGATAGCCGCATGGCACTGATCCATGTCTATTGCTAAAGTAATATTTAGCGACTTACTTTAGTTTCTTGTGTTTGCCGATTCTTGGTTGCTTTTTAACTCCTTGGGGGCGAGCGACACGTGTACGTGCCGCAAAAAGACTTAAGAATCCTTGTTTATCCCAACTAGTAAAATTTCACTGAAAAATTTGCCTTATTTAATCAGAGCATTTCCTTGATTTAATAAGGTACAAATTTCTGATTTTAGACACCGGTGACAAAACATTAAACATTTCGTAAAAGGCTCCCGTCTCGAAGGGGTTAACTTTGCTCATTTGGCAGAAAAAAAAAAGAAAAAAGAAAGAAAAGAAAAAAACTTAAGAAAATAAAAGAAGTGAAGGAGAGAACCTCGTCCTTGTTCAACACTGGTAAGAACCGACTAGATGAACCGCTTCTTACCTCGCACAGTAATACACACAAAAAAAAAGAAAAAAAAAGGGGGGGGCATGGAGTATCACATGGTAGTTTAAAGTTGTTTAGTGAACTTTTATAATTAATAATCTAAAATTAATTAACTTACAATTAAAGTCTAGAAGATCATTAAAAATAAAGTGGTTCCTTTAAGAGAAATTTATTTGTGTATGAGGTATATATACAATCATACTTGCATACAGAAAAACTTATATGCAATGACATTTTTTTACCTACAGTTCTCCAATCACACATACCTGCCTGCTGAATTTGCAATCTGTCTGTATCTTTAAAATATCTTTAAAGAACACATTAAATCCATATATGCCAATTTTTACGCTTTTTTATACTACTAAAACTTAACCCATTCGTGCCCAACATCTTTTGCATAAATTTTATTTGGTTAGCACCACTATTTTTAGAACATTTAAGTTTAGTTAATTAATCACGAAAATGCATCATTTAAATAAAATAATTATTGCTTTTCTTTTTTACCAGTGTCAAAAACAGTGCTGAATGCACCTTTTGAAGCGTCCCTAAAAAAGGACGCTTGGCACTAATGGGTTAAAAGAACATTTTCCGTTATTTAATTGGCGAATTTTGCAATTAAATAAGTCAAAATTTTCTTTAAAATTTTTGCAGTAAGAAAAAAGCGTAAAGATTGGCAGATATGCATTAAATCTTAAGACAAAACCTGAAAAAAATATATTCACACATTCTTTTTTTTTTTTTTTTAACTCATGAAGTAAACAGTTATTTCGATTTTAAATGAACAATTATTTATTTGTTCCTAAAAAAAATAGAGAGTAAATGTAAATAGTTGCTATTTCAGATCATTTTATTTTATTCAGAAAGATACTCTTCATTTGAATTCTTTTATTGTCTTTAATAAAAAGTTCAGACTCGAGATGTAAGAGAACTTTTACCTGTCATCACGAAAAAAATAAATAAATGAAGCTTCTTCAGAGAGCATGTTTTTGTTTCGGAGAAGCGATATATTTAACACTAGTTTACTTCTTATTTTGTGCGAAAAAGGGCTCAAAACAAATTTCTGCGTAACTTCTGGCATCTCCTTTAAATTTCTGTTTCTTTTCTTAATTTTCTTTGAAGAATAAAGATATTACCTGTTTTCAGGATTTTTTAACGACTTGAAAAGAGTTGAAAATTGTTCCTTTGAGCCAGACATACTCTAATTCATTCAGAGGTCTTACAACCGGCTGATTTTGGTTATTTTGTAAATTAATTTATATTCACTTATGATTGTATTTGGATATTTACTTATGAGGGAGCCTAATTTGTGAACTTTTTGTTCAACATCTGACACTTCTGTGTGAATGTGCCATCGATCTGTCTCTCCTCTGCCTTTCGCTAAAATGACTGCACTTCCCTAAATCACAGATTCAGGTTATTATTTGTGAATTTATATGTTAAATAACTTTCTGTAGTCAGTTGGCTGGTATAAATATGACAGTGAGAGGGGATTCTGTCGCCTTTCAAAGTAATTTAGAAGAGTGAATTAATGTTTCAGAATTTGGATTGTGCACATGTGTGACCAGTGATTGGTCAGGTGGATTGAAGGTTTTTAGTGAAAGAGCTACAAGTCTGTTAAGGTATTGAAATCTGAATGCTTCAGTATCAGTATTTGGCTACTTATTTATGAGAAAGCTTAGTTTGTGAACTTATTGTCTAAAACCTGACACTTCTGCGTGTATGTGTTATCGATCTACCTTTTATCTTCTACCGCAAATATGATTGCACTTCCCTAAACCACAGCTTCAGATTCATTTTTGTGAATAATAATATTTGTGAATTTGGTTAATATTTGTGAATTAATATGTTAAATAACTTCCTGTGGTCAGATGGTGAGTATAAATACGACAGTGAGTGGGGATACGGTCGTGTCCCTCCTTTTAAGGTAACTTAGAACAATGATTTAATGTTTCAGAATTTGGATTGTGTATATGTGCCACAAGTGATTCATCTGTAATCTACAGGTGAGCTGAAGATCTTTAGTAACAAGTTAGACGTATGTTAAGTAGTTAAAATCTAGATACTTCAGTATCATTATTTGGCTACTCACTTATGAGGGAGCCTAGTTTGTGAACTTGTTGTTCAACATCTGACACTTCTGTGTGAATGTGCCATCGATCTGCCTCTTCTCTGCCTTTTGCTATGATTGCACTTCCGAAATTCACAGCTTCAGGTTAATATTTCTGAAGTTATTTGTTAAATAACTTTCTCTGGTCAGCTGGCGAATATAAATATGACAGTGAAAGGGGATTCGATCGTGTCTCGCCTCTCAAGGTAACTTAGAACAGTGATTTAGTGTTTCGGAAATCGGATTGTGTACGTGTGTCACCAGTGATTGATCTGTTGAATAATCTACAGGTGAACAGAAGGTATTTAGTTAAGAGTTAGAAGTCCGTTAAGGTGTTAAAATCTGGATACTTCAATAAAATGATTTTCTGAATTCACGAAATTTTAGTTAGTAGTGATTTTTAACAGTGTTCTGAGGAACCCTTGATTCATGTGTTTTCTGAAATAATGATTCTACAGTTAGAACGCCTCTTGTGTTGTAGGATTCTAGAGCAGCCATTTTCTTATGGTAAGTTGAATTTAAATTAGTAAATTTGCATTTATTTGTTTTGAGTCACTTCACTCAAATTTCGAGCATTTCGATACGATTTGATTGCTCAAAAATCAATTAAATTAAAACAGTTGTTTTGGTATAATCGTAAATGGTTTGGCAATAAGAAAGAAGTACTAAATTTTGTAATAAACCTTCATTGCCTGTCTTCTCACATTTTTGTAAGACTTTTGGCATTTCCTTTTTTTTTTTTTTTTTTTTTTTTTTTTTTTTTTTACAAGATTGAAAAAGCGTTTTTAATGTATTAATAGTATTAATTATACTACTAATTAATTTAATAATTCATCCCAAAGTTTTATCATCTTGAAAAAGGCTATACAATTTATTTAAAGATAATGTACAAAATTACATAAAAGTAAGTGTGGAATTAAAAAAAATGTAAAAGAAAAAAATTTGGAAATACAAGACACAATTATTTTTTTTTAAATAAGTAGAAAAAAAAATATTTCCTTTTACCATAATCTCATTTGACATAAGCTGTTTTTAGCTATTAAACACAAACTTTTTTGAACATTTTTTAATTCTACATATATATTATATAACTAACTACCTTTAAACATTTAGCTGCATAAGTGCATTTACTTTTACTATGTACATTAACTATAAAAAGAAAACCTTGGAGGAAAAATTATAATGTCAAAAGTCACCTTTAAAGTATACTGCCATAAAAATTTCTTTAGTTATTAGTACTATTTTAGAATTCATTAAAAGATTTTTATGAACTAGTTAGAATCGTTTAAAGAAAAACAAAAATATTGATTAACTACACAATATAATGTAGGAACAAAAAAGTTCTCTGATTACTTAAAAAGTGACAGATAATGATAAAACAAACGTTACAAGTTAAAAATATGCATTTTATTTAATTTTCCTAGTGCTTTCAACATGCAATCACGCAGCCATCGTCTGGGAATTTGATGTTCTATTCATTTCAAGTACGTCACTTCGTTTGAAGTGGGAGAATCTATAACTGTTAGGACAGCTAAGAGTAGAAATAGTAGTACGCTGGGTTTTGTGGAGGAAAACTTATTTAACTTCCGATCCATTCACTTTAACTCCTTCATTCTCGCTCCCGTTATATTCACGGGCTACGAACTTCAAGGCTTTTATACGAAACTGTTTAATTCCCACCAGTAATAACCATAAAAATAATGAAATTGGCTTTATTCTGGTATTCGTTTTGAATATATATATTTCAAAAAAGCGGTAGCAATAGTCAATCTGAATTTCTAAACAGTAATTTAATGGGCAGCAAAAATGTGACTATGCAGCTATCCTGCACAGTCACGCCACCGCTTTTATAGAACATGGTTACTTAACTATATTAGGGAGCATTATCATTCGTCAGAATTGAGATATTCTATTAAATTGATGGAGTGTTTATGTGGCAGAAGTTGCATATTTCTAACAATGTACGTCTCTTAGCGAAGTTGAACAAAATAATATAGGCCGGTCGCATACCAAAACGCAATCGATCTCCCAACTAATATCTTGGTGGAAAACTCCTAAAAACCCGATTTTAGTGGTTGACTCATAGGTTTACCATTATGTAGTCCAGCTTTTAATCCTCCATTTTTTCATACTGTTGGGCATAGCTGCCAACTCTTCCGATTTTTTGGCCCGGAAAAATTATATAGGAATTTTTGTCTTATTTAATCGGCAGATTACGGCGATTTGAAATGGTAAAATTTTCTGTAAATTTTTTCCGGGCCAAAAAAGCGGAAAAGCGGAAGATGTTGGCAGCTATGCTGTTGGGTGCAGGAAAGCATATTGCTAAATCTACGAGTCGACTATTAAAATCGGATTTTTATATGTTTTCCACCAGGATGTGACTTGGCAGACCGATTGCATTTTAATATGTAAATCAAGATTTAACTAATCCTAGATTTTCATCCGTAATTTCAATGGGGTGCCGCCTCCCCGTCTAAACTCTGTATTAAAATTTTAAACTATCAAAAAATAGGCATGTGAAATTTTCTACAAATTTCCACAAAATTATATACATGGCTAATTCCATGGGTTTTCGTAATACAAGTTACATAACTGATAACTGTTATCTTTGTTGGTCACCGTTAATTTTATAAGGTTTGCTTGACATTATTAGTGCCATATCTCTGATAAAATGAATCACATTTTTCCATCTAAAATACTGGTTGACAAAAATCGAAAGCATGTGACATGTAAGTATGTGTGGAACATGTATATCGTAAGCATGCGTGGAAATAGCCATGAATTCAAAAATATTTACTGGATATTTCTAGCTGAATATCGGGGTTTTAACGATTGATAGTATTTATTACATAAAACTTAAAAAAATAATTAATACAAAAAATGAAAGAGCAACTCAAACAGCATTACCTACAAGCTTACAAGTGTTCAGTGTGAGGACCTTTCGTCACATGGCACACATCAAGTCGATAGTTCAATTCTTCTCTAACGTTGATTAATAAAGAAGTTCTGTTCAGACGCTCATCCGATCTGACGCCATGTGATTACTACCTGTGGGGGTTCATAAAGGTACATATGTATGTAATAAAATAAAAAAAATTGCACCATTTTGCTCTCTCTGAGCTTTTAATTCTAAAATTGTGGAACATATTTTAATTTTAGTTTCGTAATATATTAATCTTTTAACAGCTAAAGTCCTTTTTCTTTTATTTATTTAGCTTATTAATAATCTATTGCTTGTTTCTCAAAAAAGCGGGAAATTATTTCGTAATCTTTCCTTTTTAGAATATTCTAGGGATTTTAATTTTATTTTTTATTAACATCACGTGATCTGTATTAGTGCGCGGATATGTTAAAAGGCTTGTCTATTTGCGAGACAAGATATAATCCTTACCCGAGGTCCACGCCTCCTAGGCCAATCAGAGGTGATCATTTTTTATTGCGTAGACTCAGATTAATCCTGGTTGGATTTTTTAAATGATTGACGCGGAGTGAGGAAGGGCTAGTTTGTCGTGCAAGTGTGGGTTTCTCATTTGGTTTTTTCAGAGCGCAGAATGCGATTGACTTTTCAAATATTAGGATGCTGTTTCTTTTTCCCCGAAAAATTCAAATATCTTAGATTGCAGATTAGTCACGAAGTTTGGAATATTCGATGACAATGCCGAGGTGACTGCGGGGTGACTACTAAATTTATGAGTTAACAAATAAAAGAATTTAAAGACTTATGGATTTTATTTTTCTAATGGGGAAATACCCCAATCCAACTCTTCCACTGCTTGCCAACTGCCGGAGCGACTGCTCTGCTCGTCCTGCTGCTGATTCTTAGGAGTAACACTCTTAGGAGTTTATGGAACATAGCCTTCGTCGAATCATTACATGTATGTGCCTCCACTACCAACTGACCACTGCAGCTGTTGGAATAATGACCCCAGAAGCACTAATTTTGGAAAACTTTGGCCACTGGACATAAGCAGGGTGGCGAGTGGTCAGGGGAAAACATAATAAAAAATGATGGATGGCGCCACATGCGACAATTTTTTAATTTTATTACGCAGCACCACATTTCTAAAGCGGTCTCTTTTTTCTCTTTTACATTAACTTTAACAACATTTGCAAGAGAAATATACTACATAATATATTTTTAAAAAATAGTGGTGCGAAGAGTACATAAAAATAGTCATCTGAGGCAGCCGTTAGCATGAGTGGCTATTTACCAACACTGGACCACAGAGGCCTACTGTAATTCAACTATTCGTTAATTATAACCCTAGTCTCCATTTCAATTGGTAACACTACGTATAAGGGCAAATTAAAAAGTTCACGTATAGTTACGCAATGTCACACAAAACACATTTTTTTCTCCGTGAAGAAGTAAAATTCTAAAATAAATTTTGAAACGATGTCGTTTTATTTTAAACTTTAAACCTTGCAACTCTGTTCAAACAGAATGTAAATATTTAACTTCTTCTCTCGGGCAATTTCGCTCCTCCTTCTAAAGTGAAATCTGTTATACTACATCATTTATATCTATACTTTTCCAAGTTGATAGGCGCTTTCGGAAATATTTCGTTTTCTGTATTTTATAAGAAACGAATGTATCTGACACATTCGTGATTTATTGGTGTATTTTTTGTTTAAATTTGAATATTTTTCAGAAGTCATCTCTCTGTGTATTCTAAAAGATGTCTTTCCTGTATTCCAAGATTTTGACAAGTTTTTGTGTTAATAGCATATAATGGAGTCATTTATTGAGTGCTATATAGTTATTTTATTCAGTATTTCACTTTTTTTTTAAATATCGAAATATGTATCTGTAGGCATGAGAAATAAAACACTCAATCAAAAGGAAACTGAAAATTTTTCATCATATTTTTGCAAAGTAAATAGTGTAAGTAATCGTTCGTAATTATCTAACTACGTAGCACCTAGTTGCCGTTCAATCCATCCGTTTATCAGCATATAAAAACACAGAAACTACCCAAGCGAATCTTTTGAAATTTAAAATATATAATTGCTCCTTAATTTTGTCGATTTATTTCAAATTTTATGAAAATCGGATGCATAGATGAATGACAGGGAAAAACAAGATTATTCCGTTACATTGCAGTCAATAGGAAAAAGTGTTTAAAGTGCATTTTTAATGGCGTTGTATTTTTTCTAATGTAATAAAATTTATATGCATCTATGAATTATATGCTATAATATACATTCTGTACAAGCTGTAATACAAAGAATATTTTATTTTCAATTACAGGACCACACAAAAATATTCCATTACATAATGGAGGAACATTGATTGTGAGTGTTTTAATTGTATTAAACTATTTCACATTTTAGGAAATTCACGTTCGTTATTGAGAATTATACAAGTTACTTCCTGCATAATAGAAACAGATATTATTTACAAGGACATACAAAAGATTTTGGGCACTATACTGCATCCGAAATACTGTATACAATTACACCAAGATTTTTTAAACTTTGTTATACTGCGAACGCACGTCATTTGCTACGTTTTACGCGCAATTTCCGACTTTTTTCTGTGTAAACAACTAAATTTTTAAAATAAACTTTGAAAAGATGTCGTTTTATTTTAAACTTTAAACCTTACAACTCAGTTTGAAACAGTATGTAAATATTTAATTCCTTCCCTCAGGCTATTTCACTTCTGCTTCTAAAGTGAAATGTGCTATACATTATTTTTAGCTATACTTTTCCAAGATGACAGGCGCTTTCGGAGGTATTTCATTTTCTATATTTTATAAGAAATGACTGTATCTGATATATTTGTGATTTATTGGTATATTTTTTTTATTGTATTTGAATATTTTTCTTGGGTCATCACTCTGTGTTTCTAAAAGATGTCTTTCCTGTGTTCTAAGTTTTTGTTTTAATAGTATAAATTGAAGTTATTTATTGAGGGCTATATGGTTATATTATGCAGTATTTTACATTTCGTTTTATTTTTAAAATATCGAAATATGTATCTGCAGGCATGAGAAATAAAACACTCAAGTTTTTTTTTTTTTTTTTTTTTTTTTTTTTTTTTTTTTTTTTGCAAAATAGTGTAAGTTATAACATTATAATGAACAATAAAATATTTTATTTTTTAGAAATTCTATGTGCTGTATCATTGGCATTATTTAAAATATATTTTTTTATGATATTGCTTTATGCTCTACAAAGTATTTTACTTCAAACAGCACATAAATATTACACTTATTATTCTTCTGCTTATCTCTCAATTTGTAAAGTACATCTTAAGGATAGTAATTTATACCTTTTATTTAATCGCAGAAATTCTGTCAATAAATATTCTCTATACTGGCGTTCGGAAAAAATGTGTTAACATTTAAAGATCTATGAGGACACCCTTTTTTAGGTGTGGTCGTAATTTTATAAAAATCCAGCATTTATAGTCATCGTCAGATCCGTCCGCTGTCCGCAGATAACAGCTCATAAACTACATAACCGAATGGTTTGAAATTTAATATGTATAATCGATGTAGTATTTTGTTGCGTCGTTTCAAATTTTATGAAAATCGAATCAAAACTTAACTATTCGGAAGTAGCAATCCCAAAACTAAGTTCTATCTCATACATGTTAAAATTTCGAAATTTGCTATCACAGTGTTAATATAAAATGGCAATCTATGCCCATGATGAAGATTCTAAATATATGAAATTCAATGCATTAATTCTTGATGTATGACCATCACTAAAATCGTGTAAATTATGCAGAATTCAGCATAGTAGCGCCACCTGTAGGACGATTGAAAATAAAATGTGAACAAAAGCAATTCATGTCAAGGATTAATGAATTTGAAATTTGTGGAAATCCATGCATCAATGCTTGAGATAGAGCTGTTACAGAAATCTTAACAAATTCAGTACATCAACGCAATCTGTGGAGCTATTTACAACAAAATATAAACAGAATCAATACAGTCAAGTACTAATTGAATATAAAGTTTTATGGAAATCCGTGAATTCGTTCTCGAAATAGAGCTGTTACGGAAATCTTAAATAATGCTGCATAGCAGTGCCATCTATCGAGCAATTTACACCAAAACGTAAAGAAACTCTAGTTCTCAAAGGAAAAGAATAATACGTGGAATCCAATGCAAACAATGTGATGCAATATAATTTGGTGAGACTAGCCGTACTTAGAGATACGGTTAAAATAACAGAAGACTGCCTTTAAATTAAGAAATGTAATCTCTAAAATTGTAGCCCCGCAACTGAAACAGGTCATTTTCCAGATTTTGAGATGACCAAGGTCATGTAATCAAACTGCAACCTATAAGGAAAGGGCAGCTGACATCACTGTAGATCGAATAACTGTGGATAAGCAAGAAACACCTGTTAATTCTTAACGACCCCTAATGTACACATGAGTTAGAACGATTTGATTAGTCTGCGCACGACAAGTCAATGATATGATTGTTCTACGTCACCAAGATGATTCCTACGATAATCATAACGGCAAAAATGTAGTGGTAGATTGGTTTGACCGAAGTATTTGTTTGTAAACATGCCCTTTCCTTATACAAAAACCATATTTTCCTGGTTACCAAATGATTTACCAATGGTTTACCAAAATCGCCATATACCCACTCAATGAAACTAGCTCTCTCTTACCAGACTGTATCATCTTAAACTAACTCAATTACTTATCTCCGTGTTTAATTGTTTCTGGCACATGGCTTCAGCTACAAGCTGATGTTATATTTCGTGATTATATATTATTTACATTACTGATGAGGCATTTTGATTAAGTTCGAAACGTTTAATGTTAAGTATTTTAAATAGTGTTTATATGTTTTCTAACAATTGAATTAAACGGTCTAACTTACTGTAATTTTTTAAGTAAATATTGCTATTTTAAAATTCTGGTATGAATTTGGAGTATCTGAATTAAAAATTTCATTAAATCTGAAACACTGTTGGAAGTATATAGGCTACCATGTGCATTAGCGGGTTAAACAGATTTATTTAATCGACATGTAATGTTTAGACAACAAACACTACATCCTAGCCCAATTATTACCGTAATTTCGGGTGTATAAGCCGCGGATCAAACAATTCTTTTTGGACCCAGAAATCTTATTTAGTGATTGAAGACAAATATTTACGGCGATCTAAATAGTTACACTATTTCTTTAATAAAATCTAGGTCGAAAAAGAATTGTTTGACCCGCGGCTTATACACCCGAAATTACGGTATATCTTCTTTTTTTTAATCTCAAACGTACATTCTCAATTACTTTATAACAAAAGATATAGAACTTTTATTCGGATAAAAATATTATTTATTATATAAGCATCATAAATTCTGAGAACTTTTTAAATGACATCGTTTTATTATTTCCCTTGGAACGCCATTTAATTTTTCGCGTAAATATTTGATTTCTTCCCATTTCTTTGGGCTATTTTGCTGCTGCTTCTAAAGTCATCGCGATCATCCATTATTCTGTGTTTAGCTTTCGGAAATATTTTACCTTCCATTTCTTTCAGAAGATGTCTGAATCTGACATATTTATTTATCATATTTTTTTTCCTTTTCAATTCGATCGTCAGTCCCCCCCTCCCCCTCCCCGCCCCCTTTAATCGCTTCTATGACTTGATCGGACATCATATAGGCGGCGTGTTTATGCCACTCATGATTTACCCATATATCATGATATTCATACTTTCACCAGTAGATTTTCATTGTTAATTTTATGTTATTTAATCTGAACACCTTTGTGATTCAATTATGCAAAAATTTCTGTTTTGAAAAACTAATGATAAAAGATTAAAACGTCTATGAAAAATTCCCATCCCGAATGGGTTAACCCTTTCCGGAGCAGTGTGTCCTCTCCCCGGGCACACCTAATTTTAATGTCAAACTTACAAACTGCACCAATAATATTTTAGTAAAATTTTACTTTTACAATGACAGCTTAAATCAGAGAGTTCTTAATTTCTAAAAAAGTCTTTTGTAAATTCCGGTGTCAGTCAAAAATTTCTCATTTTACGAACAGAATTTGTCCGCGCCGGAAAAGGTTAAGGCGGAAATAAACACATTTATTTCCGAAATATATGCATAAAAATATTTATAGATCAAAAGTAAAGTTTATATATGAAAATATAAAGGGTGGGGCATAAAGATCTCCCCATTTTAAGAGGTCAATAAAAATATATAGAACATTGAAAACAAATATTTTATGTTTACATTCGGAAATAATGATGTTTGCCATTTATTAATTTTTACAATTTGTAAAAATTGTTGCTATTAATTTCGAAGTTTTGTTGCACAAAAAATAATATCATCACATGCAACAGCATGTGACTTCTTCCTGTGGGGTTACCTGAAGGCTAAAATTTACACACATAACCTAAGTCCTAACAAGGAAGGTCTCCATACGGGCATACTCAGAAAAATCTGAAAAAATTACAGGATGTTCTTCTCATATAGTTATATATGTTTATAAACAAAATTTCGGCGGAACCTCCTTATAACGTCCGTAAAAAAATAATAAAAATTTCGTTTATTTGGCGATTTATCTCCGGTTGGCGAAAACACGAAATTTTGAAAAATACGCTTTTACGCTTCGAATACTTTTTAAAGAAAAAACATTCTATGTTCAATTTATTTAAATAAGTTTAGTTTAAGTAATTTTAGTTTTGCATTTTTACTTTACTTTAAGTGTAATTTTGACATATACGTTTATATGTACTTATAACAAAATGAAATTAATATATTTTATCATTTAAAACACAATTTAAATTGATTAAAATTGTTCCAAATTGAAAAATACACTGTTAAAAATATACTGCATTTTGTTGCAACGCACATTCTTGCTTGTATAGAAAACGGTTACTTTGCCGTGAAATGGAGCTTTCTCATTGGTTGGAATAGAGGTATTATAATACAAGCGGTGGAGTGCATTGCAACAAAATGCAGCAGATTTTTAACAGTGTATGACACGGTCAATTCACCGTGCTATGGAGCATTCTCATTGGTCAGAAGAGAGATATTCTATAAAAGTAATGGAGTGACGTTGCAGTAAATGCTGCAGATTTTTAACAGTGAAGTCAATTAAAATCAATTTTCAGATTCGTTAAAATCGTCTGCTTTTGGCGAGGAAATGCACTGCTCGCCAAATCCCGCGTCGCTTTCAGCTTTTCACGCCAATTATTCCAAACTATTTTATTTTTTTTACATATCTAGTAATGTAATTCCGCCGCTAATTTTCACTGATCATTTATTACCTACATGAATAGTATAATTCGTATTTTTTTCAAAAAATTCTGAGTATGCCCCCAATGGAGACCTTCCTTGTAAGACACTCGACGAACTGAAGGATACTGTTCGATTTAAAATTGTAGCAATTCTTCCAGCAATGGTGGAAAAGGTTATGCAGAATTTCCTGTAGAGATTTCACAAATGTATAGAAATCGAAAGAAAACATTTAGACGATATCATTTTTCGTACAACGAAACCTCGAAATTAACAGCAAAAATTTTTACAGATTGTAAAAAATAATAAGGGGCAAACATTATTCTTTCCGAATGTAAAGATAAAATATTTGTTTTCAATGTCTTACATATTTTTATTGTCTTCTTAACCCATTCGTGCCCAGCATCTTTTGTGTAAATTTTTATTTGGTTGGCACCACTATTTTTAGAAGATTTAGGTTTAGTTGATTAATCACGAAAATGCATCATTTAAATAAAATAGTTATTGCTTTTCTTTTTTACCGGTGTCAAAAACAGTGCTGAATGCACCTTTTGAAGCGTCCCTAAAAAGGGACGCTAGGCACTAATGGGTTAAAATGGGGAGATCTTTATGCCCCACCCTTTATATTTTCATATATAAACTTTACTTTTGATCTATAAGTATTTTTATGCATATATTTCGTTTAAAAATGACACGAAAATGTTATTTTTAAAAGAAAAAAATAGACATTTTTTGAAAGTTTTTTTCAAAAATATTTATCAATTAAGTGGTTAGCCCTCAATAGTATACATTGCCTGAGGGTATTGCGTTATTTCCGAGTAAAAATTGATACTGGTAATCACACAGAGTTGCCAAGTCTCCGGCTTTTAGTGCACCACTATTATCTTAGAGAAAATTCCGTTCTTTCAAATCGGCCATATGTCTGGATTAAATACAAGAACATTTCTTGTATTAAAATAGTTTGTACAGAAAAAGCTGGAGAATTTGCTGCTCTGCACACACTAAATTTCCTTTTCATTTATACAGATTTTTTTAAAAGCAAACATTTACGGGTGATGCGTAACTTAATGATTGTTAATTAATTTAAAATGAATTAAAAATAAAACAAAACAAGTCGGACATTTACGTAAAACTTAGAAAATGATGTAAATTCGTACTACAGCTAGTTTTACAAATAGGTGATCTTGATGCAATAACTGCTCACTCTTATACAAAAATGCATTAGTACAAACTTATTACCCTTGTATATATTAAATTTAGTATTACGAAAATAATACGAATACATCTTAAGTAGGAAGTAATCACTATGGCAACCAAGAATCATTACTTATCATCGGATTTTATTAAATTAATTACGCATGATAAGATTCAATAGAATGAAGAAACCTTTTATTTAGATGTTTTTAAGTTTTGATTTGATTTTCATAAAATTTGAAACAACTCGACAAAATTTTGCAATGCTTCTACACGTTAAATTCCCAAGTGATGGATAGTTTTTGCGATGCTATATGCGGACAAACGAAAAATAGACAGAATGACAGATCAAACGACAACTGAAGGTACAATATATTTATTAGGAGGAGTGAAGTTCTACCAGGCTACACAAATTCCATTTTGTCGTACACTTTACAAAAAAACAAACTATTTTATATTTTGACTTGAAATTAAACATAAAAGTAAATTATAATCTGCAGATTTGCACTATATATACATATATATTTTTTGAAAAGTGATTTAAATTAATGAAAAGTTATTTTAATGAAAAGTTTTTTTGAAAAGTTATTTTAATTAATTTATCTTATATGTTTTTTTCATTAGAGGAGCATTTTTTGAAATGAAAAATGAATGACGTACATTTTCAGACGAATAAATAAATCATGGAATCAGTAGTTATAGATAGAATCATGATTAATTATTTAAATAAAAAATATTTTACTTATTCTGTCTAAATATCTCAAAAACTGCTTTCAGATTTTCAAACTATGCTCATTTCTTTTAAGCATGTAATAGTTTCACGATTTCTTTTATGAAATTTTTAAAATACCATTTTTTTAGGAAAATTATAGCATATTTTTAATGAATTAAAATTTGTAAAAATTCAATTATTTACATTCAATCATAAAAGTAAGAATTCAAATACAAAATTTATTCTTATTTTGGGAAATCATTTATGCAGACGATACATGATACGCATTTTAAAAGAATTATATTGTGATTTTTTTTGTGTGTGTGTATTAAGTGGCAATAAAAGAATTGTAAACAAATGAAATAAATATTTTGTAAAATTTTGCTTCGAAAATATTTTTATTTATACCAGTCTTATATCATAAATAAATAATTCCGAATAAACTCTTAAGTATTTGACTGAATTTACGTTTCTAAAATTAAAATGCGCCGAAACATAAAATAACATTTTTGTTTAATAAAGATGCAAAAATAATTTAAAAATATATATTGTTACTTTCAAATATTTATCTTATGAAATCATGCTTCGCGAATCCAAACAAAGCATGGCTTTTTCTAGTATAATTATATATGCACATAAAAACGCTCTTTTTAACCCATTAGTGCCAAGCGTCCCGTTTTAAGGATGCTTCAAAAGGTGCATTCAGCACTGTTTTTGGCACCGGTAAAAAAGAAAAGCAATAATTATTTTATTTAAATGATGCATTTTCGTGATTAATGAACTAAACTTAAATCTTCTAAAAATAGTGGTGCCAACCAAATAAAATTTACGCAAACGATGCTGGGCACGAATGGGTTAATGTTTACACAATAAACATTACATCATAATCTCAAGCCATTGGTTATTTTCATCTCAAACGTACATTACAAGTGACTTAATAACAAAAGATAAAGAACTTTTATTCGGATAAAAAATGTTTATTTTATAAGCATCATAAATTCTAAGAACTTGTTAAATTACATTATTTTATGATTTCCCTTGGAACGCTATTTAATTTTGCGTGTAAATATTTGATTCCTTACCATTTCCTCGGGCTATTTTTCTGCTGCTTCTAAAGTCGTCACGATCATCCATCATTTTGTGTTTAGATTTCGGAAATATTTAATCATCTATTTCTTTCAGAAGATGTCTGAATCTGTCATATTTATTAATCATATTTTTTTTTATAAATTCGATTTTCGGATCCCCCGTCTATCTTCTCTATTGCCTCTGGGTATTATGTCATTTTCGTGTTAATATTGAGACAGATACACTGTAAACTTCCTTTTCAACTATAGAGGTTATTTTAACCTGGTAGCATTAAATTACGGTTTAAAATTTCAAATTCATTATTCTCACCACTTTTTTGAAAAACAAAATATTCATCTTTTTTAACGACAAGTGATACCAGATATGATATGATATGATTATTATGATACCAGAATAAAACCAACTACACTATTTTATAAAACTGGTGAGAACCAAACAATTCTGAATAAAAGCCGTGAAGCTTGCAGCCTGTGAATGTCTCGGGAACGACAATTAAGTGGTTAAAGCATATATTCAAAAGTGATGTGTAACTTAATACGTAATTTAAAATGAATAAAATTTGCATTAAATATAAAACAAAACAAATCGTAAATTGTATGTCAAACGTGGCAAATGCGACGCGTACGTGTTATAACTAGGTTTAGAAATATTATTATCTTTGTTGAACAGCTATTGCACTCTTATCTAAAAATACATGTATACAAAATTAATTAAAAATACATGTATTAAATTCAGCAAAATAGAAGTACTTGAGCTCCATTTTAAATAAGACATAATTCCCATGGCAAACTAGAATCATTATCTATGATGATATATTATTAAATTAATTACGTATGATAGGATTTAATAGAATGAAGAAAAATTTTATTAATATATTTTATGTTTGATTCAAGTTTTATAAAATTTGAAAAAACTCGAAAAAATCTGCAACGAGAATATACTTGAAATTGCAAGCTACTTGATTGGGCAATTTTTGTGCTGTTACCTGCGTACAGACGTACAGACAAACAGGTGGGAGTACCAAACTACGACTATTCGTGCTACGTATTTGTATAATTACGAACGCAGCTAAAAAAGTAAGAAAGAACATGTAAAATAATACTCTTTCCGATGTTTACACAACAAACATTATGTCAAAACCAATAAACATTATATGAAACCTTTATAAAATGCAATACATTCGCTGCTTTTTTTTTCTTTTTTTCCTTCATTTCAATCGTAGTCTCAAGTGACTTAATAACAAAAGAAATAGAACTTTTATTCGAATAAAAAGGTTTATTTTATAAGAATCATAAATTCTGAGAACTTTCTAAATTACATCGTTTTATTATTTCTAATTTTGCTTGTAAATATTTCATTTTTTCCCATTTCTTCGGGCTATTTTTCTGCTGCTTTTAAAGTCATCATGATCGTCCATCATTCTGTGTTTAGATTTCGGAAATATTTCACCTTTCGTTTCTTTCAGAAGATGTCTGAATTTGTCATATTTATTAATCGCCGAATATTTATTTCCTTTCCAATTCCGAAAGTTTAAGGAGGGGGGGGAAGAATACACCCCCCCCCTTCACTTTCATTGCCTGAGGGCATTATGTTATTTTCGTGCTATTTCGATAGCCACATAAAATTTCATTTTCATTTATAAAGCTCTTTCAAAACTAACATTTAAAGACAATGTGTAATTTAATAATTGATTTAAAAGAAATTCAAATTTCATTAATTAAAAGACGAAAACAAATCTGAAATTCTACGGCATATTTTTGTAATCGATTTTAAAGTAAGCATTACTATTTTAAATTTCTGGTGTGAATTTGAAATAGACGAATTAATAATTCCACTAATTTAAAACATTGTTGATAGCATGTATACTGACATGTGCATTAGAGAGTTAAATAGATTTATTTAATCGATATATAACTTAAAAATGAGACTTTTAATGTTTACGCAACAAATATTACATTCTAACCCAAAGCCTTTATAAAATATTATACCATCATATCATACTATCATATAAAGCGTTTATAAAATATTATATCTTCTCTTTTTTCATCTCAAACGTACATTCTCAAGTGACTTAATAACAAAAGATAGAGAACTTTTATTTGGATAAAAATGTTTCTTTTATAAGCATCATAAATTGTAAAGAACTTTTTAAATGACATCGTTTTATTATTTCCCTTGGAACGCTATTTAATTTTGCGTGTAAATATTTGATTCCTTCCCATTTCCTCCGTCTATTTTTCTGTTGCTTCTAAAGTCATCACGATCATCCATCATTCAGTGTTTAACTTTCAGAAATTTTTTACCTTCCGTTTCTTTCAGAAGATGTCTAAATCTGTCACATTTATTAATCATCAGATTTTTTTTCCCTTTTCAATTCGATCGTCAATACCCCCCCCCCCCCCATTGCTGAAGGCATTATGTTATTTTTGCATTAAAATTGTTATTGATAGCCCATATTAAATTTCATTTTCAAGTATAAAGCTTTTTCAAAACAAACACTTAAAGGTAAAATGTAATTTAATAATTAATTTAAAAGGAATTCATGTTTCAATAATAATAAACAAAACAAATCTGAAATTGTACATCAAACATAGCAAATGAGATGCATTCTTTACTAGTTTTATAAATTTTAAAAGTGTTGAATTCACACACTTTTCTCTGGAAGGGATATTTGTGGCTCCAGGGATGGACATTATGAAGTTCCGGGGGAGGGGAATTGCACTTTTTAACCATTGAAAAAACGCAAAATCTCAAAAGTTCCTTTGGGGAACATTTCATTGCTCCGGGGGGGGGGATGTCTCTCTCGGGCCACCACTTGAATTCAACTCAGGTATTCAGATCTTGGTGCAATAGCTGTTGCACTCTTATTCCAAAAATGCATAAATACAAAATTTATTATCATATATTAAATTCAGTAACACGGAAATAATAGGACTCTACATTAAAAAATCACTATGGCAATCTATGATAAAATCATTACTTATCATAGGATAGCATTGAATTAATTACACATAATAGGATTTAATGGAATGTAGAAGACTTTTATTAATATCTTTTTTAATTTTCATTAGATTTTTAATTTGAAAACACTCGACAATGTTTTGTAATGATTCTATATATTAAATTTCAAAGCTTTCGACTGAGTAGTTTTTGGGCTATTTTATGGGGACAGAAAGAGGGACCAACAAACGACGACAATCTGGCTTTTTTAAGGAACACCGTATACCCTCTGACTCACAAGAAGGCTATATTATATACATCCTAAAGTATCCCCTCTGTCCTGATCGTATACCCTCTGCTAAAAACATATACCTTCTGTTTTTTTTTTTTTTTTTTTTTTTTTTTTTTTTTTTTTTTTACAAATACACCACTGGTGAAATGTATTTCTATTATTTCTGTGCTTGTGTATCTGTCCGCGATGACTGGGAAATCTGCCACACTTACTTATTTGAAAATTCAAGTAAGGCTTACTCCAAGGGAGATCGTGATGAATCAGGAGTACATGTAAACGGTGAGCACGACCACGAGAAAAAAAAAATTATATCTATTATTTCTGTATTTTATTTTCGTTTTCCAAATCAAAATCGAATTCAAGACAGATTAAATATTGTCAAATGTCTGAAAGTAAGAATTGAAATTGTGAAAACAATTCCCCAAGTTTTCCCTCCAAAATGTTTAAAGTCCCCAAACATGTCCCCAAGAATTACTTGTTCCCAAAAAATTCCCCTGGAGATTCAAAATTCCCCAAAATGGGGACAAAATCCCCAATCTGGCAACACTGGATAAAACATTAAAGTTTTTGTAAGAGGTTCCCGTCGCGAAGGGATTGAGAATTCCTAAATTTAGGCTTTCATTTTAACAGTAAAATTTTATTAAATATTATTGGTGCTGATTGCAAATTTGGAATTAAAATGAGGTGTGCCCGGATTCGGCACATTGTGCTGGAAAGTGTTAAATAAAAAAAATGACGACTTTTATGGATTAGTAAAATTTTAATTCATTTTAAATTAGTTATTGAGTTACATATCATCTTTAAATGTTTGCTTTAAAAAATTGATAGTTAAAAATGAAATTTAATGTCAGCTATCAATATCAATTTTAACACAAAAATAACGTAATACCCTTTAGCAATGGCGGTTTAACAGGAGAGTTGACGAATAGATGATCGAACTGAAAAGGAAGAAAAAAAAATCTGATGATTAATAAATATGACAGATTCACACATCTTCTGAAAGAAATGGATGGTAAAGCATTTCCGAAATCCAAACGCAGAATGTTGGATGAAGGAGACGAGTTGAGATGCAAAAATAAAGGAATAGCCCGAAGAAATGTAAAGGAATAAAATATTTACGCAAAGTTGAAGATGCAATACAATATAATTACGAATGTACCTAATGAACATATAAATATGTGTTCCACGAACTAAAAATAAAGCAGTAAATCACTACAAAAATTAAAAACCTTTCATAATTTATTAGCAAAACAAAAATATAAGGTCATATTTTAAAGAATTTATCAAATAGTGTGCTTTATTTTTTTATTATTGTTAGTAGTAGTAGTAATATTAACCCTTTCGAGCATGGTGTACTAATAATAACACGTCATTTAATGGAGTATTATTTTGTTTTACGCTATTATATACATGTAGTGAAGTAAGTATGTGTCTATGCAGTGGCGCCAACTTATATGGGGCCCATGGGGGGTGAGCCTACCCAATAATTTAATATCCCCATCTATCCATTATTAATTGAGCCCACCAATATTTTTACATCACTTCATTTATGTTTAGACATTTAGTAATAATAATAATTATTATTATTTGCTTAATTCTCTTTGCGCCGTTTGCGATTCATTTGTCTTAAACATATATTTCACTCTTTAAATTTAAAATAAACTTTCTTTCTTGAAAGAATCATCCTTATATATACTAGCTGACCCGCCCGGCGTTGCCCGGGTCCGTATTAGCAATATTAAACGAACTTGAAATTTGTATGATTTTATCAATAACTGGAAGCATGCAGAAATGCATTGTCTGAAATACGTCGCAGCTGACTTTGTGAAAAATCAGTTTTAAAAACAACAACTAATATTAAACTCTAAAAATACTTAAAATGAGCAATGAGAAACACGGGAGGGAACATGTATCCAACGATTGCGTTAGTTTCGTGTTAAAGTGTTGATATTTTCTTAGCAGACGATTTTTTGTGATAAATACATTATCTGTTTTATATTTCTTCTTAATGATATTCCTCTGGACCGAGTTGGCGCATTGCCAAGATTATATTTCTTCTTAATGATATTCCTCTGGACCGAGTTGGCGCATTGCCAAGATTTGCTTCCTCTGGACCGAGTTGGCGCATTGCCAAGATTTGCTTTCCCCTGTGCCTCAATTAATTAATTAATTAATTATCCTCGGAATTCCTTTTATTTATAGAGATTATAAATGTGAAAGTGTGTCCGAAAATTGGAATGAACTTGGCCTCAAAATGGATGGATTAATGTCTTTGAATTTTTGTATATAAATAAATTACTGGCTTGAAATGAACATAGGCTAATTTTTATTTATTTTATTCAAATATTTTTCTTAATAATTCAAAATTTCACTATTTTTCATACAGAATAAATTGAAATTTTTTTCCATAATATTTAATCATCTTTCTTTTTTCGTTGCCAAAAAATAAAAAACCCGGAATAATTATTTATCTTCTGTAATTAATTTTCAATTGAAAGATTTTCACGTGATAAAACAAAATGAATTAAATAAATGGACCCTGTTCTGTTTTTCGGTTCGAGGTTAAAAACCGCAATTTTACCAATTGTGACGTCAGAGAAATACTGTTTTTCTTCTTATATCAGGCAAACGATTATGTAAAATTTCTTTTACACTTAGAAGACTTCACAAGTATATAACTTCACACTTTACAAGAAAATAAATATTTTAGTAGTTTTTCCAGATATTGATCCGTAATCAAAATGAACCTTTTTCTTTCTTTCGGTTCGAGGCTATACAATTCAATTTTTTACCAAATGTGACGTCACAGGACTACTTTCAATTAAGAATTTTAAACTTATCAATGTAACGTCATATCTGAAACAAAGTATAAGTTTTCACGTTTTCATTTTAATAACACAATGTAATTTAGAGTAAGTGCTAAAAAGAGACAACTGTGACGTCACATATTAAAAATAAAATAAATATGCTCTGATGTTGTAATGAAATGAGATTGAATTATGATATCAAAAGTTATTTAAAGAAAATTAAATTTATCGTCTGAGCGTGGTTAGTATAAATATTTAATTTTAAAATGAAATAAGTTTTTTAAAGATTAAGTATTAAATTATTAGAAAATGTTAATAATTTATACATATCGTAAATAACGTAATGATCAATGAAAAATACTTTTTACCATTCTTAGAAAGTAAGAAAAACTCAACTAATAATTAAAATATATTTTTGTGTGTTAATTCTTAAAATTGTTCAATTCTTCAAATATAAATAAAAATCACTTTAAAAATGTACTATCGGGCTTAAAGTCTAAAGATTTAATGTAATGTGAGAAAATATATTCCCTCAGTCAATATCTCAAATTTCGCATAATGCGCTTGAAGTGTGCTGGAAACAGGTTTGTAAATGGATATTAATTCCACATTTTTTTAGCTCTTAAAAAGTAAAAATATGTTGTCACTTTTAAGAATATTTTTTTACAATAAATTTCTATAAATTTTTATGGTATGCAAAACATATATGTACAAATTATACAAAAATTCCATCTAAAACACAGTTTTGAAGTAGATTTTTCCTAACACTGTTTTTTTTTTTTTTTTCGTTTTACGGAAACTACCTCCATTTTGACACTTTCTAACATGGTCTAAAAGTGTTTACGACTTCAGCCTGTCTTTATACCGGATGCCGAGTGCCTGGGGTCTGCCGTCTGTTTGTCCGTGTTTCAACTTGAGTAAATATAGTAGGATTCATACGAAAATAACCTACGTTATTGAGTTTTGCCATAGCATGTGCGGCATTGAAAATGCGCCAGGTAGCAATTATAGCTGAATCACAGGAACACTCATAAGGAGACTTTACATTATGGTTTAAGGAGGAAAAATCATTTCTGGTGTATTTTGATAATGTTACATAATTTTAAATGTAATGAAATTTACATGCATTTTTAAGGTTCACAAGAACATGGTTACCATTGAATATGTTAAGTGTAGTACTTATAGTGTGCGTACAGGGAGCTCAAAAGTATTTCAATATATAATGGTCTGTGAAGAAAAACCATTTGCAGCGCATTTTAATAATGTTATTTTATTAAGGTTATTTTAATAATATTGAAATTGATATCAGTTTCTGAAATGCACTAAAACAGGATTTCTATAGAAAATGGAGTGAAAAGATTTAACATTCATTTACAAGATCACAGAAATATGTTCGGTAATATAATAGTCCACGGGGAAAAATATTCTCAGTGTATTTTAATTGCGTTGCACTATTTCAAACATGATGAAATTAATATACTGAGATTAATCAATACAATGATAAATACTGAAATTTACTACAATATGCTTGCAGTTAAGTATGATTTGCATCACATTTGTTGTTCATTTACACAGACGCATAAAAGATTTTGGACCTGTGTCCAGATCTCAGATTGAAATTGATATCAATTTCTGAAATGCACTAAAACAGGATTTCTATAGAAAATGGGGTGAAAAGATTTAATATTCATTTACAAGATCACAAAGTATGGTCTATTAGAAAGGATCCAAAGTATGGGATCCAAAGAAAGGATCCAAGATCCAAAGTATGGTCTATTAGAAAAGAATGCTGAAGAGCTTTTACAATTATCGTATGTATTTTAAGGAAAACTAATGCATCCTGAAGTTCAGCTACATTTAGTATAATAAGAGATGTTTGTAGAATTTGAATAAATCATGTATCGGACTATACAATAAACTGGATTTATGGTCACCTGTGCAATAGCGATTCCCGGAAATATGAATTCAATAATTTTAATCGGGTTTTTTGCTTGAATAATTTAAGCTAAATATGCGGTCGTATAAATATTTGCACGTAGTATACAGGACTGTAAAAAAGAATCCAAGTAAGTTTCTGTCTATTATTAGAAATTGCTAAAGGTGAATTTTAATCTTCGTTACACTTTTTCTAACTAAGCAAAATTTTAACATTGTATTTAGAATATTTACAAACACATAGATCATATACATAGCTGCAGAAAAGAATGGGCCGGCGAAGTTATGTATTATGGAAATGTTGGATTTTTTTTATTACCTAGGTTTAACATATGATTTTTCTTTCTTTGATATGGAATTCTGAAATACACTACAACATGATTTGTGTACAATTGGGGTGCGTTACAGTTGTTCTACAGTATAAGTGTTTGCAATTTCATTTTCGCGATTGCTCATATTATCTAACACATTTCCATTTTATCTGACCGAGTTCTTTAAGTCCCCTATAAAAAAAACTACTGCATAGCCTCCTATAAGATATGTGTTATATATATTTTAAATTATTATTAATGAAACATTTTGTTTAACTAAAGCGTTTATCTTTTTTTTAATGCTACGTGAACGACGTCACGGGTAACAGCTAGTGTGTAATAAAGCGAAAACGTATTAGAGGGTTGTAATATAAGTTATATCTTATCGTAATACAATATTTCTAAACATCTTCAAAAATTCTTCTTTAGCTATTTTCATATGAATATTTATTGAATAATAAACAAATCAACAACATTCATTATCTTTCAGGCAATAAGATATTCGTTAAACATTAATTAATCTACTTGGATAGCTTAGTGTGAATTTTTATTAACGTAAAAGTAATTTTTTCTAAAAATTGGAAAAAAAATTCATTGGTCCTACTTATTTAACTGAGTTAAGAATACAAGTAACAGTTTTTTTGTTCTGAAGAGAAAAAATGTTTTATTTGAGTTATAAATGCTATTTCAACTTTGCGTAACTATTTTATTCCTTCACATTTCTTCGGGCTATTCCCTTATTTTTGCTCTCAACACGTCTCCTTCATCTAACATTCTGCGTTTGGATTTCGGAAATGTTTTACCATCCATTTCTTTCAGAAGATGTGTGAATCTGTCATATTTATTAATCATCAGATTTTTTTTCTTCCTTTTCAGTTCGATCATCTATTCGCCAACTCTCCTGTTAAACCACCATTGCTAAAGGGTATTACCTTATTTTCGTGTTAAAATTGATATTGATAGATTGATTAAATTCCATTTTTAACTATCAATTTTTTAAAAGCAAACATTTAAAGGTGATATGTAACTGAATAATTAATTTAAAATGAATTAAAATTTTACTAATCCATAAAAGTCGTCATTTTTTTTATTTCACCCTTTCCAGCACAATGGGCCGAATCCGGGCACACCTCATTTTAATTCCAATTTGCAATCAAATTGAATTAAATCTGCTGAATTTGCAATCAGCACCAATAATATTCAATAAAATTTTACTCTTAAAATTAAGGAGTTCTCAACCCCTTCGCGACGGGAACCTTTTACAAAAATTTTAATGTTTTATCACCGGTATTTAAAATAAAAAATTTGTGTAAAATATAAATCGAGACAATGCTCCGATTTAATAAATCACACTTTACCGTAAAATTTTACTGGTGGGGGATAAACTTCGATTCTTAAGCCTTTTCGCGGCACATATACGTGTCGCTCGTCCCCAAAGGGTTAATTTCTGAAAAAAATAGTTTGAAAATTCCAGTGTCATTCGATAATTTCTCATTTTACTAACAGAATTTGACCGTGCCAGAAAGGGCTCAGGGGCACTGTTGTCAGATTGGGAACAAAAAAATTCACAGATTGTTTGTTTGTCACCGCTTTTTTTAAATAGGCCTATTATTCAGCCTATTTAAAATTTGAGAACTGAACAATCCTGAAAAATAGAGCGAATTATACTACTTTATAAAAGTGGTAATAGTCAAATAACCTAAATTAAAAAAGTCCCCAATCTGGTAGCACTGTTTAGGGGACACAATACCTTGAAATTGGTCAAAATATGGATTTTTTTATTGAATTATTAATTGAAACTTTTTTTAATTGTGAATATTTTGACACCTCATTTTTATCCATACGACAATTATATATGGAGGTATTGTAAATTTTGTTAATAGATCCAGAGCACCCATACAAATGAAAACTTTAGACTGATTTTTAACCGTGTTCAGATTTTTATAATTTGCTTGTTCGACGAACACTAAGGCTTTTTTGCTAATTTAGATAGACTAAATTAACTTTTAGATTATATTTTACTAAATTAGATTATATTTTACCATGCGTATCTTTCAGAAGGTGTCGGAATCTGTTATATTCATTAATCATCTGCTTTATTTTTCCTTTTTTAATTTGGTAGTCAACCTTTTTTCCCTTGAACTTCCATTGCCTTATAGCATTTGTGCCCGTCAGCATCATATTCATGTTAAAATTGATACTGGTAGCTCACATTGAATTTCATTTTCAATTATAAAGTTTTTTAAAAGCAAACATTTAAAAGTGATAGGAAACTTAATAATTTATTAAAAATGAATTAAAATGTCATTAATAATAAAAGGGAAAAAATAAATGCTATAGAAGAATAATATCAAATGAAAGTATAAGTAAAAGTTTAGTTTTTCTCAGAGATGTCATTATTATAACTGTAGACTCCGGTGCTTTTAAATAATTAAACATATAAATGTGTTTTTTGTGGATTAGAAGTATAGTCGACTCTCGTTAATTCGAAATCGGATAATTCGAATCTTCGCTTAATTCGAACTAACCATGAAATCCCGAAATTTTCAATGGCAGAATAACGTTAAACTTTTTCATTAATTCGAACTCATTTTGTCTTGACATCGTTTAATTCGAACTAACGAAAATTCCGATTTTTCATTCTTCGTTTCTTTTTCACGGATTTCAGATCATCTGAATAACTTCCTTTCTTTGATTTTTGTGAAAATTGTTCCGAACGAGTATACATATAATCCAATCCATTTGATATCCTCTTTCTAACTGCCCCGTCTGTCCATCAGTCTCGCTTCAAATTTTTCATCCATTGTGCTTGATTCTAATCCTTTAATTAGTTTATGTATTTATACATTCTAATTTAATATTATGTCATATTCTGATAATAACAGACATAATAAATTAAAAAAAACACTATAATATTAATTCCTTTGTAATAGTACCATATTAAGCATGTTTTCATTCATACTTTTCATAATTCGAACTTCGGATAATTCGAACATTTCTTGTGGTCCCGACGAGTTCGAATTAACGAGAGTCGACTGTATAACATTAATAACAAACGTTACTAGCTATAAAATTGTAAAAGTTCTTAATACATTAGCAAAACAAATATTGAATTATATTTTACAGCATATATCAAAAACAGTGTCATCTTTTTTTTTCTTCTTCTTTTTCAAATCGGTAGTCAACTTTTTTTTCCTTGAACTTCCATTGCCCTACAGCATTTCTGAGAGACAGCATCATCTTCGTGTTAAAATTGATGCTGATAGCTCACATTAAATTTCATTTTTGACCATAAAGTTTTTTAAAAGTTTAAAGATGTTACATAACTTAATTATTAATGAAAATGTTATTATCAATAAAATGAAAAAAGGAAAGGGTATTGAAAATTAATATCGAATGAAAGTATAAGCAAAAACGTTTAACTTTTCTCCGAGAATTAAAATCATACCATTACTACATCTGTACGCGCCGATGCTTTTAAAAAATTAAACAGAATAAATATGTCTTCCGTACGTTATAAAACGTTAAATCGCTATAAAATTGCAAAAATTCTTAATACATTAGGAAAACAACACAGTAAAAATAAAACTCCCAAACTGATTGTAAGATTTCTGAGTACTATTGTGTTCCTAAAATGCAAAATGGTACAGTAGTGTACCCATAATTATACAGCAGGGTTATCAAAGTAGTTAACCTAAAATTGTTCAAAACAGGGTAAATTCTTAACGTTAAAATAATCAAAACGTCTTTGATATGTATGTATTATCTATGATTCTTTGATTGTTTTTATGCTATTAAGAATCTACCGTTTTTTAAAACCATTTTGGGCTACAAAGTGAACTTACAATTTTAAATACTGTTATACCTAGAAATCTTACAGCCCAGTTTGAGTCTTTTTTTTACTGCGAAATATTGGGCTACATTTTAATGCATATATCAAAAACTGTGTCATATTTTTTTTTCTTTGTATCAGTCCTTCATACTCACTAAATTAGAGAATTAAGAAATAAAGCTTTTACTCTTAAAGGATTTCTTTGTTTAATCAGAATCATAAACGCTAGTTTATCCTCGTGTGAATATTTGACTCCTTATCATTTCTTCAAGTTTTTCCCTTACTCTGCATTTCAATCCTCCACTCTTCTCGATCATACACTATTCCAAGTTTTGCTTTCGAAAGTACAGTCGAGTCTCTATATAACGAAATCCACCGTTCCAGTAAAAAATTCGTTATATAGAAAAATTCGATGTATAGAGAATGATGTTAAAAATCGTATTTAATGTGTGAAATTTGAACAAATGTTATTTTTGATCTTTTGAATTAAGAATTTAAAATCTCTAAAAGTAAATATTAACCTAACATTTTGTTTCTTAATTATTTAAGCTGTTTCAAAAAAGAGAACAGACATTTATTTGAAAACTTAATGAAAATCAAATAAGGAAGACTTGCATTAATTTCATACGAAGAAATGTGTAATTTTTTGTTGTTTTGATTTTAAAATTGTTGTGCTCTAAAAAAAATGCTCAAATTTTAGCAAGGAATGAAAAATTGTAGTCAACGTTTTCCTCCATTTGAAAGCCTCTCTTATGTGCCTTTCATTGATTCCTCTCTTACATGTGCATCAATCCAATTGACTCTGTTTTGAGAAAGATGTGGAAAGGTGTGTGGGAGATGGGATGAATTCGTTGAATTTAAAGAACAAGGAGAGAAGTAATATTAGAAAAAAAACTCAGCATTGACGATAAATCAAAAATAAGTGATGGAAAATTGATTCTATATGATTTCGATGCCTTTTTAAAACTGAGTAAATTAAGAGCAATTTATGAAAAAATTCGTTATATGGAGACTGTTTTTAATGTAATCATGCGAAAAGGGAACCGTTCCTACTAAAAATTCGTTATATAGAGAAATTCGATGTATGGAGTTTCGTTATAGAGAGACTCGACTGTATTTTATCAGCCATTTCTTTCAGAAGATGCCAGAATTTTCCATATTTATTAAGTCTGTTTAGGTGCGTACGTAATTATGTAAATACATAGATGGTAGAGTCGTCGTTCAATCCGTCCGTTTCTCCATCCATCTGCATATATAACAAAGCAAAATCACAAAGCCCAACCGAATCGTTAGTAATTTAAAATATATAATTATTACATAATGTTGTCGAGTCACTTTAAACTTTATGAAAATTGGATGCATAGATCAATTACAGGGACAATCAAAATTATTCTGTTACGGTCAGTGTAAAAAAATAGTTTCAAGTGCATTTTAATGATGTTAAACTCTTTCGAACAAAATGCAATTCCTATGCCTATATGAAATATATACAAAAATATTCATTTGTAAAATTTGTGGTGTAAAGATTATTTTTTATTAATTTACAGTGCCACACAAAAAGTACTTCTGGTACTACTAGGTTATCCCGTCGACCAAAAAATTATCTCCAAACTATAAGATTAAATGCCAATAATGGATGATCGTGAATGTCACATTTAATGGCATTAAAGACGATTCACGTGTTTAAAATGTCATTGATTTTTTTTTCGACTTTTTATTAATATTTTTATTAATATTCTACTAATTATTATTATTATTATTTTTTTTTTTGTTATTTAAAATAAAAATTATGTCAATATGAATAATTTGGCTATTAGTTTGGCGATTTGTATAATTTGGCGAAATTGGTCGACGGGATAACAGAGTAGTACCGTACTCCTTTATACAATGGTATAAGGTGAAACATTTTTGAAGTGTGTTTTGATCATATTAAACTATTTCACATTTTATGAAACTGATATATGTGGCTGAGGTTTTCTACAAGTTAATTCTTGTACAATAGTATTTACAGGGACACACAAAAAATTTCGGATACTATATTGTATCCAAAGTACTGTACATTTTAATTTCGTTATAGTACGAACGCATCTCATTTGCTACGTCTGACGAGCAATTTCCGACTTGTTTTATTATTATTATTATTATTATTATTATTATTATTTCAGCTCGTTTGTTGATTCCCCCCCCCCTCTCCACTTAGACTCCTATTGCCAAAGAGCGTTACATCATATTCGTGTTAAAATTGATTTGGATGTTTATCATAAATTTACTTTTTAACTATGAAGCTTTTTAAAAGCAAATATTTAAAAGTGATTTATAACTTTAAAATTTATTTAAAATACATAAAAATTTATTAATAATAAAAAAGGAAAGGTATAATAAAATAGCATTAATTGAGCCTATATCTAAAAGTTGAACTTGTTTCGAGGTTTTGCAGCAATATCATTATCACATTTGCGGACGCCGACGCCTTTACTAATTAAACATGCATTAAAAGTAAAACTTTAAATCGCTATAACTTCCTCAGTCTATCACGTAGGGCTACAAAAACTAGTTTAAAATTACAATAAAACATCCCCAAAGATGAATGTCTATAAATGAATGTTTATGATCTGCGCACATGTATTAAAAAGTCTAGAAGCAATTTTAACAATTCTAGAAACATTTAATTTATTTTAAGGGATGATCTTTAGTGTCTCCTCTTAGCGACATCAGGACTGAGGAAGATAAAATAGAAAAGCAGTCCTTAATATATCAGCAAAACAAATACCGAGTCATGTTTTAAAGCATAAATCAACTATTGTGTTATTTTTTTTCTTTTGATTTATTGGTCCTACATATTTAACTGAATAATGCAAGAAATGCAAGTGTTATTCTGAGGGGGAAATATTTTATCACAATTACAATCATGTAAATATTTGACTCCTTCTCATTTCTTCACGTTATTCCCATTATTTCTGATCTCAACTCATCTCGATCATCCATCATTCCAAGTTTTGCTTTCGGAAGTATTTTACCATACGTTTTTCGTTCAGAAGAATTCGGAATCTGTCACATTTAATAATCGTCTGTATTTTTTTTTTTTTTTTCTAATTTCTTTTTCAAATTTTTTACATCGCCGTCCGTCTGAAGTTATTCCATCATTTTTGTGCTAAAATTAGTATTAATTGCTCACATTCAATTACATTTTTAACTATGTATCTTTATGACAGTAAAATGCTTGAATTTAAAGGTCATGTTTAACTTAATCATTAACCCTTCACTGTGTGGCACATCTGGCACATATCTGAAAACACTATAATTCTCATAATGTGCCATAAATAATGGATAAATTTGGTCAATATGATCGCTGTAACTGATCAAGAACAGACCAAAGAATGGAATAACACGTATTTTGCCCATGTCAAATGACTACATTTGACAATAAAATTTAAATTTGTTCTTCGGAAAGAATTTTTTTTTTTTTTTTGGACCAAACTATTAAAGCAAAACTTACTTTTGTTATTTTTACTGAATACATAAAAATATTAATGTAAAGAAAGTTGCAGACAAATTAATTAATTTAAGCCCATTTAATTGCAAAATATAGCAATACAATATAAAAAGTATCCTAATTATGTACATAGGTCACATGCCCTAAAATGTCAAATTTTACCCGAAAATTTCAAAAATTATTATTTTTATTATTATTAGACCGATATATAGATTTCAAATTATTTATTTCGTAAAAAACCAAAAAAATGTGTAGTGAAGGGTTAGAAACTACCGTATTTACTCGTGTATAACGCGCACTTGATGCGCGTTATACACGGAATAACTTTTTACTGCTTGAAGTAATCACACGATATACATATAAATTAAGAAATGTATTCAAAGAAGACGTTAAAAACAGGAAAATCTTACTTATTTGAAGTATTGCTGCATCTTTATTTCACGCCTTGCACTTTTGTTATAGAAAAACGCCAGTAACGTTATTTAAACACTTATAAGCAATTATCATCGCCGTCACTCACTATTATCTCCCATCATGCCCTCCCTACTCGAAGTCTAAAAATGTAATTTCGCCTTGTTTTCTGGCTTAACGCAATGTTTGTTTATTTAAATTGCTTTGGCCATTCAGTTATTTGCATATAAAATTTATGGTGTGCGTTATATACGAGATTTTAAAAAATCGTCATTTTACTTTCTGAAGTAAGAGGTGCGCGTTATACACGCGTGTACGGTATACACGAGTAAATACGGTAATTAAAATTAGATTAATAATAAAATTAATTTCAATGAAATTTCAGTGTAAGGCATATTCCCGATTCTTCATCTTCATATTTTGGTACCATAATAATACTTTATAAAAAAAGGGTTATAAAAAAAGAATTTTCAGTGAACTATTAATTGCTTAATTTAAATAAAACTAAATAACTTCTTTTATTATGTTTCCAAATATGACATAATACTAAACATTTACCAGGCACTACGTCTCTTTTTTAAAAAAAAATCTGAGTCATACATTCTCACATGATTTAATAACACTTCAATGAAGATTTTCGTTGAAGAAAAATGTTTATTTTATCAGCTTCATAAATTTTGAAAGCTTTTTAAACGACATCATTTTATTTTATGTTCTTTAGGAGAATATTTTTTCTTGCGTTAAATATTTAACTACTTCTTGGGCTGTTTCTCCGGTGTATCTCAACCCATCTCGATCATCCGTCTGTTCTAGTTCTGATTTCACAAATGTTTCACTTTACGTTTCATTCAGAATATGCATAGGTGTCAACCTGATTATCCGTAATACGTGCATTAATTTGACCCTGATTTAATGAGTTTCGAACCAGAAAATTTTCAAAGAAATGAAATTAAGTATATTTCACTAATGATCCTGAAATTAAATAAAGAAAGATTCATGAAATATATTTTCTGGTTTGAAATGACGTCAAACTGGATAAACTAATTCCGGCATAGCTGCCAACTTTCAACTAATCTTCCGTAATACTTGGATTAGTTTGATCCAGGTTAACGTCATTTCAAACCAGAAAATATATTTTATGAATTTTTATTTATTTAATTTCAAGATTGTTAATAGAACATACTTAATTTCGTTTCTTTGAAAAATTTCTGGTACGAAACTCATTAAACCTGGGTCAAATTAACGCATGTATTACGGATAATCTATGTCAGGTTGGCACCTATGAATTCCGGTATTAAGGAAGATTAGTTGAAAGTTGGCAGGTATATGTATAGTTGGTACAGGTATAGTATACAGGTATATTTGGCAGGAAATCGGTATAACTGAAGGGCTAGGATTTGAGTCAATTAGTACTTAGGATATGCAATCTATTTTCACTTTTAGGTATATTTCGTAAGAGATACTGCCTATTACAGTCGTTACCATGATACGACTTTTGATAAATTTCTTCGTAACTTTTCGTTATATGACCCCAGGTAGCCAAAACTATCTCCACCTAAAATGTTTATGAATATGTGTGTGTATATACTAAATTTTGTCCACACGATAAAAGTCGCAATTATGCACAGATCGTCTTCATACTCGCCGAAAACACTGATATGGTAAGTATATGGGCGGGAATTGCAAATGAGCAAAACCGGTTCAAGAGGCTGAAAATGGGGAGTCTTAATTTTTTTAATATCGCGTTAACATGTTTTTAATAAAACCAGCTCTTGCAGAAAAATGAGAAAAAATAAACATTTATAGTTTTAACAGTTGTCAACAATTAAAAACAAAACACAATAAAATTTTTACCAAAACAATTGCAAGATTCTCACATAAAAAAATTAAAATAAAATAAATTGTTTGATGAATTAAAAAAAAAAAAACATCTATTGCAAGATTTTTACATGAAAAATGAAAAGAAAATAACTTGTTTGATAAATTTAAAAAAAAAAAAACATTAATATTTCGTCATAATTTTTCCATAACAAGATTTCTACGTGAAAACTTAAAAAGCAATAAATAGTATAACAATTATAAAAAATACGATTATTATGTCATATTGGAAATATATCATATGTCACCAGGTGATATAATGTCATGTGAGTTTGAAAAAACGTAATAAACTATGGAAATATTGGCATATTTTAACATTTTCGGATTCTCTGAATTTGTTTTCGCTGTTTTTAAATCTATTCCATATGTATATACATGTGTGTATGCGTGTATATTAGAATTTTCACGAAAGGTTTAGATCTCTAATGTTCATCCGTAGTGAAGAAACTGAGTTTATCTCTAATCTTGATTTAGTGTTTATAGATAAAATTAAACTTAACTTCGTATTCTAACTCCGCCTGTAAGCCGAACCGGAACGGATTATTTCAGCCTTTGAAATGTTTCATTGTTGTAGTTTGACAGCTTTGCCATATTTTGTTGAAAGTTTATTAGCGCATAATTAAACCTATTTTTGTACGAATTGTAGAGAATATTTAGCAATTCATCCTCTGCAGATTGTTAATTGAAAAATGGCTTAAAATTAATGTATTAAGTAATAATTAAGTTATAAAAATATTAAAATATTGGTTTTCATCGAAAACATATTTTAGTATATAATAATTATAGTATCAGAAACTACCTTAAAAATCGATTCAAACTTTCATCTTTATATACAAAATAAACAAGTTGAATTAAATAAAGGAGTAACTAATGAGCTTTTTCTTTGGTAAAACTAAACAGCGGTTTTTTTAGTTACCGATACCGAGATGAGAATCTCAAATCAAGCGTATACATGTTTGGTTGCAATGAATGTCGTCGGCAAACATGATGTCAATATTGGAAATACATTAATTTTTTATGGGCATAATGAATTATTACACTATTCGAATGAATCATTCGGCCATACTGATACACATATCAGATTGTCCCAAAATTTTCTTCCGTTTTTTATTAACTCAAATAAATTTCGAAAGCGGCGAGATTTTATTGAAGAATAGCTGTGCTATTATGTTCTGCGAATCTTCTCTAACATTTTTATGAGTCTTGTGATGCCTTCTTTCTAAAATAATTTTGATTTTATTCCAAAATACTTACAGAGGTGATTCTTTAGCAGTTATTTTGTTTTGGCGAGGAGAATTTCCGGTAGAAAAAAGCAAAATAAAATCCGATTAATAAGATTTGCAAAAGAAAAATACTACAAAACGTATTTTTAAAAATATTGGTGCGAATAGAAAACAAAAATAGTTGCTAGTAGTTGACCTGCCCTTGACCTACAGACGAGCAACTTAGATCCATACCTGCCAACTTTCAACTAATCTTCCGTAATACCTGGTTTAGTTTGATCCAGGTTAACATTATTTCAAACCGACTACTATTGTTTCTACCGTCTGACTACTATTTGTTTCTTTTTATCAAAAATTCTGTTCACTCCCCCCCCCCCCAAAAAAAAAAAAAAAAAATTGAACTCTTTGAATAACATAAAAAATCATCTCGGTAAGCATTTTGCCACAAATCTAAAATGTTTTGAAGGAAAATGTTATTAGACTACCAGAAAGATAGAAGAAGTTTGCTCATACAATGGCACAAGCATTCTTCAATAAAATATTGCCTTTATCAAAATTTCCATAGTTTAATTTTTGAAAAAAAAAAAAGGGCGGAAGAAACTTTTGAAACAACCTAATATTATATAAATATTTAATGGAAATAAACATGCATGCATAATAGTTAAATAACGAATATAAAATTGAATATGTGTTTGTAATTACATTAAAAATTACGTTCTAAAACACTAGTAAACTGAATTATTTTTATATTATATTTGCAAAAGAAATATCGCACCTTCTCACGGGATTCTATATCATACAAAATGAAATTTTATTGTTAGAAAAAAATATGTATAAGAAAAATAAATTTTGAAAAGTCTCTCAATAGTCTCGTTTGATTTTTCACCTTCAAAGTATTTTCAATTTGCGTGTAAATATTTAACTTTTTCTACTCTCTTCAAGCTATTTCTCTTCTACATCTCAATTTAACTCGATCATAAATCATTCCCAGTTTCGCTTTCTTTGATCTGTTGTCGCCTTTGGAAATACAGTCGAACTTCTATATAACGAAACTCCATACATCAAATTTCTCCATATAACGAATTTTTACTAAGAACGGTCCCCTTTTCGCATAATTACATTAAAAAAAACAGATTCTATATAGCGAAATATCTATCTCCATATAACGAATTTTTTCATAAATTGATCTTAATCTATTCAGTTTTAAAAAAGCTTCGAAATCATATGGAATCAATTTTCCATCACTTATTTTTGATTTATCGTTCAGTGGAGAGGTTTTTTTTTTTATAAATATTACTTCTCTCCTTATTCTTTAAATCTAACAAGTTCATCCCACCTCCCACACACCTTTCAACATCCTTCTCAAAACACAGTCAATTGAATTGTTACACATATAAGAGAGGAATCAATGAGAGCACATAAGAGAGACCTTGAAATGGAGGAAAATATCAACTACAATTTTTCATTCCTTGCTAAAATTTGAGAATTTTTTTTGAGAGCGTAACAATTGTAATTTTAAAATCAAAACAACAAAAAATTACAGATTTCTTCCTCTGAAATTTATGTAAGTCTTCCTTATTTGATTTTCATTAAGCTTTCAAATAAATGTTTTCTCTTTTTTGAAACTGCTTAAATAAGTAAGAAATAAAATGTTAGGTTAATATATACTTTTAAACATTTCAAATTCTTAATTAAAAAGATCAAAAATAATATTTGTTCAAAATTTACACATTAAATACTATTTTTAACATCATACTCTATACATCGAATTTCTCTATATAACGAATTTTTTACTGGAACGATGGATTTCGTTATATAGAGGCTCGACTGTAGTTAGTTTTCCGTTTCTTTCAAAAGATGTCCGCATCTGTCATATTTATTAATAGTCAATTTATTTCTCACTTTATTTTTGCTGCATTATATGCCTGAGGACTTTATATGATTTATCACTTAAACTAGAATCAGTAGTTTATACTAAAATTATTTTTTGGTTATAAAATTTTTTTTAAGATAGTCCTTTTTTAGGTGCAATAGATACATAAGCAAATGTATATCTTAACACTAGAACTACTGGAAATTTGAATCAAGTTTTATAAAAATATTTCACAGCAGAATTTTGATTTTAAGAAGTTTAACTTTATTATTTATCGTTTTTCTATTTTGTAACTTTTAAACTTATACAGTCAAACCTCGTTATCATGAACACGCTTAACGCTTAACGTTTTCACCATTCAATGTAGCTAGGAATACAAAGATTTCATACAAATAACATGAATTACTGTTAACATAAACAAAATTTTGATTCTCCTAGAGTTTCATGTTAACAAGGTTCGACTATAGTAATTTCTTAACATTCGCGAAGGTTAGGTTCCGCGAATGTCAAAACCATGTCCGCCAAACTGCTTTGTTCACATTGCTATTTAAAAAAAAAAAAAAAAAAAAAAAAAATACATTTTGTACTATATTTTTCATTTCAAATATTGGCAACGCGGATGTAAAAGATTTTTTTTAACCCATCAGTGCCTAGCGTCCCTTTTTAGGGACGCTTCAAAAGGTGTATTCAGCACTGTTTTTGACACCGGTAAAAAAGAAAAGCAATAATTATTTTATTTAAATGATGCATTTTCGTTATAAATGAACTAAACTTAAATCTTCTAAAAATAGTGGTGCCAACCAAATAAAATTTACGCAAAAGATGCTGGGCACGAATGGGTTAAGTGGTGACAATCTTGAAATGTTTTTCCATTTTCTATTTCGCGAATAATCAAAACTCGCAAACGTTAAAACCGCGAATGTTAAGGGATTGCTGTAAATTTTGTAAGTATAATTTATAACTATATCAGTATTTTCGTTCCAAAATTGGATTAAATACATTGTACTCAAAACACATACTATTATATTAATTTATTAATCTTAAAACAATTTAACAGTGCTTAACAATTTAATACTAGAACATCCGGAAATTTTGTTCAAGTTTCATAATAATATTTTTCAGTAGAATTTTTAATCAAAATTATTTAATTGATTTGTTTAGCGCAAATCTGCGTGGTTAATATTTAACTCATTTTCAGAAACAATTTCTGGCTCCAAGTGAAATTTAACCACATGGTCGGAGTCGAATAGACGCCTTCCGGGCGTTCTAATGTTAATGTCTCTCAGGGGCTTCTGACATGAGAACAATTTTATGCCAAATCTTTAATTGATTGTCTTATTATTAGAGAGCCCTATGGAAAAAAAGTTTAGCTGCAATTTATAAAATTATGTAAAAATTTTAAGTTTAAATAAAAGATTAATACCTTACAAAAAAGTGCTATGTTAATAAAGAGAAAGAATAATTAAGGCATATATGTCTCAAAATTTTTGGAAAAAATTGAAAATGAGAAAATTGAAAAAATGAATATAAATTTGAATTAAAATACATAAAGCACACTTACATAAAGCTCGATAATAGCAGGTGTTAAAGCTATATCGTTAAGCATAAAGAACAAGAAAAAGTGCAATAAAGTTAAAACGTGATAAATTATGCTAAACAATAAATTAGTTTCATGCAAGGAATTAATGTTTATGATTCCGGTAACACCTATTCGCACTGTAACAGCTCATAATGTCAAGCACGCCACTTTTATGTTTTTTAGTCACAGTTCACATTTAATTAAACACAAAAAAATCTTGTTAATGAATAACTGATTGTCAGATACTGTATAATAAAAAGGATATACATACATACATATACCCATTTCCATACATATACATACATATAACCATTCCCTGCACAATATGCCCAGGGCACAACTAATTATAATTCCAAACTTACAAACGACACCAATAACATTTTAATAAAATTTTGCTTTTACAACGAAAACTCAAATTAATTAGCTCTCAATTTCTAAAAAAGTAGTTTGTAAATTCTAGTGTCAGCCAATAATTTATCATTTTACTGACAGAATTTGTCCATGCCGGAAAAGGTATAAGACACTCTAAACAATTTGCTATTACTTTAATTTATCAATCTTAAAATAGTAACATGAAATATAACTGAACAAAATGCATAATAGAATGTATAGAACACAATCACATTAATGTACGATAAATCATACTAAAAAAATTATATTAATGCAAATAAATAAAGTTCATGAACCAGGTTACTCATTCACACTGTAAAAGCTCATGATGACAAACAAGCCACTTTCAGGTTTTATTAGTCGCAGTTCACATTTAACTAAATAAAACAAGTTGGAAATTGCAGGTGAACGTAGCAAATGAGGTGCGTTCGTACGATAACGAAATTTTAAAAATATTACTCTCATATATCAATCTCATAAAATTGTAAATAGTGAATTACCATTAAAACGCTCATCAAACAATCTTCTATCTATACCATTATGTAATGGAATACCTTTGTGTGGCCTTGTAAATAAACAACAAATATTCTTTGCACCACAAATTATGTAAAATGTATATTATAATATGTACTTTATAGTTTTTAATAAATTTTATTAAGTTCGAATGATTGTAACACCATTAAAACGCATTTGAAACATTTTCCCCCATTGACCGTAATGTAACGGAATACTTTTGATTGTCCCTGTAAGTGATCTGTGCATCCTATTTTCATAAAATGTGAAATAACTCGACAAAATTATGTAATAATTATGCATTTTAAATTTCAAACGTATAAAATACATTTGAAAATTTTTCCCTATTGACCATAATGTAATTGGATACTTTTGATTGCCCCTGTAATTGATCTATGCACCCGATTATCAAAAAATTTGAAATAATGCAACAAAATTATATAATAATTACGTATTTTAAATTTCAAACGATTGAAATGCATTTGAAACTTTTTCCCCCATTGACCGTAATGTAATGGAATACTTTTGGTTGCCCCTGTAATTGATCTATGCATCCGATTTTCATAAAATTTGAAACGACTCGACAAAATTATGTAACAATTATGTATTTTAAATTTCAAACGATTCGGTTGGATAGTTTTTGCGTTGTTATATGCGGACAGACGGACAGACAGACAGACGGACGGACGGACTGAACGACAACTTATAGGTGATACGTATTCGCATAATTACGAACGCACCTAAAAAGAACTTGTTAATGAATGACTGTTTGTGAGACACTGTATAATAAAAAGGACAATTTTTTTTGAGAGCGTTGTTAGTGGCTTAGTAATTTATCATTTAATAATTTGACTTCTGTATGGAAGTATTTTCTATTTAGGTACCGAGAATAAAAATTTATATTTTGAAACTGATGTGTAATTTTATGTTGCAAACGAAGTGTTAATTTATGTTATAAAAACTTAACGACACCTAAAAAAATTGAATAAATTTAATCGAGTTTCGAGTTTAAAAATTCCGAAGATACTCAAAACAATTTACTATTACTTTAATGTATCAATCTTAGAGTAGTAACATGAAACATAACACAACAAATGGCATAACGGAATGTGTAAACCATACGATATTAATATACGATAAATCATACTAAACAATAAATTACATTAATGCAATCAACTAATGTTCATGGATCAGATAATATTCATTCGCACTGTCAAAGCTTTTAATGTGAAACACGCCACTTTCAGGCTTTATTAGTCACGGTTCACAGTTAATTAAAGAAGAATTTTTGTTAATGAATGACTGCTTGTCAGACACTGTATAATAAAAAGGACAACTTTATTGAGTGCGTTTTTAATCGCTTAGTAATTTATCATATTATAATTTGACATCAATATGGAAGTATTTTGTGTTTAGGTACCGAGAATAAAAATTTATCTTACAAAAGTGAAGTGTTATTTTATGGTATAAATTATGTGTTAACCCATTAGTGCCTAGCGTCCCATTTTTGGGACAGTTTTAAAAAATTCAAGTAAACGCATTTTACACCACTAAAAATGAGTATAAATAAATACTTTCTTTCTCGAGACAAAGTTCTCGATAAATTAAGATAAAAGTTTTTCTTGCTTTAAAAGTGGTGGGAAAATGCAAAATTTGAATTTTAACGATGAAAATAATTCAGGCACTAATGGGTTAATTTATGTCATAAAAAATTAACGACACATAATAAAAAAATTAATAAATTTAATAGAGATTCGATTGTTAATTTATGTCACAAAAACTTAACGACACATAATAAAAAAAGTTAATAAATTTAATAGAGAATCGAGTTCAAAAATTAGAAAGATACTCAAAACAATTTTATAATACTTTAATTTACCAATCTAAAAAACAATAACAGTAACAGTAAGTAACATGAAACACAACAGAACAAAATGCATAACAGAATGTATAAAGCGCAATTACATTAATATACGATAAAGTATGTAAAGCAATAAATTATATTTAATGCAATTAATTAAAGTTCACGAATCAAGTAAGACTTGTTAGCACTATAAAAGCTCCTAATGTCAAGCCGGTCCCTTTCAGGTATTATTAGTCACGATTTACATTTAATTAACGTAAAAAAGAATTTTTTGCTAATGAATGACTGCTTGTCAATTACTATATTATAAAAAGGACAATTCATTTGAGTGTTATACTAATAGCAGGGCTGCCACAGACGACAATTTTTTATTTTTGATTTGCACCAATATCTTTAACAGAAATCCATTACTAACACTTGAGAAACATTTGCAAGAAAATATACTTCAAAGTTTCTATTAAAACAATATTGGTGCAAACAGAATATAAAAATAGTTGTCTGTGGCAGCTCTGTAACAGATTAGCAATTCATCATAGAATTATTTGGCACTTATTATTATTATTATTATTATTATTATTATTATTATTATTATTATTATAGCGAGAATAAAAATTTATATTATAAAAATAATGTGTTTCTATGTGTTATAGATGATTTGTTGTTTTATATTATAAAAAATGCCTCACATAAAAAAAACTGAATAAATTTAATCGAAATTAGAGTTCAAAAATTACATTAAGTATAAGATACTCAAAATAATTTACTATTACTTTAATTTATTAAACTTAAAACAGTAACATGAAACATAATAGAACAAATTGCATAACATAAAGGATAAAGCACAATTACATTAATGTGCGATAAATTATACAATAAATTATATTGATGCAATCAATTAAAGTTCATGGATTAGGTAATGCTCATTTGACACTATAAAAGCTCATAATGTCAAACAAGCCACTTGCACGCTTTATTAGTCACGGATTACATATTATTAAAGAAGAATTTTCCTTAATAAATGACTGCTTGTTAGATATTGTATTATAAAAAGGACGATTCTTTTGAGTGCGATGTTAATAGCTTAGTAATTTATCCTTGAAAAATTTGTCATCACTGTGAAAGATTTTTTTTTTTTTTTTTTTTTTTTTTTTGTACCGAAAATAAAAATTTATATTATAAAACTAACCCGTTTTTTTATATTACAGATGATGTGTTAATTTATTTAATAAAAAATTAGTAACACTTGAAAAAAGTTAATAAACTTAATCGAGATTCGCGTTTAAAAATTACATTACAGTGGCGTAGCCGGGGGGGGGGGGGAATGCCCAAATCCAGTAATATTGTAAGGTTTTCTTTTCCTTGATTCATAACAAAAAAATTTCTGGCTAGATAAGACGAACAGAATTCTCAAAAATTACCGGTATTCAAAACACTTGAACACCCACCTTATTTATACCATTGCATTAAGTATAAGATACTCAAAATATTTTACTTTTACTTCAATTTAGCACTCTAAAAATAATAAAGAGAAATATAACAGAAGAAAATGCTTAATATAATGTATAAAGCATAATTACATCAGCATACGTTAAATTATACTAAATAATAAATTATATTAATGTAATGAATGAAAAATCGCAAATTCTGTAACATCCATTCGCACTGTAAAAACTATAATGTCAAGCACGCCACTTTAATGCTTTATTAGTCACAGTTCACATTTAATTAAACTAAATAAAAAATCATGATAATGAATGACTGCTTGTCAAACACTGTATAATAAAAGGACAATTCTTTTGAGTGCGTTATTAAGGCTTTAGTAATTTATCACATAATAATTTGACATCATTATGGAGGTATTTTGTGTTTAATTACTCAGAATGAAAATTTATTTTATAAAAATGATGTGTTTTTTATGTTATAAACTATGTATTAATTTATGTTACAAAAACGTAGTGGCACATGAAAAAAATGAATAAATTTTATTTTCGCTTTCAAAAATTAGATTAACTGAGCTGCCACAGGCGATTATTTTTTTATTCTAACTCTCACCACTTTCGTTACACAGAAATTTTAAAAGTACACTTTGATAATATTGGCAAGAGAAATGTGTATGAAAATTTACATTAAAAAAATATTGGTGCGAACAGAATATGAAATAGTCTCCTGTGGCAGCCTTGCACTAAGTATTAGAAAAAAGGTACTCAAAACAATTTTCTGTTCTATTTATCAATCTTAACCACTTTATCGTCGCGCCCGAGATATTCACGGGCTGCAAGGTTCGTGGCTTTTATTCAGAATTGTTTAATTCACACCAGTTTTATAAAATTGTGTAATTGGTTTTATTCTGGTATCACTTGTCATTAAATACGATAAATATATTTTTTAAAGTGGTGGCAATAATGAATTAGAATTTTTTAAACCGTAATTTAATGCGACCGTTAAGGGGTTAAAACAGTAACGAGAAATATAACAGAACAAAATGCATAAAAGAATGTACAAAACACAGCTGTATTAACACACGAAAAATTACACTAAACCATAATTATATTACTGCTATGAATTAAAATTCATGGATCTGATAATATCCATTTGCACTAGGGTGGTCAAGCATAAACTTTCATACTGTATTAGACACGGTTCACAGTTAATTAAACTTTACAAAAAAATCTTGTTAATGAATGATGCTTGTCAGACACTGCTTAATAAAAAGAACAATTCTTTTTAAAGCGCTGTTAATGACATAGTAAATTTCCATATAAATTTGATATCAATATTGGAAATATTTTTTGTTTATGTAGTGAGAATAAACAAGTTGGAAATTGCACGTGAAGCGTAGCAAATTAGGTGCGTTCGTACGATAACGAAGTTTTAAAAATATTACTTTCATATGTCAATCTCATAAAATTGTAAATAGTGAATTACAATTAAAACGCTCATCAAACAATGTTCTTCCTATACCATTATATAATGTAATACTTTTGTGTGGCCTTGTAAATCAATAACAAATGTTCTTTGCACCACAAATTATGTATGATGTATATTATAATATGTACTTTATAGTTGCATATAAATTTTATTAAGTTCGTATGAGTGTAACACGATTAAAATGCATTTGAAACATTTTTCCCATTGACCGTAATGTAACGGAATACTTTTGAGTGTCCCTATAATTGATCTATAAATCCGATTTTCATAAAATTTGAAATAACTCGACAAAATTATGTAATAATTATGTAGTTTAAATTTCAAACGTATAGAATATATTTGAAACTTTTTTCTAATAGACCATAATGTAACTGAATAATTTTGATTGCGCCTGTAATTGATCTATGCACACGATTATCAAAATATTTGAAATAACTCGACAGAATTATGTAATAATTGCGTATTATAAATTTCAAACGATTAAAATGCATTTGAAACTTTTTTCCCCATTGACCGTAATGTAATGGAATACTTTTGATCTCCCCTGTAATTGATCTATGCATCCGATTTTCATAAAATTTGAAATAACTCGACAAAATTATGTAATAATTATGTATTTTAAATTTCAAACGTATAGAATATATTTGAAACTTTTTCCTAATTGACCATATTGTAATTGAATACTTTTGATTGCCCCTGTAATTGATCTATGCACACGATTATCAAAATATTTGAAATAACTCGACAGAATTATGTAATAATTGCGTATTATAAATTTCAAACGATTAAAATGCATTTGAAACTTTTTTCCCCATTGACCGTAATGTAATGGAATACTTTTGATTGCCCCTGTAATTGATCTATGCATCCGATTTTCATATAATTTGAAATAACTCGACAAAATTATGTAATAATTATGTATTTTAAATTTCAAACGTATAGAATATATTTGAAACTTTTTCCTAATTGACCATAATGTAATTGAATACTTTTGATTGCCCCTGTAATTGATCTATGCACACGATTATCAAAATATTTGAAATAACTCGACAGAATTATGTAATAATTGCGTATTTTAAATTTCAAACGATTAAAATGCATTTGAAACTTTTTTCCCCATTGACCGTAATGTAATGGAATACTTTTGATTGCCCCTGTAATTGATCTATGCATCCGATTTTCATAAAATTTGAAATGACTCGACAAAATTATGTAATAATTATGTATTTTAAATTTCAAACGATTCGGTTGGGTAGTTTTTGCGTTGTTATATGCGGACGGACAGACGGACGGACTGAACGATAACTATAGGTGCTACGTATTATATAATTACGAACGCACCTAAAAATGTATATTAAAACAATAATATGCTACTTCATGTTATAAACGACGTGGTAAATTATGTTGTGAAAACTTAGTGACACACGAAGAAAAGTGAATAAATTTAATCGATATTCGAAATATTCAAAAATCGCATTAAGTATAAGATACTCAAAACAATTTTTTTTTATTTTAATTTATTAGTCTTTGAAGAGTAACGTGAAACTTAACAGAATATACAAAGCACAATTACATAAACTCTAGATAAAGTATACTAGACAATAAATTATATTAACCACTTAACTAATCAATATTATCAAAAAGAACTTTCAAATAATGCTTTTTTGTGTGTGTGTGCGTGTGTCTTTTACAAAATTTTTAAACGTTTGTCACCGGTTTTTTTTTTAAAGAATTTTTGCCTAATTGAATCGAAAAATGTTTGAAATAAATAATTTAAAATTTGCATTAAAAATTTACTGGTGAGAATAATGAATCATGATTTTCAAAAAGACGTTGTCCGTATGATGTACGGGCAAATAAGAAAAGATTTTTTTTTGTAATTTCCGGCGTATAATCCGCAGATCAAACAATTCTTTTTCAACCCAGAAAATTCTGAAAATCAAATCTAACATTTTAGATCGCGGTAAATATTTGACACCCATTACTAAATGTTTTTCTGGGTCGAAAAACAATTGTTTGATCCGCGGATTATATGCCGGAAATTACGGTAACCCCTTCGCGAAGGGAGCCTTTTACGAAATTTTTAATGCTTTGTCAACGATTTTTAAAAACAGAAATTTGTGCTTTATTAAATAGGGAAAATGCTCCAGTTAACCCTTTCCGGCGCAGACAAATTGTGTTCGTAAAATGAGAAATTCTCGATTGACACCGGAATTTTTATTAGAAATTACAAACGTCTCAATTCAAACTTTCATTGGAAGAGCAAAATTTTAGTAAAATGTTCTTGGTGCCGTTTATATGTTTGAAATTAAAATTAGGTGTGCCCGGGGAGTGGACACACAGCTCCGGAAAGGGTTAAATGAGGTAAATTTTAAAATACAATTTTAACTGGTGATGATAAACAAAGATTTTTAAGCCTTTTTGCGGCACGTATACGTTTCGCTCGTCCCCAAGGGGTTAACTGATCAATATTCTTGCGAAAAACTTTCAAATAATGGCTAATTTTTATTGCATATTTTACAAAATTTTTAATCCTCTTTCACCGGTTTTTCAAAACAGAATTTTTTGCCTAATTTAATCTGAGAAATGTTTGGATTAAATAATAAAAAATTTACAGTAAAAATTGACTGGTGAGAATAATAAATCGCGATTTGAAATAATCGAGTACCAGAAAATCATAATTGGCAAATTGGTTAATGCTATTAATTAGAGTTCATAAATCTGGTAACACCCATTCGCGTTGTAAAAGTTCTTAAATTCAAGTACACCACTTTTATGTTTTATTAGTCACGGCTAATATTTAAATAAACTAAAAAAAATCTTATTAATTAATGACTGCTTGTACTGCATAGTATTATTTTGAGTGCTTTGTTAGTGGCGTAGTAATTTATCGCATAATATTTTGATATCATTATGAAAGTATTTTTCGTTATGAGAATAAAAATTTATATTATAAAAATGATGGAAAAGTTGAATAAATTCAATCGATTTCGTAATTTATTCACTTTTATCAGATAATAATTGAAAAGTTTACGAAGTAATTTATCACATAATTATTGGACATCATTATGGACTTTTTTTTTTTGTTGTTGTTGTTGTTAATATAATGGAAGTAAAGCATTATATTATAAAAACGATGAGTTACACATGAAAAAAGTTAATAAATTTAATCAATATCGTAATTTATTCACTTTTTATCACATAATAATTAAATAATTTACACAATAATTTATCATATAATTATTTGACATCATTGTGGAAATATTTTTCGTTAAGGTAATGAGATTAAAAATTTATGTAATAAAAACGATGACTGACATTTGGAAAAAGTGAACAAATTTAATCGATATCGTGTGTAAGTAGTACAATTGCAGTGGTTACACCTGGTGTAAAACTTATTTAAAACGATTTAATTTTACATAAACTCTTCAAATTCAAACGATTAAAATGATAACATAGCAAAACAAAACAAAGAACCTATACACGTCGGATGCCCTGAAACAGAATGACTGATTTTAAAATTCAGTAACTTGCAAATGGTGACAGTTATTACAAAAATTCTTCCAAGAGGATTATATAAGGTGTCGGGAGGGGGGGGGGGAGGGCTATTTCTGATTTTAATTCATAGCAACAATAGACGGCGCTGAGAGATAAGTGCTATTTCTAATAAAAATACACATTACTAAATGGTACGCTTATAAAAATCAGGATACATCTTTATATTGTATCCTGACGACGTTCATAGAAACGAATGAAACGTTGATAAATTTTAAGTGTATTTAAATATATTATTTTTATAAGTATACCATTTAGTAATGTGTATTTATTTTAGTACATATTTTTAGTATATTTTATGGTGCAATTGTCCAATTAATAATTACTATTTCTAAGTCTGAATTTTTTTTAAACCTTTTTCTACTCGCAACATTAATGCGAAAGAAGGAGGTTAAATATATGGAGTTGATCTCGGTAGCCAATGTAGCGTTGATCTTAGGTACCCACTCCATGTGTTTAACTTTTTTCTTTCGCATCAAATATTAATATTGAGAAAAGAAGAGGTCAAAAACCTTGCTTTGATTTAGTGCCTGCTGCTATTACTAGAAAAAATAAAATTTTATGACGCAAAAGCAATGAGTGATATATAAAAGTATAAAAAATGTAATGACATCAAATATTTTTCGTAAACTTTCAGGGATTGCATCCGATATAGTTGCTCAAAACATTTTATTATAACTTTAATTTATCGTTTTCAAAGCATTAACTTGTTATAATAACATAAATGCAACATAAGAAATCGCATAATTCACTACTATATAAATAATTGTAGCAGATTACATTAATAAAATGTATAAGTTTTAGTTATCTGTCAATATCCATTCTCTCTAAAATCTCATAGTATTATACACGCTACTTTCATGCTTTTTTAGCCACGGGATATATTTAGTAAAACTTTTTCAAAAAATCGCGTTAATGAATGACTGCTTGTCAGATGTTATATAGATAAATAATAATTCATTACTTGGTAATGTCCATTATTAAAGAAGTATTTATCCTGTAAGGTAGAGAGAATTAAGAAAAAATATATGTAATGACACAACAAAATGACAGAGTGATAAATGACACAACAAGATATGTAAAAATTTGACTGACAGAATATCGGTTGTTTTTAATAAAATTTTAGCATTATCGTCAAATACATTATAAAGAATTTTTTTTTAAATCCTTTTCGGCGCGGAGTAATTTTTTTTAATAATTAACTTGCACCAGAATTTTCAAGTGAATTAATTAGGAAATACAAATTTGCTTATTTTCGGATATATTATAAAAGCAAAATTTTTATTAAATATTCTTCGTACAAGTAAAATTAAAATTGGTGTCCTTTTTTAAGGACACCGCGCCGGAAAGGGTTAAACATGTTGGAAATTAAACGTCAAGAGAAGTGCGTTCGTACCATAACTAGTTTTATAAATATTCAGATATTGGTGCAAATAGCTGTTGCACTTTATGCAAAAATACATGATTACAAAATTTTTAAAATTATACACATTAAATTCAGTAATACGAAAATAATATAACTTTATCTTTAAAAAAGTAAACACCATGACAATCCCAAGTCATTACCTATCATGGATATCATTGAATTAATTACGTATGATAAAATTTAATAGAACGAAAACTTTTATTAATATCGTTTTAAGTTTTGATTCGATTTGAATAAAATTTGAAATGACACGACAGAACTGTGCAACAATTATACATATTAAATTTCAAACCACTCGGTTGAGTAGTTTTTGCGCTATTATATGGGGACAGACCAGATGAAGCTATACTCTGGTGTGCAAAATTTAAGGACTTGTCCGAAAATGCCAATTTTCTAGTGATTTTCAAGCGATAATTTTCACGTGAATATTCAAAAGGAAGTAATATAATTAAAATAATTACTATCTCTTCAAAACAGCTAGTCCATGTAACATCTCATTCAGGTCACACATGGTCACAAGAGTCACAGTCACTACGGCGAAACAAAAAATAGGAAATTCGATACGTCTCTTTTATGAGTTTCAAATGACTACTATATGTGACTCTGACAGGTCATTGTGACTGCTGCTTTCTGGCGAGTCACCAGGTAACTTTACAATGTCGTTTCATTGAGACTCTCGTGTGACCTGTCATCTGGAGACTCAATCTCAAAGTCATTGTGGACGTTGCATTATGATAAACTACCAAATGATGTCCTATTAAAGTCGCGTGGTGACTTTTCACCACTTTTCATGGTGGTTACTTCGCAGTAGGGTCTCTGTCACCATTTGACAAAGTCTTCTGACCGAAAGTCACCATGTGACTTTAAAATGACATTATTTGGCTATTTATCATAATGGAACATTCACAATGACTTTGAAATTGATTCCCAAATGACAGTCACATGAGAGTCTCAATAAAACGACATTGTTAAGGCCCCACAATAGTCACAGAAAAAGTACACAAAAAGACCCGGATGATAATGTTAAGTCTATGGGAGCGTTCTTTTCAAATATCTCGCTCAAATTTTAATATTTTTACATGATTTTTTTGCACAAGATAGCTGAGGACGATCCACAACCGGCTTAGTTTTTACTTTTTCGATTTTGGTTATATATTTTTTATATTACGATAGTTTCAGTTTCAGAACCGGTTTAAACCGGTTTCAAAAGTTAAAGTAATTTTTAAAAAAAAATCTGAAACGAAAACTGAAAAAGTAAAAACTAGGCCGGTTGTGGATCGTCCTCAGCTATCTTGTGCAAAAAAATCATGTAAAAATATTAAAATTTCAGCGAGATATTCGAAAAGAACGCCCCCATAGACTTTACATTAGCGCTCGGCTTTTACCGCGTGACTAGTGTGTGCGCTTAAGTCACCTGGTGACTCGACACAAAGCAGCAGTCGCAGTGACCTGTCAGTGGAAGCACATGTAGTAGTCATTTGAGACTGATAAAAGTGACATACGGAATTTCCTATTTTTTATTTCACCGTCGTGCCTGTGACTCTTGTGACCATGTGTGACCTGAATGAGATGTTATATGGACTAACTGTTATGCAGGGATAGTAATTATTCGAATTATATCACTTCTTTTTTAATATTCACGTGAAAATTATCGCTTGAAAATCCCCTGAAAATTGGCATTTTGGGACTCGTCCTTAAATTTTGCACACCAATGTATGTGTTACGTATTTATATGATTGCGAACACACCTAATAATGCATATGATGGTTTTCTTCCATATCCTGTAATCTGGGAAGTCCTGGATTACTTTCGTATTTTGTTATGAATGATACAGTTCATTAAACTTTAATGTGAAAACATCTTTAAGTATTAAGTATCTGACGTTAAAACATGTCTTACATGCGTATTTGGGGATTAGAGCTTTGTAATAATTAAAAATGCATGCAGCTAAATTTTGAAAATAGTTAAATACAGGCCTGGCTTTCATTATTCGAGTTTAAAACAAAGGAGAATAATATTTGTTTATACGAGATTGCGATGGAATTTTTATAGATGTTCGATTATTTAACTTTAGGTTATAGATGCATATTTTGTGTGAGAATTCCAAATAATGAAAAATTCACATTTTTCAAAACTTTGGAAAAATTGGATACACTGCATTTGTCATAATTAATTAATTTTAGTTAAAGGAACAGATAACAAATGTAATCTTTCTTAGTACAAATTTGCGATGAGAATATTTTTAAATAATTAATTATTTGACGATAGGAGATGTCATAGGCGTAGATTGTGGAATCTGTGTTGTTCAAGTAAATAAAAATGCAGATTTTTATAAAATTGACTAAGAACAAACACCGTTGTCATATTTAATATCCATGTTAAAATAAAAATCATAGTCTGCTAACTTTCTCCATTACAGCTTTCAATATCTTCAACGCATTTTTAGTACATAGATTTCTAAAATACATAATAAAAATTTAGATATGAAGTATTAATTTGAACGTTATTAGCATTTTTATATTTCTCATATGATCAATTCCATGAAAAATCATCATGTCTGTCACACAGCTAAAAATCGCTATGCGTGTTCGCCACCGTTATTTTTAAAAAGTTTACTTCGCCCTATTCAACTAATGAGATATCTCCGATTAAACAAGTCACATTTTTCCGTTCTAAAATATTGGTAGTAAAAAATTGTTGCATGTGACAGACATGACAAGTTTTTATGGAATTAGCCATATTAGCAAAACAGGTTAATATATATTAATACTAGAAATATCACTCAAATTTTATAAAAATATTTCCCACCAGAATTTTTATTTGGAATTGTTTAACTTATTCATTAGCAAAACTGGTTATCATATGTTGATACTAGAAAGACCGAAAATATTGTTCAAATTTTATAAAAATATTCCACACCAGAATTTTTATTTGGAACTGTTTAACTTATTTATTTAACTTTTGGGGGGGGGGGGGGAGATAAACATATTGTTCAATCCCCTACAGGTCCTCTAATTCTACTGAAAGCGTAGCTTGTAATTTTTGCATATTTTAAAGTGTATTCAGTACCCTTTGTTTTTTTTTAATTAAAATACATTTTTGGTGCAATAATAATTGACTCAATGACTTAATATGAATCTATCAAAAGAAATTTCGTGTATCTTTGCAAAAATTCGAAAAATTTAAATTATGAAAATTAATTTTAAAATACATTTTCTAATGTAATTTTGACCATTTTAAGCTATTTTCTTTTAACACTATTCATAGAAGTGTGTTGTATAACTTTTAAGTATCGGATTTATCATAAGTTAATTAGTTGGATGAAAATGAATAAAATGTGCAAGCTTATCATTTAAATTTTTGAGGGACAAGAACCATCAAATATTAACTTTTCCATTCGCTTATTTATAAGGTAAAGAAAAGAAATTAAAAACGTAAGCATACAATAATGCCGTTGAAACAAAAAGGAATAAATCACATTTAAAACATAAACTTCGTTATAAAGTTTTTATTGAAAATATTTTCCTTAGTTTTACATTTTTCAAACAATAATATTAGTTTTCGGATTTAAGCTTCGTTAAACATATTTCTAGAAACTCTTCATCGAATAATTCAATTCTATTTCAATAAATTCTTAACTTTTCTTAGTTATGCCGAACTTGTTGAAAACTTGTTATTACAAAGAGAACAAAGAACATTGTAATATTATAAATGAATGAAGTGGTGCTTTTTTAAACCGATGATTAATCTCTTAATATTCCTGCATGAAAAATAAAGAGCGGGGGGATCTGTTTTTTTAAATTTCGAAATTTATTTCATTTTAATATTCTGAAACTCAATTTTCTGACTTCAAATTTAGCCTCCTAATTCGAATCTCTTGATTTTAGATAATATAAATTGACGTATGCAATAAAACAATTTTAAGTTATAATAGACCATGTTGTACAAAAAATCGCCTTATAGAGTTGATGGATGAAGTTTTAGGAAGTTAAAACTCGATTTGCATATTAAAAATCAACTGGTCTGCCAAGTCATATACAGGTGGAAAATCAAATTTTAGTGGAGTGGAAGATTTACCATTGTGTTTTTCTTACTCTCTGTCCTCATTGTTTTCTTTCTTTAGTCGCACTAAAGTAACTACCAAAATCGGGTCTGTAGGTGGTTTTTTGCAAAGACATGACTTGGCAGACCAGTTGAATTTTAATATGCAAATTGAGCTTTGTCCCATCCTGAAAATTCATCCGCAAATTCAATGAGGTGATAGTCATTGTGGCCGAATCTCGGTCTGTTACATATGTTCGATATCTATTGATAATTATTACATTTTAATAATCGGGGCCGTGCATAAATGATGTCACACTTGGAGGGGGGAAGGGGGGTTTGTGAAATTGTGGCACTTTTTGACAAGGTGGTAGGAGGTGGTAAGAAGAAATGTGACATCACACATTTTGGTTAAAATAAAAATATTAAAAATCACCAGATTAAATTTTGAAGTTAGTTTGAAATTAAAGTATTTCGTGTTCATAAACTAAAGATAAAATTTAAAGCCAAATATTCCATTAAATCCCATTTCAAATTCCAAAATACTATTGTTTTCATACGAATTGAATATTTTTCAACTGAGCGAAAAAATGCCCAGGCCGGGAATCGAACCCAGATACTTGGCTTGCAAGGCCAATGCTTTACCTGTTAAGCTAACTGAGCGATAGCCGGCTGGGATTGTGTTAGATAAGGCACAATTTGATTGTGTTAGATAATCCATCGATATATGGAGGTCCTTTACCTGCGGTTTATTCTACCGAGCTGTCAAAATGACATACCAGATATTATGACCAATAAGGTTATCTGAGCGGAAAATCCCCGCCGACTATACCCAGTTAGCTTAACAGGTAAAGCATTGGCAGTGTAAGCCAAGTATTTGGGTTCGATTCCCGGCCTGGGTAATTTTTCGATCAATTGGAAAATATTCAATTCGTATGATAACTTTACCAATCAGTTTGATTGTGTTAGATAACAGCACTACTGTTTTCAATTGCTCTTTCATATTAATATTGCATTACTATTGTGCATAATTATAATTTTTGTTGTAAACCTTAATCTTATTTCATACAAAATAAGTAAACAAATCATTTTTACTGTTATTTTTACATAGATCACTAAAACACACTGTTAAAGTTTTAAAATGAAATTCGATTTATGGTCTATAACAGAGAGCTTTGTTTCTAAAATGCAAGTATATGTATATAAAATATAGCACGACATGTGACAAGGGGGGGAAGGGGAAAACGGTGAAGTATGACACTTTGTGCCAAAAGGGGGGAGGGACAAAATATTGAATAAAAAGTGTGACATCATTTATGTACAGACCCATACTAGATATATGTAATTTATTCTTTATTTTTCGCATTGTAAAATTTATCCAACATATAAAAATATAAAATGCATAAAATGTAGACTTTTCAGTGTTACGTCGTCGTTTTGATTTTCCAGTCCTTGATTTAACATTTATTTTATTCGTCAATAGAAAATGATAAAAATCACCATCATTGGCATGTCCCATCTGCACACCAAAGAGTAGAAAATGTAACTTTTAAATTTACTAAAATGTATTTATTAATCTCTATTTATTGGCCTCAGATTAGCCCTGCTAGACTGAATAGCATCACAATAGTGCATTGGTCAGTATGTAATTGCATGAATAAGAATGTTGCAATAAGTATTAGAGGTAAATGTTGGATTGCATTAAGTATTGTATATTTTATCAGTAAGTGTTGCAGAAAAAAGGAGGGCTATAGCGAGTCAACCTTAAAGATTTTTTTAAAAAATCGTAATTCTGTATATAATTAATAAAGTATTATTTAATCTTATCCATGTTCATGTAATCTATAATAACAAAGAGAGAAGTTTGTGAGTGTGTCAGCACTGTTCTGAAGAGACCGCTGCACTTAGGGTTACAAATTTTGGAGGGAAAGTACCTCTGTATCTTAAGTTTTGCACCTAGAAGCCCGATTTTCGGTTTTTTGATTAAATTTTCTTTATTAAATTTTTAGTCGATTTTTAGCATTTTTTTTAACCCATTCGTGCCCAGCATCTTTTGAGTAAATTTTATTTGGTTGGCACCACTATTTTTAGAAGATTCATGTTTAGTTCATTAATCACGAAAAAGCACCATTTAAATGAAATAATTATTGCTTTTCTTTTTTACCGGTGTCAAAAACAGTGCAGAATGCACCTTTTGAAGCGTCCCTTTTTAGGGACGCTTCAAAAGGTACATGTAGCACTGTTTTTGATACCGGCAAAAAAGAACAGCAATCTTTATTTTATTTAATTGAATTTTATTTAATTTTCGTAATTATTGAACTAAACGTAATTCTTTTAAAAATAGTGGTGCCAACCAAATAAAATTTGCGCAAATGGTGGTGGGCACGAATGGGTTAAGTTTCGAGGAGATTCTTTCACATTATTGAAAGGAATACGGTTTCATTCTTTAACCCTTTCTGGCACACTGTGCCCGGTCTGGGATATCTAATTTCAATTCCAAACATGCAATCCGCACCAGTAATATTTTAGTAAACTTTTGCTTTTACAATAAAAGCTTAAATTAAGGAATTCAAAATATCTAAAAAAGTCGTTTGTGAATTCCGATGTCAATCGATAATTTCTCATTTTAGTACAAATTTTGCCCATGCCGGAAAGGGTTAACCAAACATAACAAATTTAGTTCTCTTTTCAATAAAGCTCATTCGGAATTCGTGTAGCGATTTTCAATTTTTAACGAATTTTTTAATGCGATTTTTAATATTTTTTCGCATTTAACGGCTATTTTTTGACATTGATAAAACGAAAATTGTTTCAAACTGTTAGCCTAATTTACTAAATTTTGTGTGCTACGATTTTTTAATTTCATCGATTTTTAATGCGATTTTCAGTGCGATTTTCGAATTAATTTTTAACGATTTTTAGATTTTTTTTGCTTTTAGAACCGATTTTTTTTTTCATTTTTGTCAATATTATAGGTTTTTTTATGCATCACGGACCCAGGCAACGCAGGGGATGTCAGCTAGTCTGCTAATAAAGTAGTCTGACTCAAAATTTACGTAAAAGATAAAATTAACAGAAAAAAAACAAATTTATTTTTTAAAAATGCAAACTTTTATTGAATCATACAGTATATGACGAGTAAATGGTCTCCACAGTTTGAGGGCTGTCGCAAAATTCACGTTAGATTTTAATTTTGCGTCATTTGTGTCTAAAATGCAAGATATGGATATAGAAGGTTTTATACCACACATAAAAAACTACATAAAGAATCTATGTACCATCCTCCTTATTAACAGAAATTGTTGAAGAGGAATTTTCAACAGAGATATATGTATTTCTTTACTATTTTTTCGTATGCATGTAGTTAGTAGATATAAATCGTATATATCATATACAACGCTGCTTAGAGATATCAAATAATTTTCCAATTGTAGATGGGATCAGTTAAAATTTGGTTTTGAAATGTGTTTTGCTTTTCCATATGATTGAATTAGACATGATATTTTAACTTTTTAAATGGTGCAGTTTTGCTTCATTATCCTGAATTTGTTGGAACGTGCTTTATAATCAATGCTGACTCATATTTTTTTTCTTTCTTGTTAATTATAAACCCATATTTTATCAAAGTTACTTCATGCATGAATATTTGGATGACACCCTCTATTTCTTTCTTTCTTTTTTTATTAGTGTTTTCTTTTTTCTCAGCCGCATTTCAATATTTGTATGATAATAACCACCAGATGATAGTTTATTTTTCAACTGTTTGAAAAGTAAAAGAAAAAATAAATAAATGCAATCACAAAATGCTGTCGTTGAAAAAAACAAAAAAAAATCACCGTATTTAAAAAAAATCGTTAGAAAGTTTTTATTGAAAATATTTTCTCTAAGTTCGGTTTTTTAAATATTTTTTTTTCTTTTCCTTTTATCCAACTATTAACATACCTCTGGAAATACTTCGTCAAATGATTCAATTCCATTTCAGCAAATTTTCCACATTCCTTTATCTTTGCGAAACTTATAGAAAATTTATTATTACAACGAGAAATAAGACGAAATTACAGTAGTCAAACAAAATGAATTCGGGATGTCTAAAACCCGATATTTATCTTTTAATATTCTTCTATGACGAAGAAATTCTACTTCTCGTTTTGCAAATTGTAATTTTTTTTTCTTTTTACCGTCAACATTTAGAAATTTCATTATCTGACTTCAAATTTAATTTTTCCGACTGTCCTAAATCTTAACAATACAGTTTGACATGCGAAAGTATTTTTCAATTTGTAATAAATTTTTAATATTTTTATGTTTTTTGTAAGATTTACACAGTCTTCTACTTTTTAATGTAATTTACTTGTTATTTTTATGCAAATATGAATAAATAGAAAATGACATATTCTCAAAAAAGGAACCTTTAACTGTAACTGATTCGAAGATGCTCCTTATCTCCGGTGCAAGCTTCTACTAGTAAATTTGAATAGAAATTTTCTCACTATTTAACTCCTTGCGGCGTGGTGGTATATCTATGAAACCCATAGCTGCCAACTTTTACGCATTTTTCCTACCACAAAAATTTTATAATAAATATGGTCTTATTTAATCGGCGAAATCTTACGATTAATTTTATTATGAAAAATCTCTGTACAATTTTAGTGGTAGCAAAAATGCATGAAAGTTGGCAGCTATGATGAAACCACTTAATTTTAATTCCCAAACGCCACATTGGCAACGGAATTTTGGTTTAAAAAAAATTACGGTTTATTGAATGCGTGAAATATAGCTTTTATCTTATTAACCGACTTCCAAAAAGGAGAGGAGGTTATCAATTCAACGCGTATGTATTTTTTTTATGTATGTTCACCGATTACTCCGAAACTATCCAACCAATTAACTTGATTTTGGTGTTAAATGAGAGAGCTTGCTCTCGAATTGGTACCACTTCCGTTTCATTGAAGTTGGTTCAGTACTTTTTTAGTAATTAGGCAAAAACTAATAAAATTAGTGATTTCTCGCAAATCAGTAGTAATATGGATGTCGAACAGCTTTACCGATTCCAGGATGGCCGAGCGGTCTAAGGCACTGGATTTAAGATTTGGTTTTCGAAAGGCAGTGTGGGTTCGATCTCCACTCCTGACGTACGTGTATACAATAATCTTTTCCGTATTATAATTTTTTAATATATATTTAACAAGTTAAATACTAATTATGCTATTAGGAATATTTTGTATTTAACCGTCACCACAGAGTATCAGAGATTTTTTATTAACTCAATACTTTATCAGTGAAAGAGTACTCAAAAAGAGAACAGACTTGCGAAAAGTAACATCACATTGAATAAGTTCTCTGAAGAGAATAAAGTCCGGACAGCCGAGCGGTCTAAGTCACCAGATTTAATCTCTGGTTTTGAAAGAGAGTGTCGGTTCGAACCTCACTCCTGACATGCGTGTATAGTATGCAAAAAAAAATTTCCGTGTTATATATTTTTTTAAGTGACTTCAAAAAAAGAGAGGATGTTATCGATTCGGCGCGAATGTATTTTTTTTTATATATGTTCACCGATTACTCCGAAACTATCCAACCGATTAATTTGTTTTTTGTGTCAAATGAAAGAGGCTACTCTTCCATTTCATTGAAATTGGTTGAGTACGTTTTTAGTAATTAAGTAAAAACTAATAAAATTAGTGATTTCTCGCAAACTAAAAGTAACATGGACGATGAATAAGCTCGCCGAAGGGAGTGCAGTCAGGTGGCTGAGCGGTGTAAGACAGCAGATTTGATTTCTGGTTCTTGAAAGAGATCGTGGGTTCGAACCCCACTCCTGACATACGTGTATGTTTTACAGTGATTTTTCCCGTATTATAATTTTTATTAACTGACTTCAAAAAATCGTTAACTTTTAACTAAAAAGAGAAAAATAAACTTTTCTACCAAAAATTGAACCGACTTCAAAAGCTACTGCAAAATGAAAAATAATTTTTTTACAGAATAGTATTAAGAAATTAAATTAAGAGCGTAGTATTTATCATGCGTATTATTATATTTATGTAGATTAATTTGATTTTTTGAAGTCGGTGCCAGCCAAGCCAAGTTCAAAATTAAAATTAATTATCCAATGCAAATCGTAAAAGAATAAAGTTAAATTTTTATCTAAATATTAAATCGTAAAAAAATTCGCAGATACTTGGATGCGTGTCTATTGGAAAATTACATGTAACTTGACTTGGCTGGCACAGACTTCAAAAAATCAAATTAATATACATAAATATAATAATACGCATGATAAATACTACGCTCTTAATTTAATTTCTTAATACTATTCTGTAAAAAAATTATTTTTCGCTTTGCAGTAGCTTTTGAAGTCGGTTCAATTTTTGGTAGAAAAGTTTATTAAATAAAGTTGCTTTCAAATTCCGTGTGTCAGTCATTAATTTCAACCGTTAAGCAATGAATTTGCCCTGCGCTGCAAAGGGTTAAACGCCTTTTTAATCCGAAATTTCACTCATAATTATGAACAAAAACAGATATTTATTTTTACTGGTAGAAGTTTACATCGGCGGTAATCAGACACAGTGTTTCCGCCTTGTTATGAAAACCTAAACATCTTCCTGTCAGTGTCAGTGAAAGAAATTATAATAAGTGGGCTAAATTCCACCTGTAAATGGAAATAGAAATTTCTACCATAATTGCGAGAGAAATTATGTAGTGATAAGCAACTAGAATAAGGCTAAATTTTCAATTCAAAATTTACTCGTAGTTATTTGCTTCGGCATTAATCAGAAACCCTTGATCTGATGTGAAAAATCAGGTGTCAATCTTGAGACAAACTCCTTTGATACTGTCTCAATTAATAAACTCTACACTATGTATCTCCTCCTCTTCATTGATAATTTTATTGTTATTTTTTTTTCATTTAATTAATTTCAAAATATTATAAGATTTCGTCAGAGTTTTGAGAAAAATCTTCCATTTGATTGTAATCAAATCGCTTCTATCAAAAATAGAGACATAATATTCATTGTTACAGAATCGTTTACCAGTGATTGCTTATGGAAGTTTCAAATTAGTTTTTACAATTCCGTAATTAAAAAGTTAAAACGGAACCATTAAAAGATCGTTCATGCATCTGTTTGTCCATTTATCACAGCGTTTTTTCTCTAGCAACAGTGCTAACAGGATATTTCCGTTAATTCACAAATATCTGTTTCTTTTTTCTCCATTAAAGGGGGTAATGCATATGTCAATTGAAGGCAGTGGGGGGGGGGGGGATTAAAGTTGCTGGCCTAAGAGACAAACCAACTATCTTAGTGTTACGAGCCGGGTACTATAACGATTTGTCTATAGTTGTACAGTAATGCAGTACTTTGAAGTAAATACATTTGCTTCAGACGAGTATGGCTTAATTATTTTCTTTAAAAATCTTTTAATTTTGAAGTTAATTCCCGAAAGACTTTACCTTTAATGAAAATGTGTCTCGGGTTTTAATTATTTTGTATTAGTATATGATAAAGATGTGAATTACAACTATTCTTAAGTCGATTGTTTGATGGAAAACATGAAAATCATATTTTTATTTGATAACTTTTTTTTTGAGTAAATTCGATTTTTTTACAGTTAATATTTAAATTAAAATAAATTTTAAATGCATGTTAATTTAGTGTTTCACTTTATACAATTTTTAAAAAAAAACTTGTGAATTATTTTAAATAACTAACAAAAACAAATGCTATTTAATTTTAACTTCAAAAACCTTTTTTTCTGCTTTAATTAAATTAGAAATCTTAATGTATAAAATATTTGGTTTTTCATTTTTATAAATAATATTCTAGCATTAATAGAGTGTATGTGTTCTATAATCTCTTTCTCATTTTCAGCCTTTTTGAAAAGAGTTTAACGATAAATAGGATTTCTTGGAATACGATATTTATTAGTTAAAAAGGGGAGAATAATTTAGTAAATATTGAACAGTTTTTCTGACAATGTAAGCAACGTGAAAAACTCAAACTTTTCAGAGATATTATCAGTATATTAACTCATACATTTATAAATAATTAGCCAGCTTCAAACATTTTTAGAAAAAAAAAAACTAGTGGCTAATTAATTGAGAAAAAAAATTTTGTATATTGTGTGAAGTGTCGTTTGAAAGATATTCTAAGACTTTTTTCTATTAGTACGTTCTCATGCTCGCTTAATACTCTAACCTACGACTGGGTATTAAACATTTCTTTACTATGAGACCTCTTAACCCATTTGTCACACCCCTTAGGGACGAGCGACACGTATACGTGCCGCAAAAAGGCTTAAGAATCCTTGTTTATCCGTACTAGTAAAATTTTACAGTAAAATTTGCCCTATTTAATCGGAGCATTTTCGTAATTTAATTAGGCTCAAATTTCTGTTTTTTTTTTTTTTTCTTTCTTTTTTTTTTTTTAATTTGTGCTTGTTTTTCAAAACATTAAAAATTTCTTAAAACGGCTCACGTCACGTAGGAGTTGAAAACTACTGCACTATTTTTCACGGTCATCTTAGAAATCAAAAATAATTATTAAAACTTATTGGCGATAAATCGGAATGCCAAAATATAATAGTAGGGTCCGGCAATCCCAAAACTTTCTTCTTCCTCATACATGTTAATATTTCAAAATTTTCTCTGACATTGCTAAAATTAAGTGTCCGTCATGAGTGTTCTAAATACATGAAATTCCGACTATTAGCTCTTGAAATATGACCATCGCTAAAATCATGTAAATCCTACAAAATGCTGCTTTTCAACGCCACCTATTGAGCGATTCCCACCAAAACTTAATTAGCAATAACTTGTGTCAACGCCTACCTTACCTCTAAGTTAGATAAAAATTCTTTCATTTATTCTTGAGATAGAGGTGTTTCAGAAATCGTAATAAATGCGTCGTAGCAGCGTTACCTGTTGAGCGATGTACACCAAAATGTAAAAAACATCATTTCATGTCAAGATTTAGCTGAATCCGAATTTTGGTATAATTCCGTGCGTTAATTCTGCACATAGAGCTATTGCAGTATTCGCAAAAAATGCATTATCGTCTCCTGTTTAGGTATTTACACCAAAATCTATAAAATGTCAATTTATGTTAACGACTAACCGAATTGATGTTTGATGAAATACACACATTAGTTCTGAAGATTCGGCGATTGCGGAAATCTCGAAAAATGCTGCATAGCTGCACCACCTGTTGAGCGATATACACCAAAAACTAATCAGCACTGCTTTATATCACAAACTAACTGAATATAATTTTTTATTAAGTTCCGTGCATTAGTTTTTGAGATAGAGTGCTTACAGTTTTGTGCCACATACAGACACACAGACTCATGGATGGACAATTTTTTAAAAACGTGTTTTTCGTAATCTCTGATCTATGAAACGTGTAAATCTGTCGAAAACCGGAATTCGGAAATTTCCAGGAATGTAATACTTTCTTCTTGTTAAAAAAAAAAAAAAAAAAAAAAAAAAAAAAAAAAAGTAAAAATTAGTTAGATGCGGCAACAATGGTTGAGGGGCGCTCGATATACCTATAGAAACTGAATCATCCAAGGATTGTAGACAAGGACTTTCGATAACATTTGACGGTAATTAGACAAAATATTAATTAAAAATCTACATAGAAATACTCAGTTTTGCAGCTGCGCAATGTCCTTTTGAAGCGCGTTTTGTACAATGATTTTGTACAATGTTTAATCTTTGCTGTACGGAATAATTTTTGCCCGAGTAAAATTCGCGACAATTTTCATTATCAAATAAATATGTTGAAGATCTACCTAACAAAAAAATCTACCACTACATTTTTCGCATCTGAATCAATCACTCTTGGTGAAAAAACTATATTATAAAACAAAAACATGCCTGTGGAAAAAAAAACTATTCTCGGATTGACGATGGTACGTCCTGCTTTTATATGTATGATAACTATATCTGAATTAGAGATGGGAACTAGATTTATAACAAAATGTCTGAAATAATTTTAGGACGTGAGTATAGACGCTGTTTTTTGATCAGATAAATCAGCACCATTAAAATCAGTTTTTGGTTAAAACCTTAATTTTTAGAGGACAAAACTTACCTAGTTATGCTACTTTTTAATTTCAAGCATTTTCAGCTTTTCTGGCACTAAAAACACGTTTTCCATTTATGGTAACTAAAACGTCAAAAACTCATAAAATTCTTAGCATATTAACTCAGTATTAGCTGTAGATGAATACATTTTTACTGTCTTAAGGATGCTATTCACTCAGCGTCCGAATTCCCCGCTGATTGTTAAATCTATTGGGATTTGATGCATCCTTATATTCAAAATATCTCCTTAAGAAATTAATATTTTTAACTCCTTTTTTTAGCGTTCTCTCAAAGGATGTCACTTTCTTTTGTCAAAATATTTCTAAAGTTCATACTCAATTTAATATATTATGTTTAAAAAATAACGAACTACACGTACAAATTCACCAATTCTAATAAAATTATAGATAGATTTAAGAAATATTTTGAACATGTTTTTCCATACTTGCTGATTTAAAATCTGAAAATCCTTTAAAGTGCAAGCATCGCAACTCTGTAAGTTTTGGTTATAGAAAAATATTTTTTTTTTTTTTTTACATGTTGAAACACCTAGAAAGCTATAAGACCGAAACATTGTATTTTCTTCTTATTATTATTATTATTATTTGTTAAGTTTTTAAAAAACAGCTTTTTTCAGATAAATCGATTTTTTATGATACAGAGCAAAATTTGAAACAGTTTTGTAATGGGACTTTTGTAACAGTTTTGTAATCTAAAATTTATGGCTTAAAAATTAGCTTTTTGTAAACGATAAGAAAAGTCGTGCTACATAAAAATAAACAGTGCTTTAACAACATGTAAAAAAAAGAAATTTGAAAAAAAAAAGGAATTTGTAGAAAAAGAAATTTGAACTCCGATTTCATTACAGCTATATTTATCAACGCCTATCCAAAGATAAACCAAAAGAACCTAAAAATGTTATTTATAAGGTTTTAATTAAAAGCAATTTATCCAAGAGGATTTTTATTATTTTTTTTTAATTAATTACAATTGTAGTCGCGCAAATAATGTGGTGTTATTATCTTTCTATTATTTACAATGAAACAAAATCGCAGAAATATAAAAAAAATTCCTTACTCTGATTTCCTAAAAACACAGCCTTAAGAAGCTAATAAATAATAAAAGCAAATTCCTCCCTTCCTCCCACAGAAAAAAAAAAAAAAAAAAAAAAAAAAAAAAAAAAAAAATCTAGCGTTACACGCACACACACTAAAAAAGAAAAACAAACTTCTCAAACTCCATTAGCATTATCCCTTTTAAACTTCCAAAGTCAAAAAACCGCCACTACCTAGTCAAAAGTACAACAAAAACAAAAAAAATAATCTCCTTCCTCTGATTCCCTTTAAACATTCAAAGAATACACCACATGGACAAAAATGGCTGACGAAATTAACTCTCCCAATGGAACGAAATCGAAATTAATCCCATCCTTTGATATCCATCATTAAAAAACACCTTTGATATTTTTATTCCAATGAATCCTATCTACTAAAATGATTCCATGCAACGCTATTTATCTGCACAACAAATTATAACATTTCAACTTATATGAATGTGATGTGTTAAAAAATATTTTTCTTCCTATTGAATAAAAAAAGTTGCAGTATTAGTTGTATTAGAATTAACTGTAATGAATAAATGGAGTTTTTCAGAACATTTTTAACAGCCGTAGCGGTTTTTTTTTTTTTTTTTTTTCTTTTCCTTTACTGGCGAACGGCCAGGTGTTTGTTTGTTTGCTAGTGAATTGGACTTTGATTGGGTGTTTGGATAGGACTATTCTGCATGGATAGTGGATAGTGGCTAATACTTTCTAGACATTGAAAGCTGATAAGGGCACGAAAGGATTTGTGACTGTTGATCACGATTTCTTTCGGTTTGTTTAGGCGCGTCGTAATAAGCGTTTTAAAAAAGACTTTTTTTTTAAATTTCAAAATATATTTTTAAGGTCTTTTTATATTAATATCGAAAACAAATTTAGGAAATTTTATTGTTATTATAATTTTGATATGTATTTTATAAAAAAAAAACAGTTCTTTTAGCTTTTTTCTGCTTCTTTTTTTACATACTTTGCAGGTAATGCGTTCCAAATTTAACAGGGACTTTCCGTTAATATGTTACTAAATAATTCACCATAAAAGAATAACGTTGTTATTTATCCTAATACGATAAATAATGCCCATCTCTAATCTGAATTTACTGATTTTTTATGGTTATCAAAATAATTTTTAAACCTGATTTTATTATTATTATTATTTATTTATTTATTTACAAAATCGTCTGTAGCTCTATTACTGAAAATTAATTTGATTGCTCTTAAAACAATATAAATAAATTATCCTTGTTTCAGGCTAATATCACACAATGAAATTAAAATTTCATAACTAAATAAACAAATATATATTATATAAATAAAGCATGAATTTAATACAAATCTAAAACGTATGTAGGTGATTCTTTCCACACAGGCCAAACTAAGAGTTATGAGGGAGTGATGAATTTTAACAGAATGTAGCCTCATCAATTCCTAATCAGACTCTACTGAATGCAAGTAAATATTAATTATTACTGAATTATAAGTATTTAGATAGAGTTAAAGACCACTAAGCCTAACCTCAATTCAGATAATGGTAAAAAAGAAAATGGGCATTTTGTTAAAATTCATTACTCCATCATCACTAATTTTGCCTGTTTGGAGAGAAACATCCATGTGCTTAAAAAAATAATTAAGGTAACTAATTTTTTATCAAAATCAAGAAAGTGACTACAAAAAGTGACTTCTTTGGCCATTTTCCGTATAATTCCCACGGTATATAATGCGTTCCATATTAGAAACACTGTAGGGGAGAGTGGGGATACTTGAGCATAGGGGATACTTGAGCCACCCCTATTATCTCTACAGTTCGTCAATTTTTCTTTCTAAAACTGGCAACATGGTAACATATTTATAGTTCTGAACATGTAAAAAAGAAATCACATACCTTGGTACCATTTTGAAAGTATGGTGATTAACCCTTTGAGCTCTGCTGGTAGAATTTTTTACCACATAATTTTAATTCTGAAATGTCACAACGACACCAGAAAATTCGACCAAATTTATTTGAAAAAGGTTTAATGCATTTTTTCGCGTATTTTGTAAATCGGTTTTTTTCTTTGCAAAATACTGGTGCGAATGTGACATCTGGCTCAAGTATCCCCTCCATGGGGATACTTGAGCCACGATGTAAAAGAAAAAGTAAAAATTTATTAGACATAAAAAAAATAGTACAAAATTAATTGAAAGTGGTTTTCAATTGAAGAAAAAATGTCAAATTTTCATCATCAGTATTTTATTTTGTTCTAAGAAATTATAAAAATTTTTAAAAAATTAAAATTTAAAAAATGGCTCAAGTATCCCCATCTTCCCCTAATTCAGATAATCTGAATTCGTGCTAGAAAACTAACGGCTATATATTACTTTATTTGGGGATTAAATGGTTGTTACTAAATAAAATAAATATGTCTGTTAAAATTTTCTGGTGTGAAATTTATCTGTTAGAAATGTTTGGTGTGAATTTGGAATATTTAAATCAAAATATTCCCACTAAGCAAATTGTAGCATATATGCCACCATGGACATAAGAGTCATTAATCGCTGGCTTGCGGCTAATACAAATATGGCATTTCAAGACATGGAATAAATTTTTATTTGATTACATAATTGATATTTCTCATGTAAAAATGCTTTTCGGTGTTGGAATGGGAATATGTAAAAAATATATAAAATGTAAAATAATTAGTTTTCATTTAAAAACAAACCCATTAAATGTAAAAAAGTATCGTTTTAATTTGAAATGTGTGTTTTGTAACCCAGAAATAACAAGGCTTTTTTCCAGATACCCTGGTACATTTAAAAATAAAATTTTAAAAACTGTTTATTAATCCTATCCTGTTGCTTAAATAAATTTTGCCAATAATGCTTTTCTTGTCAATGTTTTCTTTTTCACTTTATTTTTCCTTCTATAACTACTTCTTAAAAGATAGATCGATACATTAAAAAGATCAATATATTATTTTATAATTTTTTCATATGCTTTTTTTAAGAATAAACAAATGTATTTTAGAAATGTAACTTTATTGTGGCGTCGCTGATACGAAACGAATTAAATTAAGTTTAAAATAATTATTTATACATATCATAATTAGTATTACGTAATGATGATTTGTTGGAAAACTTTCGTTATAACGTAATATACTATGAAATTTCGTGAAATTACAATTGTTTTAGCAATTTTTTCCCTAAAATTTGAACTAAATATTTTTTTATTTTCCAAAATAATTTCTAAGAAAATCATTCGAAATTGTTTATATATGAAAACAATTTTTTACACATATCAATTTTTTAAATTTCCTAAATATAGATTCTTAATTGTGAACTTTCGTGAATCAAACAGTATATTTTTTTCTTTCTGGAAATACATTGGAACTATTTTTACAAGAGTTATCTTTTGTTTTTTAATTCTTCTTAAGACCATTTTAACATACTTATGCTCATTATTGGTAAAAACTTTAATTTGAACTATCGGTGAAAAATATAAAAATGCTTAAACTTTTTAGCAACGAAACTTCATTTTTCTTACAAAGGATAAATATAATTAATTTTTTTCAAAAAATCTCGCTTGACTTCTTTTAAATCTACTAAATTTTACAACCTTTTAAATGTATTTGACTACAACTACCTTTTTTAAATCATCTGTCAAAAGCCGTTTGAACTTAATTTAATAATTTTTCATACTGCTTGAAACATTGTATTCAAACTCCACTACTTCTTTTACATAAGAAAAATGTTTTAATTTATGCAGTTATAAGATTCTCCACTCGTAGTAGAATTTGTAAAAGTTTAAATGTCAAAATGTCGATTAATTTTCTGCGTCTCTCAACTAAATTTAGAGATTAAAAGTTTCTAGCTCGAAATCATATTAGTGACATTAAATTTTTGTAATACTTTTTTTTTCTTTCAGCAAACATTTTGTAGTTTTTGCCAAAGGGGAATGTCTATGAAAATACTTGATTTACTTTCTTATATTCCAAGACTGGGAAATAAACGAATTAAATATTTGTCCAAGAATCTGAACATTTTTACGAGGTATAGATAGATCCATGGGGGAAAAACGCACAACCCCATGCTACTTCCTCATCAAACTGAAGTAGCGTTCGACTGCTAATTGTGTCTATTTTACGAATATGCATGCAAATTTTGAAATACTGAAAATCTACACATTAAAAATTGTATGAATTTTGAATTTTTTAGTGATAACATCCGCTTAATACAATGAATTGAAATATTTTGTCAAAAGTATTTGTTACCATTTGAAAAAAAAAAGTCTGTAGTCTTTTTATTATTTAGACGACCCCTATTTCAAAAATGGAACTTATATTTTGAAAATAAACAATCGAACAGTGATTTTCACATCCTTCTGCGGTATAGGAGATTCTTTCTTTTTACTTACCCATCATACGTAGTATAGGGTAAGTCTTGCAATCGTTTTGAAAATCGAAAAATTTTTTTGACGGATTTACACGTTTCGGACACTGTAGATTCCGAAAAACATATTTTTAGAAAAAAAATTTTGCCGTCCGTCCGTCTGTGTGTCTGTGTGTCTGTCTGTCTGTCTGTCTGTCTGTCTGTAACCGCTCTATCTCCCGAACAAATTGAGATAGAGACTTGAAATTTTGTATGTAGTTAGTATGTAAGAATGGAACGAAGCCTATTTAATATCAGCAACCTCGATTATCCGGAACTATTTTTTTCGGACCTTCGAAAAATTCGTTCTGATGAAAGGTATATAAAATTTTTCGAATTTTTTTGTTTTAAGAAATGGACGTAAAAGGCAATAAAATAACACACATTTTGCATATAGAACGAAGTCGATCGGATTATTAGTTGTCGAGATATTTGTAATCCTGTTTTCCACATTCTTTGATTTTTCATGACCCTGTGTTTCATTCAAATTTCAATTCAAAGATATCTTTTAATTGGAAATAAGACACTTAATTCGATGCAAGAAACCGTTAGTGAATATGATAATTATTTTTAGAGTTATAAGGATGTTTCTTTTATGCAATTCAGTGCTATTTGAATAGTTTGGCGTTTCATACAATTTATCGAAATTTGTTCATCGGAAATTCATTAATGGAGCATGATTATGTGTTAAAAATATTTAAATATACGTTTATATTTTATTTTGGAATTGTAATGCATTTTATAAATTGTTTACATATGTTATGTTTTCATATATTATGTTATGCATATCCATGATGGGTAAGTATTACGGTGGCCTCCAACGACTAGTTTAAATTTGTACAATCATAGCCAGAAAACAAAATTCTACCATTGTATTTTTAAGAAAAAATACTGCTTATTGCATGTTAGTGAAGTCTTTCTCAAGGCTAACACAGGCGACGATTTTTTAATTGTAACTGGCACTACTTATTTTAAACAAAAATTCTTATCATTTCCTTTGCAAACTTTGCAAAGTGAAATAGACTTTTAAATTTTTACTTGAAAAATACTGGTACGAGCAGAATATAAAAAAGTCGCATGTGACAGCCCTGCTTTTTGCCTTTTTTCAGAATGTTCTATGAGTGCAAAAAAAAATTGGTTTCCTTTCTTGTACTTCATGTACTAAATCAGATGATCTGAAAAGAAAAACATAGATTTAGAATCCATTTCTCTAAAATGCACAGAGATTTTACAGACATCCTGTATATAAGACGGATGTACGTACATTGTATGTAAAATGCATGTAAGTAAACGGATAAATAAGGTAAGGATCAGTGAATGGAGCATTTATAATTGGGGTAATTTTTAAATTGGAAAGCTATTATTAATCTTAATCTATCTGTCGGTTAAATAAAATCTTTGAATAATCCAGAGATTTTTATTATTGTTGTTCATGGTGACAAAATTTTATTTCTTTCATTATCTACTTTTTGCCATGCCTAAAAATTCACTTTAGCAAGACCAATAGATCGAATTTTGCTCAGTATTTGATCAATTCATCGAAATTTTCTAGAGTAATAATGCGGCTATATTGTTTCGAGCAAATATCTAATAACCAGTTTTAGACGAGCTAAATTTTATCGATTAAAAGTATCTTTATCACCAGATTTTCAGATGAAAAGTACTGATTCTATATGTATGGAAATTAGAGAACGAACTGATATCGAATCACAGAGAAATTAACAACAGGGTTCGTATGGGTCTTGGAATTTCAAGAGCAGGAAATTCTTCTGTACCAGCATTTTCTTATAGAAGACCGCTTTTTAAATAAGACGAAAGTGTCCACACTGTCATTTTGATTATTAGCACTTTCCAACAAAGTTGAAAAGTGCTTATGCATTCGGTTTGTCTGGCCGTCTGGCCGTCTGTCCGCGCTCTAACTCCCGTAAATATACTCGGATTGCTATGAAATTTTTATACATTATTGAGATTTACCCTAGCACGAACCCTATTGAAAATGAAGTATCTACCATGATTAGTTTATCTACAGAGAGAACCAAAAGTTTCCCATTACATTACGGCCTATGGGGAAAAATCGTTAATATACTCGGATTGCCATGAAATTTTATTAGCACTTTCCAACAAAGTTGAAAAGTGCTTATGCATTCGGTTTGTCTGGCCGTCTGGCCGTCTGGCCGTCTGTCCGCGCTCTAACTCCCGTAAATATACTCGGATTGCTATGAAATTTTTATACATTATTGAGATTTAACCTAGCACGAACCCTATTGAAAATGAAGTATCTACCATGATTAGTTTATCTACAGAGAGAACCAAAAGTTTCCCATTACATTACGGCCTATGGGGAAAAATCGTTAATATACTCGGATTGCCATGAAATTTTATTAGCACTTTCCAACAAAGTTGAAAAGTGCTTATGCATTCGGTTTGTCCGGCCGTCTGTCCGTCTGTCCGTCTGGCCGTCTGTCCGTCTGTCCGCGCTCTAACTCCCGTAAATATACTCGGATTGCTATGAAATTTTTATACATTATTGAGATTTACCCTACCACAAGTCCTATTGAAAATGAAGTTTCTACCATGATTAGTTTATCTATAGGGCGAATCAAAAGTTTCCCATTACATTACGGCCTATGGGGAAAAATCGTTAATGTACTCGGATTGCCATGAAATTTTAGGACGTTATTGACGTTTACCCTAGCATGAAGCCTATTGAAAATGAAGTTTCCATTATGATTAGTTTATCTACAGGGCGAATCAAAAGTTTTCTATTACATTACGGCCCATGGGGAAAAATCGTTAATGTACTCGGATTGCCATGAAATTTTAGGACGTTATTGACGTTTACCCTAGCACAAGTCCTATCGAAAACGAAGATTCTACCATGATTAATTTATCTACAGGGCGAATCAAAAGTTTCCTATTACATTACGGCCTATGGGAAAAAAATGTTTCAAAGGAATTTTAAAGATGTTATACCCTGTCAAACATATTAAAATATGCATTCTATAAAATATAATGTGAAAATGTAGCTATTATTCATTTACAGGGCCACACAAAAGAATTTCATTAGATAATGGTAAAAGGGGGAATTGTGTGTGACATATTTTAAATATATTAAGATTTTTCATGTATAATAAAATTGATGTATGTCACTGAAGCTTAATATAAATTATACGCTACTGTTTTGCATAATATGAAGTACATAGCATTTACAGGGCCATACAAAAGATTTCAAATAGTATATTTTTTCCGAAGTACCGTATATGTGTCCGATGATGAAATGCATTTTAATTATGATATTCGCGTTTATATTTCGCTAAATATATGCACATTATATGGTGCGTATAAATGTTATAGTTGATATACAGGGCTCCCCAAAAGAGCTCACCAACGTTACTGAATATGAGCGTAAATTATTTAAACATGGTTCTTAAATAAGCTATGCATTTGTTCGCTGAGCTGCATTTAATTTATTGAGAAATGTTTGCAGAATATAGATAAAGGGATATACAGGGCCACGCAAAGAATTCGGTACATAGACGCCTATGAATGCTGATTTATGAGAATGTGATTTCAGTTGTTTTAAAAGTGTTTTAGTTTACAATAAATTTTAGCCTAATGCTGACGTGTAATAAAGGTACAATGTAAACTACAGGGCTGAACAAAAATATTCAAGTATGTTTCCATCTAATAGTATGAATTGCTGAAAAAGAAATTTCAAGCTACTGGGTATTTTCTTGCTAAGCTAAATTTTCCCATTATATGAACTGACATATGAAATACAGGGCTGTTCTAATGTACTGGAATACATATTTGGGTATATTTGGCTATACACTATTATTTCCCTAAATAACAAAGTTTTGTTAAAGATTTCATTAAGTGTTGGAAAGTGCTTCATAATCTATGCTTAACGCATGATTTTTCTTACTTGTCTTACCATTGATCATATTCTGACGGACTGTCCGGACCTCCGGCACTTGTGCAGAAACTATTTTAATTCATCTTCACCACTCTTGACAAACCTCGTTGGGGAAACACCTCATGGGGCACTTTTTATCTTTTTAAAACATGCAGGTCTTTATTTCGAAAACTAACCTCTTCATATCTATCATTGATTTTTAACTAACTTCAAGGAGGAGGTTATGATTTCGACCTGTATGTATTTGTTGTTCACTCATAACTTCCGTAAATATGAACCGATTTTAATAATTCTTTTTTTGTTTGAAAGTGTAAGATGCCCACAAGGTCCCATTTCAATTTTATCAAATACTTGCGATTAGAACTTTTAAAAAATAAAAACATGAAAATTCCAACTCTTTTTGAAGCAGTCATCCAATTAAAAGCGTTCATTTTTCAGGTAATCGCAGGCTTTCATGTCGTGCACACAAGTCAGATGCGTGTGTACAATAAACAATATACACAATAAATACTATAACTCTTACACCGATACTAGATCTTTTAATTTCATTAAATTCTGGTGACTATAATGTTTTTTAAATAACAAAATGTTGATTTGATAAAAAAAAAATAATAATAATAATGATTTGTCGCAAATCAACTTTCATTGTTGCAACGTTTTCAAGTCATAACCATATTAAAACTATGCATTCATATGCGTTAGTGCCAAGTTGTCACCAAGCTTAGTATTTTTTTTTTGAAGTCGGTTAGTATTTTTTTTTTAAGCATATTTATGATTTGGTTTCTCTTAACATTTTAACGACATCTGGATAGCTGCTCTACCCAGATTGAGCTTTCTATTGTTTTACTTCTATATTATACTATTTTAACATTTTAATATTTTAACTTTTTCTTCTTTATTTATCTGAGTATATCAGGATGGGATACCCTATCTAGATATCTTTTTTCTCTTTGTACTCATATTCTCTGTTTTGGCGCAACATGTCCCTCAAGGGATTTTGCGCCATTAAAACCTATATAACCAATCAACCAAATTAGACGAAATTTTGTGCCTTTGAACGAGATTCATTTCCTTTATAAAAAGATACTGGTGTTTCATCTGGAAAATAACAGTTACCTGTACGAACCCTGAACAAGAAATCGCGACTTTTTCTGAAAATCTAAATTTGATTGGTTGAGACCAGAATATCAGGTTGAAGTTGATGTTGTTGGCAATCGGGTGTAACACTGACTGCCATTACTACTGTGTATTCGTTAGTGTTAATTTTTTACCTTGCTTACATAAATATGTGAGTACCTACTTTAACCCCTTCAGGGACGCCGTTTGCAGTCTGCTATTTTTGCTGTTCCAATTGCGAACTGACACCAGTAAATTTTTAGCACTGTTTCGATCTGATAACATGCGCGAAAAAGAGCTCTTGATTATTTTCAAATAAATTTGTTCTTAAATTGCAATGTGAATCAATTATTTGAACATCTTTGAAGCAGAAAAACCTTGCCCCTGAAATTGTCATACATCGTTTACAATAACGCTTGTAACAGAAATTCTTAAAGCTGACATACTCAGCGGACAACAATTACTGACAGCATATAAATTTTGAATCTAAAATGTAAGTGTGCATATGCACTATATAGTATTAATCTCTGCACACTTGAAATTTTAGACAAAATGCCGAATATTTCAAGATATACTAATTGGATGTTTCTGGAATTTCAAATTATAAAAAATATGTCTGACTTCATCTATGTGAACGGCGATTTGATCAGAAGGATAATTAGAAGGCCAACAAAAAATTAAAGGAAAATAGTAACATTTGGATTCACCCAGTAAAATAAAATACACGAAATGATCTGTCTTTATAGCTTACGAATATGTGGCTATTGTATATTATGTGTATTCAGTTGTGTAAGAATACATAGAGTAAAAAAAAAGAATAGAAGTGAAGTATAGTGGTTAGAAATGACGCCAAAAATATAACCCTAAAATCCGCTACATTATGCCCAAAACAATCACGGGCTTTCGAAAAAAATAAAAAATAAAATAAACCTTTTACTAATGCTGTTTTTAATTCATAATGCAATAAAAGTCTACTTTAAAATGCTTAAATGTAATTCTACTTTAAAATGCTTAAATGTAAGCAGATAATTTTTATTTAGAGAAAAAAAAATGCACGACTGATGTGAAAGAATTCGGTCCGTGTTCCACATGATTCTTTTGTTTAGGCCTAACGAGGGCGTTTAAATTTGAGCGATAATGTGCATCATATTTCAAACCAATTTTACGGCTTATTGCACTTCCATCTATCTTATTCCTCCATGGTAAGAATATCAGGTGTATTAACGGATATACAAGATTGCCATAATCAAACTGACATTACTCACAAGGAAGGTCTCCATTGGGGGCATACTCAGAATTTTTTGAAAAAAATACGAATTAAACTACTCATGTAGGAAATAAAGGATCAGTGAAAATTAGCGGCGGAATTACATTATTAGATATGTAAAAAAATAAAATAGTTTGGAATAATTGGCGTGAAAAGCTGAAAGCGACGCGGGATTTGGCGAGCAGTGCATTTCCTCGCCAACAGCAGACGATTTTAACGAATCTGAAAATTGATTTTAATTGACTTCACTGTTAAAAATCTGCAGCATTTACTGCAACGTCACTCCACTACTTTTATAGAATATCTCTCGTCTGACCAATGAAAATGCTCCATAGTAAGGTGAATTGACTGTGTCATACACTGTTAAAAATCTGCTGCATTTTGTTGCAACGCACTCCACCGCTTGTATATAATATCTCTATTCCAACCAATGAGAAAGCTCCATTTCACGGCCAAGTAACCGTTTTCTATACAAGCAAGGGAGTGCGTTGCAACAAAATGCAGCAGATTTTTAACAGTGTATTTTTCAATTTGGAACAATTTTAATCAATTTAAATTGTGTTTTAAATGATAAATTATATTTTCATTTTGTTATAAATACATATAAACGTATATGACAAAACTACACTTAAAGTAAAGTAAAAATGCAAAACTAAAATCACTTAAACTAAACTTATTTAAATAAATTGAACATAGAAAGTTTTTTCTTTAAAAAGTATTCGAAGCGTAAAAGCGTATTTTTCAAAATTTCGTTTTTTCGCCAACCGGAGATAAATCGCCAAATAAACGAAATTTTTATTTTTTTTTTACGGACGTTATAAGGAGGTTCCGCCGAAATTTTTTTTATAAACATATATAACTATATGAGAAGAACATTCTGTAATTTTTTCAGATTTTTCTGAGTATGCCCGTATGAAGACTTTCCTTGTCAGAGTGTTCGGTAGCGCAATCTAATTGAGAGAACAACGCCAAACTTTGTAAGAAGATTAAACAAGAAAGGGTACGAAGGATTTCACGAAAAAAAAACAGTTATAAAAGCCGCCGTTAGGGGTATATGTGGCGCTGTGTAACAGAAAAGAGAGTTTTAAAAAATGCAGAATCAGTACTGAAATAAAATATGTTACACAGCGCCATATATTCCCCTAACGGTGATTTTTCGCGGAAACCTTCCTCCCTTGTCTTGTTTAATCTTCTTACAAAATATGGCGTCCTTAACTCAATTAGATAATGCTTTAGAACGCGCTGAGTACTGTCAGTTTAATTATGGCCACCTTGTATATCGATCATTTTTTAGCTGAAAAAAATTTTTTTAAGCCTTTTTGCGGCACGTATACGTGTCGCTCGTGCCCAAGGGCATAAACCTGAGAAATTCTGCCGTTAAATAAGGCAAGAAAAGATTAGCTGTCAACATTTCCCCTGCTTCTTTGCCAAAATTCTTTCATATGTGGTAAATTTTGCCATTTCAGATCACCATAATCTGCGATTAAATAATGTAAAAATTTCTATTAAATTAGTCCGGACAGAAAAATCGGCTGCTATAGAAATACCATTGAAATTTAGTGGTAGCAAATTGTCATTTGGGACGGACAATTCTCATCCCTATATCAAGCAGTGTTTCTAGAAAAATTGACGTCAGTTTTAGAAAATTTGACAAAACATAGTAAAAGTAATGTAGTGAAATTGGAAGGTAAATACATTTGACATTTGATAAAATATGAGTACTTGTATGAAATATTTTTTATCTGCGATATTTATTTTATTTTTCAGCAAAAGGGTTAGTATTTAATGAATATAAATGAATAGATTTAGAAGAAATGCTTCGATTCTGATACTTCTTTTTTTTCTTGGAATCTTCTCGTTGTAGTGGTTTTTCAAAAAATCCCTTATCATTTAGCTACTTTTAAGAGAGCAACTAAAAAGCAGTTCATTCTATTGTCGATATCTTTCTGAATTTTTACGATATTTGACTGACTTTTTTTTATGAGTTGCTCTATACAATTGACTATTAAATGATGAAAAGAAAATATTTGTTAGCGTACGCGCATATGCAGATAAAAAGTATTCCATACAACCTATTTTTCATCAAATGTTTTGAATCTTGTTTATTTTGAAAATACATCATTTAAGAATTTAACTTTTTAAAGCATTGACCTTTATGAGATAGTAGAAAGTTTTGGAATTGTCACATCCGACTGGTTTAATACAGCTCAACATTGAACAAAGTTTTTGCATATGGCAATTCACTGCTCAGAGCAATAAGTTCTATTAATCATAAAATAAGATTAATATGAGGTGTAGCAGTTTACGCTAAATTAAAATATGCCAAGGAAAAAACACTTTTATTAAATAAGTCTTTTTATTTCAGTGTCTTTATTTTAAACTTTTTTATTTGAGAGAAAAATTGCAATGCCTAAATCTCAAAATGTCGATTAATTTTTACGTTTATCGACCAAAATTTGAGATTAAAAATTCCAAGATCCAAATCAGGTTAGTGAAATTAAATTATCTGTTTGCGAAGTTTTTCTTTCGGCGACCGTGAATTTGCCATTTCAAACAAAGAGGAAACTTTATGAAAGAAATTATTTTGGCGTCTGCAATACCAAGATTGATAGATAAAAGAGTTTTAAAATTAAATATTGAAAGTATTTATTTCACATTGTAGAAGCATGGACAGGATTTGCTTATTTAAAATTTATTAATTATCTATTTTTATTAACGTATGTGCTTGGTATTCTATTGTAGAATTATCGGTGTGTTAATTACTTTATAGAACAAGAATATTTTATAAACCTATGCTGGACAATTGTACCATAAAGTATAACTACTGAGAATATATTTGTTAAAAATGCATAGCCTTGCTTATTGGGGCTCAAAAATAAGAACTTTATTATAAACATGTACAATTAAGAATAAAATAAAATAAAAAAATCAAAGTTTCGAATCGTCTTCTTCAGCCTTCTTCAGGAAAATATGATGGTGAAATATCTAAAAGTTCAGAAATTAATGCTCCCTGCTTGAGAGATAATATTTCTAATTAAATAAAATCGAAATGAATCAAAAGTTTGAATGTGTTGCCATCTTTGAGCGAGGAAAAACTAAACTATTGCAAACAGATACCGATTTAAGATTTTATGGTCTTATACCAGATTTTTAATATATTATAGGATAAATTATCATTACAAGGTTTATTTTCAAGTGTAATGATTTCAACATATTCTCTAATTTTACTTTCATATGGGTTATTGCCTCTTCAAAGTTAATATAGCAACCTCTGTTAGCCGAGTAGAAACGAGAAAGAGTGTCTTCGTTTATTCTGTCTAATGTCCCTTCGATGCTTCTTAATTCTTACTAAAAGTTTACGTATTGTCATGCCGAACATTTTTAACAAATACATTTTTAGAAGAAAAATTTAATCATTATATTGTTCTGAAAAATTACTTCCATTTTCAAATATCGTACATAATAAGCTAAAATAAACTAACTAATTAGAGTTAAAGAAATTATAGTAGACGTCAAAAACAACAAGAGAATTACAGCTTTGGTCAGATTATGTAGCAAAGAACCTTCACAGATTGATTTTAAAAGTAGAATAATTTATCCATCAAGATTTTAATTACCATCCAATATCAGATATCAAGATACTGCTGGAAAATAAATCACATTTTTGTCTCTAGCTCCGCAAAATTTGTCTCAAAACTGATTTCCATTCATGAACTTGACTTTTTTTAAGACCGCTGGTAAGTGAAATGAAAAGGAAAATGAATAAATCAAACAGTTTTAAATAACAATTCTGGTGCAAAATGTTTTTACAAAATTTGAATAAAATTTTCCGTCTTTCTAGTGTTAAAATATTGTTAATCACTTAACTGTTTTGCCCGTACGCCGTTCGGGCAAGACGAATTTGCTTAATTTATGATTTAAAGCTTTTTGACGCCACTATTTTTTTTAATGGAATGGAATACTATTCAAAGGTAGAAATATTTATAATAAATATTACGAATATTTTAGCTTAAAAAAGTGGTATAAACCCATGTTTTCGATTTATTGCAAGTTAAAAAAAAGTAACCAGTTAAGGATTTAATTGTGATTTTGCTATTCCTCCGTAGTCAAATTGTTGATAAATTTATATAAAAGCCTTTTGTTCATAAATTCCACTTGCACGTTTTCAGATTAAATTTATTGCTTACTCATCATACGTAGTATAAGGTAAGTCTTGTAATCGTTTTAAAAATCGAAAAAAAATTGACGGATTTACATGTTTCAGACATTACAGATTCCTAAAAACATATTTTTAGAAGAAAAAAATGCCGTCCATCTGTCTTTTTGTAAACGCTCTATCTCCCGAACGAATTGAGATAGAGACTTCAAATTTGATATGTTCTTAGTATGTAATAATGGAAAGAAGCCTATTGAATATCAGTAACCTCAATTATCCGGAACTTTTTTTTTTTTTTTTTTTTTTTTTTTGAAATATTCTTTTGATAAAAGGTACATAAAAAATAAAATTGTTTATTTTAAGGAAAGATAAAAGACAATAAAAAACATAATTTTTTAATGAAGAATGAAGTAGATCGGATAATTAGTAACCGAGATATTTGCAATCCTATTTTTTACACTCTTCGATTTTTCATGACCCTGTATTTCATTCAAAGTTCAATTCAAAGATATAATTTAAATGTAAAAGAAATGCTTAATCCGATGCAGTAAACTGTTAGTTAATACGATTATCATTTTTGGAGTTATAAGTGTCTTGCACGCAATTCGATACTACTTGATTATCCCGTCGACCAAAAATCTATCGCCAAATTTTAAGATTAACCCCTTAACGCGCAGTGTTGCCGGGTCGGCAACACCTAGAGTTCCCCCTGTTTAGAGGCACAAAAACTCCGTGAATATTTCAAAAACTACTCTAATGGCTACTTTAAATCTTTCTTATGAGTTCTAGATGGCAGCACCACAGAGATCAAACTTTACTGTAATACGCGCTTCACAGCAATGCTCTTCTCACTACGCTTATCAATGCTTTGCTTATGGGAGGTTACCACTTCGGCAACAGCTGTATAATTAAAATGGTTAGTGCAATCTTTACAAAACAATACCTGTGAACTCCTCTAGGCCTAAATAGATTGCCTATTTTTTTTTCTTTAAATTCCAACTTTAAAGAGTAGTGCGCCGGAAAGGGTTAAAGACCAACAATGGCTTTTCGTAAATGTCGCACCCAGTTGACATTAAACACGGCACACGTATTTTTACGTCATCAAATGTTTTTTAACTCGACTTTTTATTTGTATTTTTATTAATCATTTAAACATTTTTATTGTATTTTCTTTATTTAAAATAAAAATTATTCCAATTTGTATAACTTACAAGGAAGGTCTTTATACGGGCATATCCCGATAAATCATTAAAAATTATAGAATGTTTTTCTCATGGGGATAGATATGTTTATAAAAACATTTTGGGTGAAAACGCGACAGGGTATCCGTAAAAAAATAACAAAAACTTCATAAAAACACTTTTTATGTCAAATACTTTTTAAGGTAAAAATACTTCAAATTGAAATTGTTTAAATAAATTTAATTTAACAACTTTAATTTTGTCTGTTTTAATTCGTTTTAACTATAATTTTGTCACAAATATATTTCTAATGAAAATTAACCATGAAATTTTTGTGAATTAAGATAAAATTTAAATTAAATTTTGTTTCATTTTCAAAATTAAGTCAAATTGAACGCTGTCGATGCAATTGTGTTGTTATGGAAAGAAAAGCTTCTCAACCATTGAAATTTACAATTATTATTATTATTCATCAGGCCTTTATTTTGGAATATGCTTAAATAATTCGAAATAAATTTTTCAATATAAAAATATTTTGCATGCATCAAATTATTTTTACAGTGATACAATTATAAACTGTAGCAACAAGAAACTCAAATATATGATCTAAAAATATATGTATTAAACTCTCTCATTGTTTAAGTTTAAATTCATTAAATACTATTTACACGCATTGTGAAAATCGATTAAGAAGCAATTTTCGGATGCATTAAAATCGTTTGCTGGCGAGGAAAAATGCTGCTCGCCAAATAGCTCGACGCTTTTGTCTTTTAGCACGAAATTCTCGAAAGTATTTTATTTTTTAACTGGCTTTCTATTACAATTCCGCCGCTAAATTTGATTGATTCTTTATAAGTCATAAGCACTTTATCTTCATAAGCACTTTAATTAGTAATTTTTTTTCAAACATTCCGAGTGTATCCAGTATGGAGACTTTTCCTATTAGAGCAATTTGACGATTTACATAATTCGTCGAAATTGATCGACCCGCAATGAGTAATAGAGCGTTTCTATGTGTTAAAAATATTTTACGTTTAAATTTTATTTTGGAATTGCAATGTATTATATAAGTAGTTTACACATGTTTTATTTTCACATTTTATATTTATGTTATTCATCCATGATGTGTAAGTAATATGGGGGCTCACAACGACTAGTTTTATTTTATTGACTGTTCTCTAAACTTTCCTGAAATTCTGTTGGAAAATAAACTTGATCTTTGTATCCGGTTACATGTTCCGTTGACTAAAATTTCCTATCGTAATTCTATTGGCTATTAAATTTATCTTTGAATCCACCTCTCTTATATTGGCTCTTTCGTAAAATTCCCTGTAATTTTATTGGCTAATAAACTTTATCATTGGATTCGCTTACCTAACATATATTTCAAGAATTTTCTTTTCTGAGCAATCATATTTTGTACTGATGATGATAAGCTATGGCTACTGAAACTAGTTTTCAGACACAAATAAAGTGTTTTAGTGTTTTAAACGTTGGTTTTATTTATTTATATTGTTCTGCGTCAAGACATTTCTCATTGTAATGACAGTATCCTTCTTCATTTCCTCCGTTAGTCACGGTTCTGCATAGCTGCCAACTTTTACGCATTTTTCCTATCATAAAAATTTTATAGTAAATATTGTGTTATTTAATCATCCAAATCTTATGATTAAAGAAACGGAAAATCTCTGTACAGTTTTAGTGGTTAGCAAAAATGCGTAAAAGTTGGCAGCTATGGATTCTGGCATGTTTAACCCCTTGGGGACGAGCGGCACGTATACGTGCCGCAAAAAGATTTAAGAATTTTTGTTTATCCGCAGCATTAAAATTATACTGCAAAATTTGCCTTATCTAATCGGAGCAATTTGTCAATTTAATAAGATACAAATTTTTGAATTTAAAAACCGGTGACAAAACATTAAACATTTCGTAAAAGGCTCCCGTCGCGAAGGGGTTAACCTTCCTACCTTGAATGGGTCGAATCGACAGTTAAGTAAAAGATCCAGAGAACTAAGTTAAATAGATAGGTAAAATAGCTTTAAATAAAAATTCTAGTATCATATGTTTTTATCAAGTTTGAGTGATTTTCAACAGGGTAGGAAGGTTAAAGGTAAAAGAAAATGATTTGTAATCATGATGTAAAAAGTGATATCGCATCTATAAAGTGCGTTTTCAAATACCTGCCGCACACTGTACATAATTCCGTAAAAATTCCTTTAAACAGTTCCCGGTGGAGACATTTAAGGGGCAGTTTACCTCAAAATCGGACATTTTTTTTTTTTTTTTTTTTTTTTTTTTTTTTTACATTAAATGAAAGTTTGTTTATTTGTGAATATTTCTATGGCTTATTTTTACCCATCGTGAGATATTGTAATTTTTTTAATATACCCAGCGCAACTACCCATACAAATTAAAACTTTAAATGCTGGCTTTTTCCCCCATGTTTATATTTTCATCTATTTCCTGTTTTTAAAATGCTAAGGCTTTTTTTTTTGTAATTGAGAAAGAGATTTATTTTTTTCTGTGTGTATTCTTTATTATATATATGACTAATCTATCTTGGAATAGTCTTCAAATTTATTATTACTATTTTTTAAAAGTATATAAAGATATGTTAGATTTTATCGTTTTTCACTATATATATCAATAAAAAATTATAATAAACATACTATTAAATGCATCTAAAAATTCATGCGCGTTTTTGTGAAACACACATTTAAAAATCTTTTTAAAAAAAACTAAGCAAAATACATATATATATATATATATATATATATTAAATAGAAATTTTAAAAATGAATCTTTTACCTTTTTTTTGAAATTTTTAACTAAATATGCAGCTGATTTTTTTTTTCAAAATGTACTCTTAGTTGTACATTGAAATGAATTGAGTTCCCCATTTAAACCATATTTAAAAAAATACACAAAACTGCTGAAAAAATAAACTATCCCTAAACAGAATTTACTACTGAAAAAATATCGTAACTTTCAGCACAGCCTAATATTATATGTCATTGCTTTCGATATATTTTTAAGCTTTTATCTTTCTGCTATTATATTTATTTTTAACAAACTAAAAATTCCAGTTGTACTTAATTCAGAGTGCTTCGATACTTCTAAAATTAAAAAAAAAAAAAATACACATAATAACTCTTATTTAAAGGAAATAACATTTTAATTTTTAAACGCAGTTGACTTAAGATTTTTAAAACTAGTTTTAAAATACAGCTACTAAAGAACGAAATTTATTTTTCTGAACTTTCTGTTGAATTTTAAAGTGAAGTATTCGCAGTGCAAATAACATTAGTAAAATTAAATTATCTGAATATAGTTTTTTTTTTTTTTTCTTTCAGAGACTATAAATTTAGTTTTTTAGAGAAAAACAAAAATTGCAAAAAATATAATTCATCTTCTGACATACCAAAATAAACAAATAAAATACTTTGGAAATGAAATAACGATTAAGGACATTTAACTTTCGTTTTTTATTTTTATTTTTATTTATTTTTTTCGTACTTCAAAGGAAAATGAAAATAAAAAATACCTTCAAAGTGTTCCTTTTTTGTTATTAGCAGAAAAATAACGATAGATATTGGAATCTTTAACATTAAAAGACTGTACATTTTCATTTAACTTTGTATTATTTTTATAACGATTATTCTTATAACGACTACATAAATTTCAATAAAATGTAAAAATATCTGTAAATAAATCTAATTTAATTCTAAATTTCCTGTTTTCTTAAAATTAAATTGTGATTCTATTCTAGAATATTTGTTAACATTTGTATATATATACAGTAGAACCTCCGAAGAACGACCAGCGATGGGACTGTGTAAAAGTGGCCGCTTCTTAGAGGTGACCGGTATATGAAGTTTTTGCTTCAACTGATTAGAAAAATAACCAAAACTATTTAATTCAATAAAACACTTCAATAAATGTATACTTTTCTAAATGTTTTTCACAAACAATATTATTTCTCAAGCGAACTTTTTCTAACCAGCCGTTAAACTTTAAAATCATTAATACCAAGTTTTTTGGCAATTTTCAATGCATTTGCTTTCAAAATTGGCCCTGAAATCTGTAAATTTTTAGATCTGCAATTTCTAAACCATTATAATAGCATTTGATTAATTACTTCATTCCCAGTTTAACGACATTTGACTTTGTTTTCTAGGTTTTCGCATCTAAGATGTTTCTCAAGATGCACTTCTTTATTCATTAAAATTTCATTTATTTGCGTTCTTCCGCATTTATATTTTTCTACTAATTTCTATGTACTAATGCCCTTCTTACTATCATCAATAACCTTTAATTTTTCACTGGGTGATATAAAATTCTTTTTACAAATTTTACTTATGTTCTATTTAGAAAACTGGAGACAAATGGTTGGCGAATAATTTTTTCTCTGCGTAGACAGGGAAGCACCATATAGAAAAGGCATCAAGGTGAAGGCATCAAGGTGAAAGCATTAAGATGACCGTATTATATAAAGGTTTTCAAATTTGATTTCTCAGATACGACTCGACAGAAGTGTGTGGAGAGGGAGAGGGGAAAAAAAGGCGGGCACACTATTGGACGAAATAAAAAGTGCTCCTCACTAGCAACAGCCAAGAGAGGGGGGGGGGGGAGCAAGCTCAATAGCAGGATACCCTACTTAAACAAAACAGGTGTCTAAAACAAAGGATTTTTTTTTTTTTAATGTCGCAATTTACTACGCTCTCGGCTTCTTTTGATGGCCGTGTCGGAGTGCATTTCCCTGGCCGCAACCGGTTTTCAGAGGTGACGGTATTCGGAGTTTCGATCCAATATTATTTCAATACGACTCTTTCCGTTCTGTGAAAAAATGGCCTATTGTTAGAGGTGACCGTTAATGGAGGTTTTACTGTATATATATATATATACATAACCATTATATAATACTAAAAATCAACATCTACAATGAATATAGAATAACCAAATATAACAAACTTGAATTAATATAACTCGAGAAGACTAGCAAACGGAATTGGCAACAGTGGAGCAATTACAAATAAAATTGGATATTGTGGTACGTGGCTCGTTTTGAAGGGAAAAGCTACACAGTCACAAAAAATTACGATTCTTTTCTGAAGTAGAAATCAGGAAAAAGTTCTAATGAATTATTTTCGACCATTGACCGATTATTCGTAACCAAAAAATATGTAAGCCAATAAACCAGGACATAGAAAATCATATATAAACTGAATCAGAAAATGAAATCTGTATAAAATGTTTCGACCATTAAAAATAGAAATTGAAATGAAAAAAAACTCCGGAATGAGCATTCCTATCTCGAAAACGAAAAGAGATAGGGGGAAACGGTGATTTACAAAGTTACAGAGCAGTTTAGTACGAAAATATACGTTGTGGACATTAATACGAAGAATAGGATGGTTAAAATGCGCATTTGTTTTCTCGCGATTTCCTACACTGTGATGTGACAAATCGATCTAAAAGAGGTAAAAACAATCTCTATAATAAAAGCCTAAATCATGTGACAGTCGTCAACAATTCCGGGATGGCCGCTTCACTTTTTATATGCCAGGCGACCATTTTTGTACTTTAACCTTAGCGAAGATAAGTCGCCAAATATTGTTATATCTTCATTATTTCATCTATATTATAATAGTCCAAATCACATGACTGTCTTAACCAACTATGTGATGATTTCATCGCTTTTCATATAGAATTTTGCCATTTTGATTAAAAATTCCAAGTTATTTTTTCGAATAAAACTACATAAAAGTTGCCATGATCACAAAGAATTCTTGGTATTTTTATGTTAGCCGGGTGCAAATGCAAATCTCGCCAATAGCCTTTTTAAACTTTATTTAGCATTTAGCATTTTTTTCTTTTCGCATAGTAAATTAGAATAATGATTTGAAGTTAAAATTAAATATTATGGTTTGTGTCATTATTTAATATTTTCTTTTCTTTTCGTTAAAATATAAATAAATAAATAAATAAGGAAAGGAACGAAAGAAAGGTCTGAAAACTGTGAATTTGAAATGTTTCAGTTTTAAATGGAAGTTTTGAATTTTTAAGTGAAATGAGTGAAAGGACTATATTTTTAATGAAACAAAAAAGATGTGATGGGAATATTTTTTGGCGATTTATCACCAGCACCTCGCTAACATAAAAATAAAGAATTCTTGATTTCTTGATCAGAATCTTTAGATTTGGCAAAAGACTGAGCGAGTAAATTAAATTATGAATAAGACTAACATGATATACTGCATACCATACATTTAAAAGAGACCAAATTGGTCGCCAAGGTGCGGTTAGTTAATTATAACAATATACCTTTATATTAAGTGTTCAAACATTTCACCGTCAGTTGCAATGCACCCCCCCCCCCATTTGTCGGAAAGATAATCATTATTCCTACCGTTCAAGTCGAGGCTAACGAAAAAAACAGGCTACCGCGCACAGTGGTCCCAAATCGCGATTTAGTGGCCAAAAATCATTCTGGCTTTCTTAGTGGTTGTATATGATTCATTTATCATTTTATAATATAGTATATGATATTACATTGTGAATTTCAAACAAACGTAGTTGGGGTTAAGGGGGAGGGAATTGGGGGGGGGCAAAAGACGGGGAAAGTTTTTGTTTGATTTAAATTTTCTATTTTTTACAATTTTTTTTTTTTTTTTTTTTTTTTTTTTTTCACAGGAATGAATGTTTTCAATTTTTGAGATTATTTAATCTTTTTCAAGACAAATCATCCGATTCAATATTCCCGGAAATTTACACCCCCCCCCTTAATTTCTCCCCCCCCTCATTGAAAATGTATAGTTAATTTTTTTTTAATGTTATTGCAAAATAAAATCAAAAGATTGCAAGAAATCAACGAAATACTTAAAAAAAACAATCAGCTAAATTTTGTCCCCCCGAACCCCCTCCCCGTTTTCCCCATTACACACATGTGAAATCGCCCCTTTTCCCATCTGATCCTATAGCAAAGAAAATCTGAAAATGTTATTTTTTTTTTAAATTTTCAACATGAACTTAATATGAATTAATAATAAATCATAGAATTCATTAATTAGATCACTTCTAAAATTTTCGATTCCATCTCCACCTCCCCCCCCCCCCCCAATTATTTTGCTCCTCTCTAACACACAGGGAATACTTTGAAATTCCAAAAAAAATTGAAGAATCTGTCTTCGTCACTTTATTTTGTTAATATTAAATAAATAATTATTTATCTAAATTTCTAGCATATTTCAAATTTTCCGCTTTCTTCCCTTCCCCCTTAAAAAATTTCTAATATCCCCATTTTTTTTTTTTTTTTTTTTTACAAACAAAATCTGCTTTGAAAAATAAAAATATTTTTTTTTTGCTTTTATCGAAAAATAAAAATAAAATCCGTTTTTTAATCCTTTATCTATGGAATTAATTAGTAAGAAATTTCTTCAGCTCAATAATTATCTTCTTTAATATCTGAAGATATATTGGATTTTTAAATTATAATAATGTGAAATTTAGATAAATTTTCATTAAAACTGATTAAATATATCGGTAGTTTTAACTTTTTTTTTTTTTTTTGTAATCATTTTACAAAAATAATCAAATTAATTAGCCAAAAATACCGTTGTGGAAACATCACAATTCTTATACAAGCAATGCATTTAAATATATTGAAAGACTTTTGTAGTTCAAAATGTTTCACATAACTTTTGTCTTAATAAGAAAAGCCATACGTATGAAAATGATTAAGAATGTTACCACTTTTTGAAACTATTTAGTTTCGACTATATCTCTACGTTATGGAAATTTGATTGAGCAAATTTTATTTTATGGAAAGAAAAATAAATTTTCATTAATAGGCAGAATAAATAAATTTTATTCATTGGTACTTAAAAGTACTGTCATTGCAGAAAGGGTTAAATGCTTTTTAGAAAAGCATAGACATTTCGAGTAATCGCAACATTTCATCCCGAGGGTTGAGTAAAATTTTCATGCATTTTTTTATTTGTTCTTTCGCATTGCTTATTTAAAATCAATAAACTTTGCACATTTAAAATAATTAAATCTTATTGATATTTATAGATGCGTGCACTAATAACTATAGACATGTAATAATAGATTAAATATCATTTAATACAATACTTACACACATCATGAAATAACGAAAATTTTAGATGTCAAATCCAAAATTTACATAGTAATGCATCAATTCATAGCTATAACAATCCATCTGAAGCATCTGATGATTCTTCACTGCTAAGTCCTCTTCAATAGAATCATCGCTTATAGCTGCATTTTCCTGTAAACTTTCATGAAATTGTCTTGAAATTAGTAATGCTTCCAAATCTTTCTTAATTTCTGGAGCTAGCTTATGCGTATTTTTTGGGGCAATGAGGAATTTTCACGTTTTCTAATTTTAGCTAAAAACAATAGAAAACTAAAAGATATGACGGGCAGTGAAATTTTTTTTGATTTTGAGCAGCAATTATTGATTTACAACGATGTTTACATGGCACTATTTACCGTGTCGCGAAAACGGCCCTTTTCCTACGCCGTCGGGTGTGATGTCATCGTTCATGACAACACACATCTATTAACACGCGTTCGGAGGGACTGTGTTGATTACTGCGATCATGATATACAGACTTTCTTTTTCTCTCGTTATAAAATCCATGTGTATTGCAATAATTATTATGACTGACATTATACTCTCATCATAACCATGTATATTTGTTAATATTTTGTCTAATTATTAGTACATGTATGGAAATTAAGACATAGTGTCTAAATTTCTTATTTGAAACAGATGCAATGATTTATTTTGCGGATCATGGCATTTAATTATTTTAAATCCAGTGTTTTTCCATTATATGTTATCACAATGACCATAAAGCAAATTTATATGCAGTGGTGTAGTCGAAAAAAAAAGGGGGGGGTTACTTTCTAAGCAGATGATAAGACACTCAAGGCAGATGGTATACCCTACAAATTATATAAATATTAATGTTTTTTTTTTTGTTTTTTTTTTGTTTTTTTGAGAAACAGAGGATATACGGTGTTTCTTTAAAAAAGGAAGTGATACAGTAACGGTGTATGACACGTTTATTTTCTTTCTTTGGGGGGGGGGGGGAGGGGTGTAAACGCAGAAAATGCAGTTAAATTAATGTTTAGAAAGAAATTTCCAGAGCTTTAACCATAGGAAAAGAAAAAAAAAACTGCTTTAATGAAACAACAATCACTTATAGATCAAGCTTTAAATAAATAATTTAATGAAAAAATAAAATTTGTTCAGTTACGAATCGCTTCCATAATCATGCCTGAAATTGATATATTTTCAAATTGAAAAACGAGTCAAAATTCCGCTTTGTTGATTAGGAAAAAAGATTTTTTTCGAAATCCTCCTTAAAAGAAAAGCAAAAAACTACGCACACACAGTTAAATCCAAAATGGCAACTTTATGACACAAGTTTTAATTTGCTACTTTCGTAAATACATGAAACTAGGAAGTTTTGCTGTTCAGAAATTATATAAAACTCATTTTCTCTCTCTCTCGCTTTTTTTTTTTTTTTGGGGGGGGGGGCAAACACAGTAGATCATTTAAAAAATATTGTCAAAGTGAGCATTTTAAACCGCATTTCCGTTAGAAAGAAGTATAACCACTCAAATAGCGGTGAAAATAGTGTTTGTCAGATGGTCAAAATTACTTATAATTTAATAGGCATTTTTTATTTATCAAAAAGTGGGAAAATAAGTTCGATTCCAAATCGTTTCCACAGTCAGGGATTCCAATTTTATATCTTCCCGTTAAAAAATGAATTTGTAAATGTGTCAAGATATTTTGCGCTTGTTCTGCTGAACAGCTGAAAACAGCCTTAAGGGTGTTCTCATCTGCTCCGATCAACAAGCGCAAAACGTTTTGACACATTTACAAATTCATTTTTTAACAGAAAGATATAAAATTGGAATGCCTGACTGTGGAAACGATTTGGAATCGAACTTATTTTCCCACTTTTTGATAATTAAATTACCTATCCAGTTCTAAGCTATTTCGATCACGTGATCACCCGTTTTTCTCCTGCTTTTCGACCGGTTTTTCTGCTTTCTTCGGGAAATGTGCTCAGAAAAATTTGTAGGCTTGTTATGAAAAATCTATTGTGTTTAAAAAAAAAAAAAAAAAAAAAAAAAAAAAAAAAACAGAAAATTGAGTGCAAATAGACAGTTTCTGAATAACAACACCTGCTATTTTCATGCATTTCCGAACAAAAATAAAGCATATATCACAAAGTTTCTCTTTTTGTTTTAAGAACACCCTTAATAAAGGGTAAAACCGAGAAATTGCATTACTGGGCAGTTGCCAGTATTATCAGTTTTATGACTGTTTATTTTCTTTGAACTGCCAATCACTTACTTTTCTGTTTAAAAATTCTAAACAGTATACTTTTGTCAAATTTCTATTAGCAATAATCTAAAATAGAATGGCACAAATAAATATGCTACTTATAAACATACTGCAACCAGAAAAAATAAAAAAACATGATGGAATCCAAGATAATTTACTACTACTTTTGTTCTTTATTGCATAAAATTATTTCGACTTGGTACAATGTACAAATATGTAGGGGAAGGAGCAGGGAGAAAACTGCACAGATCAATTTTTTAGAATTACATATCAAGATAGTGATCTGTGCACAATGGATTCCAAAATCAGTGTTGCACCCATTGTTTGTGCTCTGATTTTGTTTACTTCTATTTTTTTTTTTAAATATTTTTTGATTTTATATTCAAGCTTATATGACCCTGAAGCCAGGTTATTTTGCATATAAGCGTAAATTTAAATTTGAATTTGTTTTAAAATTTGACTTGCTAAGAAATGTGGAAATTAGACCACTGAAAAAAAAAAAATAATATATATATATTAGTTCAATATTCAATGTATAGTAAATATATTGTAAAAAAAAAAAAAAAGAACAAAAGAACAAAACCATACCTAACCTAGAGATCAAGACAAATACTATTTCCAAATAGTAACCTTTCTACTAGGAATTTACCACGCAGGTTGTTTTAAAATAATAAAAAATGTAAAAAAAAAAAAAAATTGTAGTTAATGGCAAATGGCAATCATGAGAATTGAATGTTTTAAAGCAATTTATGCGCGATAACAACATCTTTTAAATTTTAAAAAGCATGATAGGCCCTCTCAAATATGCGCATTGCCTTGGTGCAGATTTAAGACAATTGTTTTATTTTTTATTGTTATATATGTGTGTGTGTGTGCGTGTAATTTTTCCGAACTGTAACATTAAAAAAAAGCTTTAACCATAGGAATATTTTACAAGGAGAATTTATGTTTTTAATTTGTTAAAAAGAAACAGACTAATGTAGCTGATTTCTTTTTAAATCAAAACTTTTCTTTAATGCCGCAAATAATTCCATTTCATTTCCGTTAATACTATAGATTGTTGAAATCTATTAAAGATCAAAGAATAAATAAATTTGCATGTAAGAAAAATTTTAAATGCTTGAAAAATACAGGATTATGAAAACATAAAACCGCTTGCTTGATTTCTCCGTTTGCCTTCCACTGAGATATCGTGAACTATGACGTCACAGCCAATCACGCAGCGTTTTCTAGTCGCGCGCTTTTCTATCAACTTTAAGCTTAATTTAAAGGCTTTTGACCAAATTTTTTTACATTTTTGATGAAATTTTTGGAATGTATGAGTCTGTAATTACCAGAAAAACATGCAGCTGATTGATTTCCCGACATGTGCAAATTCCTCATTCACGAGCAGAGGAAATTACAGGATCCGAAGATAGAAGCAGTCGGCAAAATAAATCATTGATGTTCAGCCTTCTGCTTGATTTTGGCTGGAAAATTCCCTGTAATTTCTTATATCTTTATTTCTTGCCTCTTGTGCCTCTTCAGACAGCTGCCCAATAGGCAAGAGAAAATGTTTTTGTATTTCAGAGCTATGTTCTAAAACTTTATGAACAGTTGGTGTTAATGGATACCAACTGTACAGATTTTTCATAGAACAATAAGGATTTTTTGCAGTAGGATTCGAAATGTTCGACGTTAACCTCATGGCTACTCGACAAAACAAACAAAATTACTCCAAACATTCTGATTATATTATGCTCAATTCCCGTTGCTTTAGCTGCTGCTGATGGATTAGAAAAAAAATCTTCGGGCAGTGTTGCCATCGGTCGTTGATCCAAATCCCTGCTTTGGACGATCAGGATTTATATGCATTATTTTTTTAAGTTTTGAAGAACAATTTCCTTTTGTTTTTTAATGTCTGGATTGTTCTTATCACCCCGTTCTTTCACTGTTGCACCTATAAAATTAATGTAAGAGAATGCTTAGTAGAGAGATTTTAAAGTAATAATTATTTAAATTATTAAATATTTAAATTTCTTACCTAACCTATTCGCGTTTGTAATGACCGAAAGATGGCGTTGTTATAGACCTGATAATCGTTTGTTTACGTTTGTTTGTTTACGTTCCATGCTGTAGCACTGTAGCATAGAACCAGTTTAAAGAGCTAGTTAAAGTGCAGTTTTTTTTATCTTTTTTATTTAATTATGGGAGATAAATTACAAATATCGACAATTTTAGAATTTCTAAGATGCTGGAAAATCTAGTAATTGCTTTAGAGAAGCTGAAGCAATTATTGATTCAAAGAGATTAGTAATGTGCGGCATTAAAGAATGCAAAGAAGAAGAAATAGAGATTGTAGGCTCGTGTTTACAAACAAGCCAAACAAAAGGAAATCCCCATATTATTTCAGGTTTGCTAGTAAAGGAAAACAAAAATTTGAAAATAAAAAAAATTTTTTGCTCTTGCAAAGCTGGGTCAAGCGAATCATGCAAGCATTGTGTTGTGCCATGTTATTTTGCCATGAGTAAGTCAAATGTACTTTTTTATATTATAGATCTAAACTTTGTGTATAAAATTTTGATTTTTGATAATTTTAATACAAAGAACCCAACGTTGCATTCGTTATAGAACTGTTTATTTATTTATCGGCCTTTTAAACACTGATTTCAGCGGAAGATGCTCATGGTATCAGTTCTATTTCTTTTAGTTCGACTTTGTCCGCGAGAGGGCGTCTATTTCATTTCAAACGCGAATAGGAAATTTGCAGAATGAATTCCAAGAATCTTATGTATGCATGCAGTGGTGATAGTCCATATTTTAGAGCGTCTGCATCTCTGGTTTTGATACAGTCCATGACGAGGAGCCTTTTGAAGTTTGTTTACAAATAGGGCACTGTAAAGTGCTCGTATCAGTCAAGGCACTGACAGCTTTGCCATTTCTCATTGTTAACAATAAATTGTAGCTTATTTCTAAATAAGATCCCTTAAATGACTTTAAGTCATTTATTTGTTGTTGAATATACTTCTCTTGTTTTATAAGATTTTTATTTTCTTTTTTGAATTGAAGCCTAATGGGGCGACAAAAACGAGTGGAACTTGGCCGAGGATTATTCCATACATCTCCGTCTTTACCTTTTAAAACTAATGGAACGAAAGAAGAAATAAAAACACTCTCATCACTAGCCAGTGTCTCTTCTTCCCATGCTTGCTTGTATTGGGATTGCCCGGAGGATCCATCAAATCCCCATTTGCACAACAGTGTATAATCTCCTTCAAGTGGGGTTTTTAATGTTTGCAATATTCTTTTAATCGTGTGATCGAGTAAACTTTGTAGTGGAACCTCACAATCGATTTCTGAACATCGAATGTTTTCTGGATAACAAAGTTTCTTAGCTGCCACTAGTTTCTTATAGCTAGGATAAATATCTGCATTTCGCTCTTTTGACGATTTTCATAATATATTATAATATCGTTTAGTTAATTTTGTTTCAAGGAGAAGAGCTAGAGCTTCTTCGGGCGAATATGATGTACATGGTTTCTCTTCATTCATTATTTTTTCAAGACTCTTTCTTGACGATCTGGGTGTGCTATTCGCTACGACTCTTAGCACAGATACTGCTGCTCGATTTCCTTTATTTTTGAAGCGACTAGATAGAACTCTAACTGCTTCTGGAGTTGTACATGAATCGGACTCACGTTTAACGATTCTTCTTTTAGTACGATCGCTACCTTCAACATAAGATTTTTTGGGGAGTCCACGTTTTCGTTTTCTGACTGTTAAATTTGACGTATTTGGATCGGGAACTTCTAACAAATCCTTAGAAAAATCTACGATTCCGTCAAGCCATGTAGGATGTTTCCGTTCGAGATGATCTCCATTTCTGTTTGCTTTTTTCCAAAATGCGATGAACTTCCAATAGAATTGATTTAAGGATTTTTTTAGTGAAACTTTTTGTTCATTCAATGAATATTCCACTATAACACGTGTATAAAACCCGACTTCTATATGAATTTCTATATGAGGGTTTTATTTGTACACACATCGCGTTTAAGGTCGACACATTTCTCTAATGAAAGTGCAGAGGTATACATTTCCCTTATCTTAACGAGATCGTTTCTTAGTTTAAACAAAATAAATGTACATAAGTATAAAATACATATAAGTAAGAGTTTACATTAACGTATTCATTCAAATTTAAGTGTGCATACAAATTAATATAATAAAGTTATACTCATGTAATAAATTAAAAAAAAAACCTTTATTTAAAAATGTAACAATAGATTTATATGACAATGCGTGACAATAAAAAAATACACTAAGAAAATTTATTTGTAAGTAGACAAAACAGAACTTTAAAAATAATTCAGAAACTTAAAACATTGAATGATTTTTTTTCCAGCTGACTGAAGTTCCTTACATGCATGTTGGTAGAAATAGTGTGTATATATGTATATGTACATATGTATGTGTATATGTAATATATATATATATATATATATATATATATATATATATATATAAACTGAACTCAAAATATGTGCTTCAAGTTTTAACATTATTTTTGCGGAAAAAGTAAAAGAAAAATTGTAAAATAATATTAATAATAATAATAATAAAATAAATAAATTTACATATTTATACCCTCCCCTAGAATTAAAAAATTAAGTTGACTGTGTTATATTAATTGGAATATTGCATTATATAATATAAACACTGACAATTTTGTGTCAGTGCGGAAATTTCACAGAGCTTCAACTCGATTACTGGTTTAGACTAATATGGGCGATATCCAATGTCCAACTTCAAAGTATTGGTTCTCCCAAAATCGCAAAAAGTCGCAATAGATCTCTTGGGATGTTATTTTAGAAGGTTCATTCTACACTATGTAGTAAAATCTCCGATATGTTCGGAGGAGTTTTTTTTTATATATCTCTTTTTATGTACGAAAATCCATTAAAACTATGTATTTTTAAAATGTATCAACTTTTTTAAATTTTTGAGATTTTTGCAACCGAAAAAACAAATTAAATATATAATTTAATGCTGTTTCAGAAAAGTGCAAAGAAAAAAACTTTCAACTATCTGAAAAGGTCTTAATTAGGCTATGAATGCAACGAATTTGACTGAAAATCACGCAACAGTAGAAAACGCTCAAAACTCCCAACTTTAGATAAGCACTGCGAATTCATGAAAGAATATAAAACAAAAATATTAAAGAATATAAATATTCAGATATTTCTCAATACTGTGGAATTTATTTCATTTCGAAATACGAAACTTCGATTTTTGGATTTTTGGCCACATAATCGCAATTTGGGACAACTGTGCCGCGGTGCATCCAAGTATACTTTTTTACAGACCGCTGGAATAACGTAGTGCTCTATTCGTGCACCAGCATTGTTGTATTCGAGCATCACGTGACTCCAGCGGTCCGTAAAAAAGATGCGTTGGGTGAACCGCGGTAGCCTGTCTTTCTCATTAGCCTCGGTTCAAGTCGAGGCTAACGAAAAAGGCAGGCTATCACGGTTCATCCACCGCATCTTTTTTTACAGACTGCTAGAATGACGTGATGCTCTTTTCGTACACCAGCATTGGTGCATTCGAACATCACGTGACTCCGGCGGTCTGTAAAAAAAAAGATACGTTGAATGAACCGCGGTAGCCTGTCTTTTTCGTTAGCCTCGGTTCAAGTTTAGTGATGTCACAGTATAGGAAATCACGAAAAAACAAATACCATAGCTATAGACAAACCTTATGTCAATATTATGTAGAACATTTACAAGAAAACAACAGCAACCATTCGTTTGGACAGAGGAAAGTCAAATCCTTTTCAAGAGCTCGTACTCCTGAAAGAAGGGATATCAGATTTTATAAAATAATATGTCTGTATTTAAATATGGGACCATTACTTTTCGGAAATTCTGGTATTCAAACGCCTTAACACTTAGGAGCGCCAAGAGCGGACAATCTGACAGTTACAAAATATGTGTAATTCAATTTGAACCACAAATTTCTTTAACAGAGAGTTAAATATGTGTGTCACACTGGCAGGGCTGCCACAGGCAACTATTTTTATATTTTGTTTGCACCAGAACTGTCGAACGAATATTCTAAAATATATTTCTCTTGCAAATGTTGCTAAAGAAAGTGTTAAGCTTTTTTCTGTATTAAAAAAATGGTGTCAGCTAGAATTAAAAAATAATCGCCTGTGGGAGCCCTGCACTAGATTGCCAGATTTAATCTCTCTTTTAAATTCTGAAATTTTATATTCACGCCAGAAATTATCTTTTGTATGGTTTTCTTTCATTAACGACATATTTTTTATGATTACTTAAATAAAAAAAATTTCTTTCAGAATTTCTGTTATGAATTCGAAGCTTTTAAATTGAAAGTGGAGGCCTGTTAACAGCCTGAAAGTGGTTACTGATAACCCAGGTGTAGCAAAAGAATAAGTTAAACAGGTAAATAATAAAAATTTTAAATAAAAATTCTGATGACAATTTTTTTTATATATAACTTGAGTAAAATCTCCGCCACTTCTAGTGTAAAATCCCTTGAAATGGAACAACCCTGTTTTTCCTTCATTAATTTTTCTTTACTCCTTTTTTTTTTTTTTTTTTTTTTTTTTTTTGTATTCATTTTTTATGAATTCATCTTGTCAATAACCCAATTATAGATTTTATTGACTTAAAGCTAATGACAATAATAAAATCGTGAACTTTTTTTTTTTTTTTTTTTTTTTTTAACCATTGAAAAATGGTTGTTGTTTTCGGTGGAGGATTGACAAAATGACGTGGTCACTTTTGAATTTAAATTAAATCCTTTACTTTTAGAAGAATTTTTATTTGAATTTAAATTAAATTCTTTACTTTTAGAAGAACTTTTATTTGAATAAGAAATTAAAATGTTTAAAATCATTGTAATAAAGGAGAAAACTAACAAATTTAAAAATGGGTAGACGGAAATTAACAGATACGGAAAAAGCCGAAGCCAAAGAAATGAACAACCGTGAATGTCGCATTCAATGGCATTAAACACAATACGCGTACTTAAACAATCATAAAGTGATTTTTATTTCGACTTTTTATTAATGTTTTACTAATTTATTTGTTCTTTTGTTATTTAAAATAAAAATTTAGTCAACATGTATAAGTTACTTATTAGTTTGGCGATTCGTATCATTTGGTGAAATTGGTCGACGGGATAACTAAGTAGTACTGTATTTGGTTTGGCGCAAAAACGTCTTTCAATGCAAAAAACCAGAAAATCAAAAGATTATCGAGCCGCTGAAAACCAATTACGTGTTGAAAGGCGATCACGAAAAAGGAAACAATTTAATGCCGAACCGATTAATTGTAAAACATCATGTCTCGAGGGCGACCAATCCACTAGCCTTGGCGTTTTACAATCGGTCGGTTCTAACCAGGAAAATTTGAGTGCCAATAGTGATTCTAACAAGCCGGAAAATGTTATAGCTATTACTCTTGATTTTCCACCACCTAAAAAGAAAACTAAAAAGCAATCGGCTTGGGAAAAACTGGAAAAAAACTTTTTTGATTCCATGTCTGATGGACCCATTCACAGATACATGTGCTGCGATCGACTTTGGTTTAAAACCTCCATCACCAAAATTCTGCTCTGTAAAATCAAACGGTATATGCCAAAATCTTACAAGTATAACAGTATATGCCAAAGCTGTATTTTGATAATGATTACTTTCGCACCAACAATGTTACATAGTTTGAAATGTTTCTTTTGTCGCCAACTTTTATGCCTGGCGACAATGGAGTGATGTAACTTAAACGAACGGTACCTTCAAATTGCAGCATGTATAATGTCATTTATAGCAGTGGCACGGATAATACGCAATAAAACAACTGGTATTTAGCTTAAAATGATAGATGAATGTTTCGAGTGAAACATTTTTCAAATGGTTGGTGTAATTTCTTAAATTGCAATTTTTTTTTTTTTTTTTTTGTAAAATTTTTAGTAATTTGTCATGATGAATCTACTGGGTAATTTACGGTTTTTCATTCCTTTTCGCTATTGTGTAAATAATTTTGAATCCATTTTCTTCATTTGGTTATGCTTTGTGCATTTGTAATTTTTTTTTGGTCGTTTTATTATTTATATAACGGAAAAAATAATGAATAATTCTCTTTTTTTTTTTCATTAAAACCTGTACTTTGAAATAATTTGAACCTCGAAAAGCCATTAGAGATTTTAAGCAATTTATAATTACATCTTTTTTGGCGAATTTTGATTTTATGCAACATTATATTAGGGATATTGCTTTAAATCTCTAGCAATTTATTCTTTCCTGATATCTTCTTTATATTATAATTTGTAAAAAAGATATGGAAAGATTTTTTTCATACAATTTTTATTTTTACGTATACAGATAATCGCTTTTTAATATCTCTTTTATTGCCACTAAGCCATATCTTATCTATTTCTCTGAGTAAAGAAACCTATCTAAACATTTTCCAATTTCCAAACATTCACCAATGATTCATGTTTGAAATCCAGGAATAATGTTAGAAATTTGTTGAAGACGTGAAAATACCACTTGATTTATTTTGGAGGGTTAAAAAGGCATTGGACAAAAAAGAAAACACGCATAACCTATCACAAACATTGCGATCGCGATGTCATAAATTCTACCCGAAAATGTAAACAGCGTCGTTTTACTTTAAACGTGTGAAAAATAATTTAAATCTCTTACAAAAAAACGAAGCTTCAAAACATTTCAGATAAAAACTTAACACACACTTTTATTCCAGAATAATTCTACTACTACTTTTTCATTTCTCGTGATCGTCTGCGAAAATAAAACTATGACCAAGGAGTCACTATGAGAGTATGGACACCAAAGTAATTACAAATATTAATCGAATTCGCGACATAACCCTTTCGGGTCTGATGTACTATTAATAGTACTTGTCTTTCACTGAAGTATTATTTTGTTTAAAAAAAATACATTTACAACTATTTACATGTATTAATGTTAATATTTGTCTATACATTTATTATATGACTTCATTTATTTGTAGGCATTTAGTAACAATTGTAATTATTATTATTATTTGCTTATGTTCTCTTTGGGTCGTTTGGGTTTTTTTTTCATTTTTAAATTTAAAATAAAAGTTACTTTTCTGAAAGAATCATATGTAATAAAGCGCAAAAAGTATTAGAAAGTTGCAATATTAATTAAATCTTACTATAATGCAATATTTTCTAAACACCTCCAAAAACTCTTCCTTAGCCTATTGTTATATGAATATTAATGTAATAATATGCAAAACAACAACATCTCATCTATCCTATACAAAAGAAAAAAATGTTAAAATGTTAAAATTTGAGCGAGATATTTGAAAATAACACCCCATAGACTTAACATTAACATCCGGTTTTTGTTGAATGACCCGAGTGGCCTCTTAAACATCACCATCTTGAGTTACTGCTATCGACTGAATGCATTTTTTTCTCTATGTTACATTGTATTCAGACTTTCTAAGATTTAAAAATTCGGATTTCTTCATTTAATTTAGGTTAGCAAAATTAAATTATTTGGCTGCAAAATTTCTTTTCTCAAGACCCCACGCTAGGCACAGAAAAAGACCCGGATGATAATGTAAAGTCTATGGGATTGTTCTTTTCAAATTTTTCGCTCAAATTTTATTTTATTTTATTTTTTTATTTTTATTTTATTTTATTTTATTTTATTTTATTTTATTTTATTTTTTTTTTTTTTTCATAGGGTAGCTGAGGACGATCCACAACCGGCCTAGTTTTTACTTTTTCGATTTTGGTTATATTTTTTTAATATTAGGACAGTTTCAGTTTCACAATCGGTTCAAACCGGTTTTGAAAAGTAAAGTATTTTTTTTTTTAAATCTGAAACCAAAATTAAAAAAGTAAAAACTTGGCCGGTTGTAGATCAACCTCAGCTATCCTATGCAAAAAATTCAGGTAAAAATATTAAAATTTGAGCGAGATATTTGAAAAGAACGCTCCCGTAGACTTTACATTATATCCGGGTCTTTTTCTGTGCCTAGTGTGTCGCCTTAACACTAGAATTACGGCAAGGGGTCATTTTGACCCCTATCGAATGAAAATATTTCGGTTCGAACCAGAAAATTCTTTATGAAATAAGTTTTAAAAAGATAAAGTAAAAATAAGACAAATAAATAGATTAAGCAGTCTTAAAGAAAAATTCTGGTGTGAAATATTTTTTTTTAAACTTGAGTAAAATTTCCCGTATTTCTAGTGTTAATGCATAACCTTTTTTTTTTTTCTTTCTTTTTTAAGAAAAATGTAAGGATATCTATTTAAAACTAGTTCTAATGCAATTTATTGACAACTACTTAAACTGTTTTTAAAGTTATTACATATAATTTTTTTTAAAATTATTATTTTATAAACATGCCACTCATTTCATCTTCATATTTTTCACAGTTAATAAATTAATTAGTTTACACTAAATAAAGTAACAACCGGTCATTTAATTCGTACCCAATGAAAATATTTCGATTTGAACCAGAAATTTCTTCATAAAAGGCGATAAATGATTAATCATTGAAATAAGTTAAGCAAAAATCTCAAATATCTTTAATAGAAATTCTAGGTTAAAACTAGTTTATAATTAATAGAATAGATTATTTCCCGCATCTGTAGTAATAATTTTAATTTTCGCCGCTAGTTTCAGAAATATACTCTATATATAGGGGAGAGTGGGGATACTTGAGCCACCCTTATTATTTCTACATTTGGTCAATTTTTCTTTCTTAAACTGGCAACATGGTAACATATTTATAGTTCTGAACATGTAAAAAAGAAATCACATACCTTGGTACCATTTTGAAAGTATGGAGATTAACCCTTTGAGCTCTGCTGGTAGAATTTTCTACCACATAATTTTAATTCTGAAATGTCACAACGACACCAGAAAATTCGACCAAATTTATTTGAAAAGGTTTAATGCATTTTTTCGCGTATATTGTAAATCGGTTTTTTTCTTTGCAAAATACTGGTGCGAATGTCACATCTGGCTCAAGTATCCCCTCCATGGGGATACTTGAGCCACGATGTAAAAGAAAAAATAAAAATTTATTAGACATACAAAAATAGTTCAAAATTAATTGAAAGTGGTTTTCAATTGAATAAAAAATATCAGATTTTCATTTTCAATATTTTATTTTGTTCTAAAAAATTATAAAAATTAAAAAAAAATTAAAATAAAAAAAATGGCTCAAGTATCCCCATCTTCCCTTATATTGTTAAAAGACTATATTTATTCGTAAAAAAGACAGACATATTTTTTATAGAAAAATTTGCATTTGTTCTTAAAATAAATGTTTTCCTGTACCTTTTTTTCGTTTTAGAAAGATTTCTACTTTTTTCTCTTTCCCTTTTTTTTTTCTTTTGTAAATTCTTTTTCAATTTTGTACTCTTTTTTCTTTGAAAACTCCTCGAAAAATTATTCTCAAATTTTGTCATTTCATTTCCATTTAGCAACGTTTCCTACTCCCAGTTTTATCCGAATAACCTTATATTGCTTTTTATCTATCGATTTCTTGAAATTTTCTTTCAATTTTAAGGTTAAACTTTCCAAACTTAAATCAGATTAACAAATTAAATTATCTGTCTGCCGATTTTTTTTTAAGAATCTAAATTTATCGTTTTGGTAAAAAAAGATACATAAAGAAGAGGAATTATCTTTCCAATAATAATACTTATGTTAATTCCTGAAGATATTTTGAAAATCGAATGAATGCAATGAATTCCTCACGCTACGTCTTCTGCCTTATTTGGCCTAGTTTTAAATAAACTAGTCGTTGGGGGCCACCGTAGTACTTACCCATCATGGATATGTATATGAAAATAAAACATGTGAAACTATTTATACAATGCATTGCAATTCATAAACAAAATTTAAATATTGTTAATATACATAGTAATGCTATATTAAAGAACTGCTGATGTACCAATTTCGACAAATTATATAAAACGCCAAACTACTCAAGTAGTACCGAACTGCGTAAAAGAAACATTCTTATAACTCCAAAAATAATAATTCTGTTAACTAACAATGAACTGCGTCGGATTAAGCGTCTCATTTCCAATTAAAATATACCTCTGAATTGAAATTTGAATGAAATACAGGGTCATGAAAAATCGAAGAGTGTGGAAAACAGGATTACAAATATCTCGGCAACTAATAATTCGATCGACTTCGGTTTATATGCAAAATGTGTGTTATTTTATTGCCTTTTACGTCCATTCTTTAGAACAAAAAAATTCCAAAATTTTTATATACCTTTCATCAGAACGAATTTTTCGAGAGTCCGAAAAAAATAGTTCCGGATAATCGAGGTTGCTGATATTAAATAGGTTTCGTCCCATTTTTACATACTAACTACATACAAAATTTCAAGACTCTATCTCAATTTGTTCGGGAGATAGAGCGTTTAAAGACAGACTGACGGACAGACAGACAAACAGACGGACGGCCAAATTTTTTTTCTAAAAATATGTTTTTCGGAATCTCCAGTGTCAAAAACGTGTAAATACGTCAAAAAACATTTTTCGATTTTCAAAACAATTGCAAGACTTACCCTATACTACGTATGATGGGTAAGTAAAAAAAATGTAATTTAACAAATTACAACGACTATTTGGAAAATGATATTTTCAAAGACTCCAATTTTATAGATTTATAAATTTTATATTTAAATTAATAACAATAACAAACATCATTTTTAGGATGATTATAGCGAGTCATATATTATGTACGCCGTGCATTAAACATTAATATTCCTAGACCAATGATAAAAAACAGTAGATTAAAGATAGACAACTTTAAAAAGTGTATTTTTATTTGACGGAGTTAATCAGACTAACTTCTGAACGCCTCATATTACGAACGACATGGATTAAATATTAATATTCCTGGACCCATCACAAACAAATTTTAAATGAAATTTCAGCTTTACAATTTTCGGAATAGCAAATTTTTAAACTTTTTAACATCGCACATTTTAAATTTTACACCATTTCGTAAAGAAAAAAATGCACTTTTTAATGAACGTGTTTGAAATAACTATCACGATTTGTTTTTAAATATATATATATATATTTTTTTTTAGTTTTTATTACTCTTTTTGCCATTGTGGCAACAGAAGTATTCGATTTTTGGACATTAAACTTGGACCAATCGGAACACGAATAAAATAAAAAACAGAAGTATTCCATTTTTGGACATTAAACTTGGACCAATCAGGAAACGAATAAAATTGAATAAGCGGATAAATATTGCGGAATTCAACCAATAAAAAGATTCAGATATACTTTAGATTTCCCAATTCTTTATCGAGAACAACATTTTTTTTCCCCCAAATTGTTAACAAGAAGGAAAAATCACGCATCAGGCATAGTTTATGAAACTCTTTCCAAAACTAACAAAATATCAGATTAATTTTTATACTTTCATTGTACGGTGTGCCACATCTGACACTTACGTAAAAACACTGCAGTTATCATTATCTTCCATGAATTTGGTCAATATGTTCACTGTAACGATCAAAAACAGTCCATAGAATAGAATAACACTTATTTTGTCCATGTCAGATGACTGTATTTGGCGGAAAAAAAAAAAAAAAAAAAAAAAAAAAAAAAAAAAAATAGAATTTTTTCTTTGGAAACAAAAACATTTTCGATCAAGCTAATAAGGCAAAATTTACTTTCATTATTTTGACTGAATACTTATAAATATTAAAATAAAGAAAGTTGCATAAGTTAAGCAGATAAAATTAATTTAAGTTCATTTAATTGTAAAATATAGCAATACAATATTAAAAAAACCCTAGTTCTGTGTATATAGGGCATACGCCATAAAATATCAAAATTTAGCCGAAAATTTGAAATTTCATTTTTTTACTAATTTTCCCAATGTTTGAAAGATATATAGATTGTAATTTTTTTCATAAAAATAGAAAAAAATCGTGCATGAAGGGTTAACAAAATTACTTGATTGGTAAATAAATCATAACAGCAGTAAATTTCCAAATAGATGAAAAAATCTGGGCCAGGATTTGAACCAGGGAATTCTTGGGTGAAGCAGCCAATACTCTAACAACTGAACCATCCCAGACGAATCTGGATGACTAATTCACTTAGCTAACCTTTAATCCTTACCAGTGGAGCAATTCTGTTTGTAAAATGATGAAATCTTGGGTCAACACCAGAATTTATAAACAAATTTATTAGAAAATGAAATCTTGCTTACTTTCTCGTACTTTACAAAAGAAAAATTTTAATTAAATATCCAGGGTACTACTTACTTTAAAATTATGTGTCCTTTTTCGAAAATACCACCCGCTTAAAGATTAACGATCTCAGCATCTGGTCTAATATCTAAATGAGTGAAACAGAATAAATCGAAAAAAAATTTTGGAACTGCAGTTAAAACCTGTACTAATATAAAATTTACCGCAGTTTCAAAAACAAACTTATATTTATTCTGTTGAGCTGATTCATATATCAGACCAGATGCCATGATCTTCAAATATTAGTTGGAAAAATTAGTCTTCCAGATTTGTCCGGGATGGCTTAGTTGGTAGAGTATTTGCAACTACAGCCAAGATATTGCTGATTCGAAACCTGGTTCGGACCGTTTTTCGACCACTTAGAATTTTGCAACTGTTATAAAATGGATATGATTCTGAAATTTACTTCTGTAATGAAATGAGATAGCTATATGAGCATTTTAAAAAGCAGGGCCGTCCTTAGAGGGGTGCGACAGGTGCAGCCGCTCAGGGCCTCGCGTTTGTAGGGGGCCTCGCACCTGGGCGCAAAATATTTTTTCTTTAATAAAAAGAAGAAGATACAATAGAAAATCTTTAATATAACTTTATGATTTTATCTTAGGAAAGATAGTGCCTTGACATAAAATATAGCCTATGTTGAAAGAGAAACTTTCACAATTAAGTTGCTATCATTGATTTTGAAATTGATTCAGTAGTTCCAGAAACTACCCCTACAAACACACAGACCAGTGCTACACCTTTATAATAGTTAGGAAATCAAACCCTAACTCCCCGGGTTACAGTATATCGGTAAAAACCATTTTTTTATTGATAATATAGATCAGATTGTGTTAAGAGTATGAAAAAAAAAGAGCCTCGCAAATTCCTTGCACCGGACCTCGCTTTAAGCTGTGCTTCATAAGGACGGCTCTGTTAAAAAGCTACCTAACGGTGTCAGAATTTAATTTACCTCCGAGTTTATTTACTTATGTGTTCGAAAGAACTTTTATAAGAAGAATTTCCATAAATTTTGGTGTCAGAACCGAGACAAACGAACGCCCACAGAGAAGAAATATATATATACTTTAAATAATCTGGAAGCCGTTATTATTTAGAATTGTGATGGAATCCTTGCTGGAAATTATTATGAGGAAATCTTTTTTGAATATATGTTTAATGATTTGAAGCTGTTGGATACTGCGACAACAATGCTGTTTAAATGTGTGAAGCTGAGCATCTGATTATGAAGTGAGTTTATTATTTCATTTTTCTTTTCAATAATGGAAAAATTAGTTGATTTAAAGGAATTAGAGTTTTCTTTGAAAACTGAAAAATCAGCTAGTATTAAGATATTGCACAAATTAATTTTTGGAGAAATCGGTGACAGAAATAATCGACGTAGAATTCGGAATTTTACTGGGTTTACGTTTGAAGTAGATTCCGATGAATATCAAACTAAATTCAAAGAAATTAAAGATAATTTTTCTGTTAACGACTTAATTACCATTTGCAATGTTTTGTGTATAAATAATTCGGGAACTTTTGATGAAATTGCTGCCAGAATAATTTCTAGTTTATGTGATTTTAATATTTTAAAAATTAATATGATAGCCGATGTAGGTACTCTTAGTGATGACGAAAGTGTTGATGAATTTAATGATGATTTACAAGATAAAACTAAAAATATTTCAACTGTTTTTGAGAATAATATGAGAAATGATTCTGGTAGTTCTAATTGTGAAAGTAATGAAAATCAGAAAATTCTAATTCCTGATTATGTTATTAAACCAAGCATTTCTATTAATGATATTGAAAGTATGATTACAATGTTTGAAGGTACTCAAGTACAAAATATTAATAAATGGATTGCCGATTTTGAAGATATTGTTTCATTATTTAACGTTAGTGATTTGCACAAATTGATTTTGGCTAAACGCCGTATGACAGGCAAAGCAAAATTATTTCTTGAAAGTGAAACAAATATTAATTCGTGGTCTAAATCAAAAGCCCTACTCATATCTGAATTTGGTCAAACGTGCAATTCAGCTGAATTACACGAATTGCTGTTCAAAAGAAAAATTAGACCACATGAATCGTTAGATGAATATTTTTTAAATATGAAACAATTATGCTCAAAAGGCAATATTGAAGATTCTGCCCTTATTCAGTATGTAATAAATGGAATTAATGACCCCATTTCTAAAAAATCTTTTTTGTATGGTTGTCCCGATATTGCTGAATTTAAACAAAAATTAAAGATTTATGAAAAAATAAGATCGGAGTATGAAAATGCAAAATTTCATAAATATGAAGGAGCTAAGCCTAAAATTAAATCCGAAGTTGAAGTTAAGAACAAATTTAAGCCTGTAAAGCCAAATATGCGTTGTTTTAATTGTGGCGGGAATAATCATAAGAGTATTAACTGTGTAAATAAAGATAAAGGGCCGCTTTGTTTTGCTTGTAACGCTTATGGTCATAAATCATTTCAGTGTAATAAATCTAAAGATACAAGTGTTAAAAATGCTCAGTCACAAGTAAACATTATTACATCCCAAGATTTAATTCTGAAAGAGATAAAGCTTTATTCTTTGCGTTTAATCTCTTTAATAGATACTGGTAGCCAAAAGACTTTGTTAAAGAAAAGTATTTATGATAATTTGAAGAACTTTGTAGAATTAAAACCTACGAGTATCTCTTTGACCGGTCTAGGAAAAGCCTCAATTAAACCAGAAGGTTGTTTCAATTCAGAAATCGAAGTAGATGGTTCAAAATTTAAAGTTACTATTTTTGTCGTTAAGGACAGTTGCATTAATTTCGATTTAATTATTGGCACTGATGTTATTCATCAAGGTACATTAACTATTTCTGAGAATAAAGTGAAACAGTTTAAAGCTGAAGTTCAGTCTAATGACTTTTTAGTTAATATTGTAAATGTTTTGGATGAGCCTAAAATTGATTTAACTCACATTGCTGACAAAAAATTACGTTCAGAGTTATACTCTTTAATTGAAAATTATGTACCAATTAAAACTAAAACAGTAGATGTTAAAATGAAAATTAATTTAACTGACGAAATCCCAGTTTGTTCTTCTCCTCGAAGATTACCGCCATGCGAGAAAAAAATAGTCGAAAACCAAATTGAGGCGTGGCTAGCTCAGGGAATAATTCGAGAAAGTTCTTCTAATTTTTCTTCGCCGGTTGTGTTAGTCAAGAAAAAAGATAACACAATGAGACTTTGTGTTGTTTACAGATGTCTTAACAAAAAGACAGCACGTGAGCATTTCCCCTTGCCAGTTATTGATGATGTAATAGACCAATTACATTCTGCCGAAGTATTTACCACCATAGATTTGAAAAACGGTTTCTTTCATGTAGATGTTGAAGAAGACTCGCGGAAATACACCTCGTTTGTTACTCATGAAGGACAATACGAATTTTTGAAATGTCCATTCGGGTTGACCAATAGCCCTAGTGTTTTTCAAAAGTATATAATGTATTTCGAAACCTATTAAAAGATCACATTGTTGTCATTTATATGGATGATTTAATAATACCTGCTAAAAACGAAGCTGAAGGTCTAGAAAAATTAAAACTTGTACTCGAAACTGCATCGGAATATGGATTAGAATTAAATCTTAAAAAATGCAATTTTTTGAAGCGTGAAATTGATTTCTTGGGGTATAGAATCATAAATGGTAAATTGTATCCCTCTCCACTGAAGACTAAAGCAGTAATAAATTTTCCCGAACCAAAGTGTACCAAAGATGTTCAAAGTTATTTAGGATTGACAGGATACTTTCGAAAATTTATAAGAAATTATTCGGTTAGAGCTAAACCGTTAAGTGACTTGCTAAGAAAAGATTCAAAATTTAAATTCGATATAGAAGAACAAAGAGCTTTTAATGAACTCAAACGTATTTTGTCGTCAGAACCAGTACTTTTAATTTACAATCCCAAAAGTGCGACCGAAATCCATTGTGATGCCAGTATTGATGGCTATGGAGCTGTTTTAATGCAACAATCTCCAGTAGATAATCAATTTCATCCAGTTTATTTCGCAAGTAAAAAAACCACCGAAGCTGAACGGAAGTACACTAGTTACGAATTAGACGTTTTAGCTGTAATTGAAGCCCTGAAAAAGTTTAGAGTATATGTGCTAGGTATCCCATTTAAAATTGTAACCGATTGTAATGCATTTAAAATGACTATGGATAAAAAAGAAATGAGTACAAAAATAGCTAGATGGGCAATAATGTTATCCGATTTTGATTATGTTATTGAACATAGACAGGGTAGCAGTATGAGACATGTCGATGCATTAAGTAGGTATCCTATTTGTATGGTAATCCAAGATAGCTTAACTTTAAAAATTATCCAAGCTCAAGAAACCGATGACCATATTAAAACAATAAAAGAAATCCTAAAGGTGAAATCTTATGATGATTATCTAGTTAAAAATGATGTTCTTTATAAATGTGTTAATGGTAATGATTTATTAGTTGTACCGGAAGACATGCAAATGAATATAATCAAGGCCGCTCACGAAAAAGGTCATTACGCAGTTGCAAGAACAGAGAAAAGTTTAGAAAATGATTTTTACATCCCTAAAGTTAAACAAAAAATTGAGAAATGTATAGCAAATTGTGTTCCCTGTATTTTAGTTAATAGAAAATGTGGTAAACAAGAAGGCTTACTTCACCCAATAGAAAAAGAAGAAACTCCATTACATACGTACCATGTTGATCACTTAGGTCCATTAGAAAGCACTAATAAAAATTACAAACATATCCTTTCGGTCATTGACGCATTCACAAAATTTGTTTGGTTGTATCCCACAAAATCTACCGATGCTGCCGAAGTAATTTCTAAATTAGAAATCCAAAAATCTATCTTTGGAAATCCAGTTCGAATTATATCAGATAAAGGTCCTGCATTTACCTCTAAAGCTTTTGAAGATTATTGCATCAATGAAAATATTAAACATATCCCGATTACCACTGGATTACCCAGGTCTAACGGCCAAGTTGAGCGTCTAAATTCTGTCATAATATCTGTTCTGTCTAAATTGTCTGTCGATAATCCTAAAAAATGGTATACACATGTAAGCAACGTCCAACAGGTGATAAATTCGACTTTTCAGAGAAGTATAAGCACAACTCCTTTTGAATTGATGTTTGGTACTAAAATGAAACTAAAAAATAACATTGAAATTACTAGTCTTCTGAATGCTGAAATACAATCTGATTTTACAAATAATCGCGAAGATATGAGAAAAAATGCTAAAAAACAGATTTTAAAAGTCCAAGAAGAGAACCGTAAAACTTACAACCTCAGACAAAAGAAGGCTAACAAATTTAAGATTAATGATGTGGTTGCTATAAAACGCACACAACAAGGTCCAGGTTTGAAGTTAAAACCAAAATATTTAGGTCCGTACAAAGTCATAAAAGTAAAAAATAATGACACCTACGATGTAAAGAAACTTGGATTCAACGAAGGACCCATGGTCACCAGTACATGTGCAGAGTACATGAAGCCGTGGACGGACGAAGCTTGAAAAAAAAAAAGAATTTCACCGATTGTGACACTATACCAACTATGACAAACCTCTGGACTGACAACTAATAGAATTTTAACTTTATTCTCGAAAAGACGAAAAGACGTAAGGTAAAAGAAGATGAAAAGACGTATGAAAGAAGACGAAAAGACGTAAGATAAAAGAAGACGGAAGACGTAAGAAAGAAAAGACGAAAAGACGTAAGGTAATAGAAGATGAAAAGACGTATGAAAGAAGAAGACGAAAAGACGTAAGATAAAAGAAGATGAAAGGACGTAAGAAAGAGAAGACGAAAAGACGCGAAAAAAAATATATGAATTTTTTCAAGAAATAATCTAAGCTTTGATAAACAATTTGAATAATGACTTCTTTTTTTCAATTAAGACTTTGGATGCTGCTGTGTTTTTTTTTTCTTTATCTTTCCAGATGATCCAACTGCTGCTGCCTCCAAAGGGACGAGCATTCGAGGACGAAAGCCTAGTCAGGACGGCCGTTGTGGGAGCGATTCTTTCTCCAACAGCCAAGTATCATGTCTTGTAAGGTTCTTCATATCGCAACTCTGATAGAAAAGGTCTTTAGAAAGCAGACGATTTTCTGAAAAAACTCCATTCAGACGAAAAGCCGAAGAAAAAAGAAATGAACGGAAGAGATCGTTGGATGCAATGTGGGGAGAGTTGGGGTTGACTTTAGAAGAAGGTTGATTAAGAGGACGCGATTAAGATGTTTTAATTAAAGTTTCCTTTTGAATGTTCGAATTGTAAATATTAATATGTAAATATCTTTTTTGTAAATATTAACGTTTAATATAAGTCATTTAAAAGTTTAAAAACGGTGTCAGAATTTAATTTACCTCCGAGTTTATTTACTTATGTGTTCGAAAGAACTTTTATAAGAAGAATTTCCATACTTATTTAAATCAGTATAAAAATACATAACAAAGAGGGAATCATATTTCTAGTGATTATAGTAGATCTTAGCCGGTCATTTAGCTGAATTCTTTTGTGTAGTTGAGCAGTGTAATGTCATCTGTACTACGATCTTTTTCTGTACTAAAAGCCACGAAGACAATATATCGTAGTGATTCATGACTACGGTAGTTAAAAATTTTTGTTTTGTTTATTAAAGTAACAAACATCCTACTTGTGTGCTTTGCACTGAGTGTCCACTTCTAAACTATCATCAATATCATGACGGGATAGATACAAAGAAATAGACAATACCTGAATATTAGATTCAGGAATTCCATAAAAAAAAGTGCAACGGAGTCACTGGATGTTGAAACCAACACCTCTCGCTGTCGATTACCGGCATAATATCTTAACTCCTCGGCTAAAGTTATTATTGAGAAATTTCATTTCTTCTAGAATTAAATGAGATAAACTACAAAAACTATATTTAAAAAACTCGTGATTCAATAAAACTCCATTTTCAGCATCTGCTGTCCATGTCGATATCCAGTAATGTATGTAAAGTCTATCATTTAGCCCTGTATGAAATCTGTTGAATTTATGTATAGCATCTAATATACCCAAAATTAAACCAGTATAAAAATGCATATCCCAGAGCAAACTGCTTTTCAATCTATTATTGATCTCGATCCTTTAACAAAATTCTTTTGTGAGTCTCTGTAAATGAAAGATAAATGCTATGCACCCCATTATTTACAGAAAACATGCAGTGCACTTCAGTGATTTCGTTGTGTTTGAAGTAGTAGACAAAATGAATGATTTTACTATTTCAATGAATTATTAGGGCATGCGGAAAAGCATAGATGCCAACCTTTCTATTATTATCATTATAATTATTATTATTATTCAATTTTAACCAGAAATTTCATATATGTATTTTTTTAATTAGAATTTTTTAAGAAACATATAAAACGGTAAAAATTCTTTTTATCTTTAAATATGTTGAAGATAATTAATTGAAAAATTTTCGAAGGTTGGCAACAAAGAGTTTGTCTCTCTTATTTTTTTTATTATTATTATAAGGTTTCTGATGGTAGCTCATTGAAATTATATATAAAGGTTGGAAACTATGTTTTGTTGCAAGCTATGGCAACTTTTCATCCTCTAAATGCCTACTATCAGCCTTCTGAATTAGTCAATCGAATTCGGTAACAGACTGTATACACGTTGTGTAGTGTACTGAGAAACAAATCCTTTTATTGACTTTCTAAAATTTTTGTCTATAATGTTTTTAAAAAAATTATCTAGCAATCAGAATATCATGAAAGATTCCACATAAGTATATTTCAGAATTTTTTCTCCTCCATTAAATATTAAGAACTGACTGTTTTGTAAAAAACCAGGTCTCGAAAAATCTACATGCTCAACATCAGTGTTGCCAGACATGTGACTTTTTTAAAATTCAGATAGGCAACCACTTTTTTGGAATAGTAAAATTCGTTTTATCTGACCGCTTCCCAGATTTGCCCGTACGGCATACAGGCAACGTGTCCTTGCTTATCATAATTTGCCCGTTTCACATACGAGCATCCATATTCCAATCACGACTTATTGGGTCGATCTGAAAGTCGTGTCGTGTCGAGGAAATGAATTCATACTGGAAAATTCTGTCCGTTAATTATTAGACAACAATTCAGATAAGTAATGTGTAATAACTAGCAAAAATAATTTTCCGGTATGAATCGATTTCCCCGACACGACACGGATATCCAATCGACCCAATATTATTCACACCAGTAAGCTTTTACAGTAAATTTTGCATTATTTAATCCGAGCATTTTTCTACTCCGACTAGGCTAAAATTTCTGCTTTAAAAAACCGGTGATAAAGTATTAAAAATTTTGTAAAAGACATGAAAAAAACAAGCTTTATTAAAAAGTTTTTTTTTTTAAGTATTGATTAGTTAATTGGGTAATGGCACAGTGGCGTAACCAGGGTGGATGCACAAAATCACTAAAATTGTAAGGTTTTCTTCTCCTTGATTCATTGCAGAAATTTTTTTAATTAGTTAAGGCGAGAAAAACTTTAAAAAAATTACCGGTATTCGGAGCACTTGGGCACACATCCTGGTTACGCCACTGATGGCATATTAATTAGAGGCGAAAATATATCAGACATGTAGAATTTTCGAGCCCTGGTAGAAACAAAGATTTTTTTTCTACTAATACAATATTCTTCGCTTTAGAAAAAAAGAATTCTTATTTTCGTAACGAATTGTTTTTTAATACTTCTTTATCATCTCTATGTATACTGCTATTGTTCTCTTCTGGTAGAATTCTCTTCACTAATTGAAATTTTCATTAAATTAATAAACTTTTAATGCTTGTACAAAGAAACAAATCCTCACTTTTATCATTTTCATTACATAAAAGGGAAATGCATACATCAAGAAAAATATGTAAAAGAGAAAATTTTTAAAACTTATTTATCTAAAGCTTATTCAATGCATTTTTTATACATATCCACCATCAAAAGCGCAGTCTTTTTTTTTTTTAACTAAATTTTGAAACTAAGACTTCTTGACTTAAACCAGTTAAATTAAACCAGATTACATGAATCATTTTTTTTTTTTTTTCAAACACAACTAATTTATCATTTAAGTCAGAAAGGAAATGCCATTTAAAAAAATATTTTCTGACGTACAAGAACAATATGATTAATAAGGGGGTTTTTAAGATTAAATAAACATTACGAACATAAAGGCTTTTTTCTACTTTTTTAGCTTTCTAGCATTAAAAACGAACAGTGGAAGATAAAATTCTTTGAAAAGGTCTTATGCTATTTAGTTTGAGTAATAATTCTCATAAATCATTTTTTTTTTCAAAACGTGGAATTTAGCATTATGTAAAACGCGATTATTATGTCATGTTTTTATTTTATTTTTTCGAGATATCATAAATTACATAGAGTGTCATGTGCTAAAAGTCCTTTTACTTGAGTAATTAGAAACAAATTTCATCCAACAAAAGAATGACAATATATGTATCACTTTTGAAAATAATGGTGCTTAAAAATAAATAGATTACAATGGTAAAGAAAAACACTTTAATTGTACAGTCTAACATGCTCTAGATGTAATCTAAATATGCAGAATTCGAGATAATTCTAAAAAAAAATTCTCAAACTCAAAATTATGTATATATATTTTTTTCTTTCTATCGTCATGAGGATCGAACATGTTAAATTAAATAGAAAGGAATGAAATATACGATGTGGGCCATATTTGGAACGGTGCCATATTGGGTCCAGACAAACATATATAGGGCAGAGGGGGCACCTTTGAACACTAAATAATTTCCTTCAAATTAATTTCTTTTAAAAAATGAATGCATTGCTGCCGATTCAAGGGAATAATTATACAAAGCTGTACTATTTTGTATGAACAGTGCTGTCTAAACAAGATATGTATTTTTCTCCCTCTTGAATCTAAACTTAAGAAAATAAAGTTGTAAGATTTTTGTTTACAAACTTCTATCCCTAAAATTTTAATTTATTGTTCAATGCTTAAACAAAGATGTTAGCTTTAATTTATAGCTTTGTTTTATTCAAATTCCTCAACCGAATTGAGTAAACCGTTGTACTGTTGAACTCCATATCATGGGGCACCATTGAACAGCGAAAAAACACCGAATAAACTGGTGATAAATAATAATTGAAATAATTTAAAGAGAACACTTAAAACTATGAAGTAAAGAGTTCTTAATCGAGGTTCGCACACTCCTTGGAATTTCCAAGGACTCTGGCCCCACTCTTAAAAATAAGAAAATTTGCATTCAATTTTTAAAACACTATATCCGTAATCCACACCTTTATTTACAGATTGTACAATATTTTTCTGCCGTGAAACACTTCGAAAATATTCTTAAAATTTAGTGGTGGAAGTGTGCGAACCCTGTTAATGTATTTAATTATTATTATTTCTGAATTTTTTATGTGAAAAGATGTTAATTAAGAATGTCAAAAAACATGGATTTATACTGCTACCAATTCACCTTAGAGCACACACTAGGTTCCAACCTCTACATATATCAGTGATGGGAAGTTTTAAATCTAAATTCATTTATTGGATAATTACAAATCCTGGATAAAAAATAATGATACATGATTTAACAGGTTTCCAAACATTGTTTCTGGTTACCGTAACGGATAAAACGAAATTTTATATCAGGTCTCTTATAAAAATATAGCGAATGAAAAATTTTAATTTTTCAGAAGCATCAGATATCACATTGGTGTATTTCAAGGATATTGTAAAAATGTTTTCACAAGCAAACATAACTGGAGGGACATTTTGTGTTTTATCAACAATGAGTTTAGACATCAACTTTGATGGATTTAAGTTTGGTTAAATAACAAAAAAATTAGTAATTTCAACAAAATGTAGTTATTTAATTTTATTCACATTACTTTATATTTCTGTAACATATGCAACTTTTTATATAAACTCTCAATATTTTCATATATTATTCTTTTGTTCAAAGGTGCCCCTTGCTTGTTCAAAGGTACCCCAATACGGGGCAGGTTTGAACAAAAATCTTTGAACTTTTTAAATCCTCACAACTTATTTAATTTCTATAGAAAATGTTTAACTTATGGTTCATATGATGAAGAAATGCGTTGTTTGTATTATATAATATTTAAAACTGAATAAATATAATTCTAGTAAGAAATATATTGATTTTCTGAAAAAATGTTCAAAGGTGCCCCCCTCTCCCTCATATATATATGCATTCATTGTACATTGCATGGAGAAATAAACCTCTTTATTGACTTTTTTAAGAAATTGTCCATAAATTTTTTTTAATTTCTTTAGCAATCAAAATATTATAAAAGTTTCCATTTAAGTGTATTTCAGAACAGATTTTAAAAACTGGTTCACCTGTAAAAACTAAGCTCATTTTTTAATGGCATAATATTCTTCACTTTGAAAAAAATATATATGTGTATATATATTTTTCATATAAATAATTGATTTTTAATAATTCTTATATCAACACTATATACACTTGTTTTATTCTCCTTTGGTTCAATTTTTTATACAATTCATGTTTTTAATAATGTTAATGAGCTTTTAATGTATGTATAAAGAAACAAGTCCTCATTGTTTATCATTTTCATTACATAAAAGAGAATTACATCCATCAAGAGAAACATGCAAAAGAGAAAAAACTTATAACCTATTAATATAAATTGTACTCAATGCATTTTTTATACATATTTATCATCAAAAGTACAATCATTATTTATTTTTCATACAAATTTTTAAATTAAGATTACTTGACTTAAACCAGTTAAACCCGATTACATGAATCAAAGTTGTTTCTTCAAACGCCACGAATTTATCATTAAAATAAGAAAGGAAAATCCATTAAAAAAATATTTTTTGATGTACAAGATTAATATGATTAATAATTGGATTTTTAAAATTAAATAAATGTTACGAACATTTGTATAATGGCTTTCCCCCCTCTTTTTTAGCTTTCTAGCAATATATAAGAATAGTGGAAGATAAAAATTTTTCAAAACATCGTATGATGTTTAATTTGAGTAATAATTCTGATAAATCCTTTTTTTTCAAAACCAGAAATCTAGCATTATGTAGAATGCGATTATCATGTCATGTTTTTGTCGTTGTTTTTGTTGTTTGTTGTTGTTGTTGTTTGATTTTATTTTTATTATTCTGAGAAATCATAAATTACATAAAATGTCATGTAATAAAATCTCTTTAACTTGAGTACTTGGAAACAAGTTACGCCTTACATAATAATGATAAATATATATTAATATGTAATTGTTCCAATATCGCTAATTCCACTTATTTGTCTTGTCATGTTTAAGTTTGTTATATTAGCTTATTCTATATTCATTGTACATGTTGAATTTCAGCATTATATAATGGTTATATACATATATATACACACATACACATATATATATATATACCGGGTGTCCCAAAAATGACTGATGGATTTTAAAATTCAATAACTTGCAAACGGTGGCAGCTATTTAAAAAATTTTTGCAGCAGGGTTATGTATAATGTCAGGAGTTTTTTTACCGTAATTTTTAATTTTAGTTCGAATTTCAAAACAATAAATGGCGCTGACGGCGATTGAAGGCCAGGTCGAACGCTTCACTCAGCACTGATCACCTGGCCTTCAATTGCCGTCAGCGCCACCTATAGTTTGAAATTCGAACTAAAATAAAAAAATTACAGTAAAAAGTCTCCTGACATTATACATAACCCTCCTGCAAAATTTTTTTTAAATAGCTGTCACCGTTTGCAAGTTATTGAATTTTAAAATCCATCAGTCATTTTTGGGACACCCGGTAATATATAATTATTGAAAATAACAGTGGTTAAAAAATAATAATAGACCAGAATGGTAAATAAAAATACTTTAATCGTACGGTCTAATATACTCTAGATGAAATCTGGATATGCAGAATTCCATTTACTTAATATTTTTAATTGTAGTAGAGTATACATTAAGTAAGAATTTAGTAATAAGTAAGTCAGTAATGTAGTAAGTCAGAATTTAGTACTTTGTATCAAAAATAAATAAATGAAAAATGTTTTTTCTTATCATTTTTTCTCAATTACTCTACTATTTTGAATATAAGCTCTATTAAATGCAAACAAATATTAGTAATACGAAATATTTCTTAACGTTAAAAAATAGTAACATTTTTTTTTCAGGAAAATTTTATTTTCTTTATTGCCAGTAACGTCGCCAACGTGATATGACTTCACTTTTTTTTCCCTACTTTCTATTAGCATGAGAGTCGAACGTATACTGTCATCTATTGAATTAAAAAGAAAGAAATCAAATATATGACGTATGCCATATTGGGCCTTATATGTATATATATATATATATATATATATATATATATATATATATATATATAAGTATTAAAAAAGCTCTGGTGAGCAACAAAAAGATTAATATGTTTTTAAGTATGAAAAAGTGTTTTACAAGTGCTTCTAATTGAGCATGAGAGAGGACAAGGGGTCCCTTCTAGGCTGCAGCTCACTGTCAATGCTAAATTTGAAAAAATCATATTTTCGCTTTTTCAGTCAAAAAGAAAAAAAAAAAAAAAAAAAAAAAAAATCAGTCACAATTGCGATAAAAACGTGTAGCGCAAAGACATAGCCAGAAAAAATGCTGGGTAATTAAATATGAATGTAAGTCGAAATAGTGCCAGAAACCTTAATTCCTGTAGCATATAATACTCATGCAGTGCCGCTAAGCATGCCTGCAGCATAGAACTGCACAGAAAACTGATTTGTAATGCAGTTGCAATGCAAAGTAAACAGTGTAGTTTGCAGTGCAGAGTCAACAGCGCAATTCACATGTAAAGCAGGATTGAAAATTTTACTAAAAAGAAAGACAGAAAGTTTTACGCAAATTTCTTTTATATGGAAAAAGAGCCAATATGACTTTTTTAAATTTGGCATTGACAGTGAGCTGCAGCCAAGAAGGGACTCCTTGTCCTCTCTCATGCTCAATTAGAAGCACTTGTCAAAGGCTTTTTCATACTTAAAAACATATTAACTTTTTTTGTTGGTCACCAGAGCATTTTTTAATATTTGTCATTCAAATTTTTTGATAAAAATTGAAGATTTCTTTTAATATCTGGAAAAGCAAAATATTTGCTGCAAAAATTTTATTGTTGTATTAGAATAATTAAGAAAGTTATTGCATTGTCATATATGCCATATGTCATTGTCATTGATGCTGATGATGTCTGAAAAATAAACCAAGGAGTCGACCGAAAATAATTATAGGCGTTCACAACTTTATTCAAAAAACTGAAACTAAATGCTTCGCAATAAAAACAAATAATTATGTTTTTCACGTGATTTATTTAATTTAAATGAATTATGTTGCATACATAAAAAATCATACTCATTTAAACTTTGTGGCAACGAATAATAATTTTAAAAAAAACTGTAACAGCAACAACAAGAAACAATGTTCAACTGGAGCTTTAAGACACAAATTCGGTTTTCTCGGCGATCGTCAAACATACGAAGATGAAAAAAAATCTATTTTAAGTTTTACCAAAAGGATTAAAATAAATCAAAAATGAAGTTAATCCATCCATGGGATCGTTAGCTATCGTTTGTTGAATTTTAGGTCTTCATTTTTTCGTTAAAAGTTAAATAAAAAAAAACTACAGTAAACTACGATAATTTTTTAATGCTGTCATGTTATTCGTCTCGTCGAGTTCTATCTTTTGAAAAAGAAAAAATCACTGTCGTACGTCAACTGGTTCGACAGAAATTTCAAAAAGACGTTTGCATTTTCCATTTCTTAAGCATATTATACCAAACGCTGCCGCGTTTGCTATGATATATACATTGTACATTGTATTAAGAATTAAAAACTTTCACTGACTTTCTAAAAAATTTCTATGATGCTTATATACAAAAAAATATTATATATGTGTATATATATATAATTCTTTAGTAATCAGAATAATATCATAAAAGATTCCATATAAGTATATTTCAGAACATTTACTCTTTCGTTCGATTTTAAAAACTGGTTTTTCTGTAAAAACAAAGTTTTTTCCCCTAATAGTATAATATTCTTTACTGTGGAAAAAAATCGTACATATATATTCATACAAATAATTATATTTTAATATTTCTTCACACTGAACTATAAATGAGTTTTTAATACTTATATAAAGAAACAAATATTCATTTATTATTAAGAAACAAATATTCATTTTCATTATATAAAAGAGAACTGCATCCATCAAGTGAAATATGTAAAAGAAAAAAAATTAAAACCAATTTATCTAAAAGCTTATTCAATGCAATTTTTTGCATATATTTACCATAAAAAATGCAGTCTTTTTTTTATACAAATTTTTAAATTAAGACATCATGACTTAAACCAGTTAAATTAAACAAGATCACATGAATCAAAGTTGTTTTTTCAAACAGCATGAAATTAAGTCAGAAATGACATTCCATTTTAAAAAATATTTTCTCACGTGCGAGATTAATATGATTATTAACAAGTGTGTTTTTAAGATTAAATAAACGTTACGAACATAATGGATTTTTTCTTTTTTAGCTTTCAAGCAGTCAAAAAGAATAGTGGAAGATGAAATTATTTCAAAAAATCTTATGATGTTTAGTTTGAATAATGATTCTGATTAATCATTTTTTCTTCAAAACCTGAAATCTAGCATTATGTAAAACGCGATTGTCGCATCATGTTTTTGTTTTTGTTTTTTTATTCAGCAAAATTATAAATTATATATAATGTCATGTACTGAAAGTTCTTTATCTAGAGTAATTAGCAACAAATCCCCCTTTAAATGTATATATATCATTATTGAAAATAATGGCGGTTAAGAAAAAAAAAAAAAAAAAGACCAGAATGATTATTAACCGCTTTCCTGATTTGTCCGTACGTGGATACGGAAACATGTTTTTACCAAGGCTACCTTATCATAATAACAGGTTTGTCATTCAGGAGAAAGTCTATGGGTAAAATTGTCCCTCTAGTTGCCAACTTATTATTGACTTTGTCTCATAAGTAACGCCTCCTGGTGCATACTACTGGCAACATTCCATGCACAAATTCATAGGAAAAAATGGAAAATATTTCAGTTTCTCACATTAGATGGCGCTAGCAACGGGAAAATCATGTGGTTTCTGACCACGTGTACTGTAGACAAAGGAAACTTGGGGAATGACAAGCCTGTTATTATGATAAGGTAACCTTGGTTTTTACCAATGATGATTTGCCAGTACCACATACGGGTATCCATATTCCAATCACAATTTATTATTCTTACTACTAAGTTTTTATTGTAATTTTTGCATGATTTAATCCGAGCATTTTTCACATTCAGTTAGGCAAAAATTTCTGTTTTGTAAAACCGGCGATAAAAGATTAAAAATTGCGTAAAAGACATGAAAAAAATTAGACATTTTTTTAAAGTTTTTTTTTTTTTTCCAAAAATATCGACCAGTTAAGTGGTTAAACAAGTTAAATTAAACCAGATTACAAGAATCAAAACTGTTTTTTCAAGCACCACGAATTTATCATTTAAGTCAGAAACAAAATTCCATTCAAAAAAATAGTTTCTGACTTACAAGATTAAAATGATTAAAAAGTGGATTTTTAAGATTAAATAAACATTACGAACGTTCGTATAACAACCTTTATTCCCCTTTTTAGGTGCGTTCGTAATTATGTAAATACGTAGCACCTATAGTGGTCGTTCAGTCCGTCCGTCTGTCCGCATACAACAACGCAAAAACTACCCAACCGAATCGTTTGAAATTTAAAATACATAATTATTACATAATTTTGTCGAGTCATTTCAAATTTTGTGAAAATCGGATGCATAGATCAATTACAGGGGAAATCAAAAGTATTCCATTACATTACGGTCAATGGGGGGGGGGGGGGGTTCGAATGCATGTTAATCGTTTGAAATTTAAAATACATAATTATTACATAATTTTGTCAAGGTATTTCAAATTATATGAAAATCGGATGCATAGATCAATTACAGGGGCAATCAAAAGTATTCCGTTACATTACGGTCAATGGGAAAAAATGTTTCAAATTCATTTTAATGGTGCTACACTCATTCGAACTTAGTAAAATTTATATGCAACTATAAAGTACATATTATAATATACATTTTACATAATTTGTGGTGCAAAGAACATATGTTACTGATTTACAAGGCCACACAAAAGTATTCCATTACATAATGGTATAGCGAGAACATTGTTTCATGAGCGTTTTAATTTTAATTCACTATTTACAATTTCATGAGATTGATATATGAGAGTAATATTTTTTAAACTTCGTTATCGTACGAACGCACCTCATTTGCTACGCTTCACGTGCAATTTCCAACTTGTTTAGCTTTGTAGAAATAAAAGAAAGAATAATGAAGATGAAATTCTTTCAAAACGTCTTATTATGTTTACTTTGAGTAATGATTCTCATAAAAATTTTTTTTCTTTCAAAACCTGAAATCTAGCATTATGTAAAACGAGATTGTTATACCATGTTTTTATATTTTTTTTATTCTACGAAATCATAAATTACATAGAATATCATGCGCTAAAAGTTCTTAATTTTTGTAATTGAAATAAATTACCCCTAACAAATAAATGACAAATAGTATATATTTACATTGGAACTAATGCCGGTTTAAAAAAAAAAAGGCCACAATGGTGTACAAAAAGACTTAAATCGTATGGTCTAATATATTCTAGATATAATCTGAATGTGCAAAAATCCAGATAATTCTCTTTAAAAAAAAATTCACAAATTTAAATCTATGTTTTTTTTTTTTTTTTTTTTTTTACTTTTTATTCTTAAAAGGGTCGAAAGTATACTATCATCTATTAAATTAAAAAGAAAGAAATTAAAAAGAAAGACGGCATTGAGAAATAAACCCACTTATTGTCTTTTTAAAAAAAATTGTCAATAATATATATTTTTTAATTCTTCAGCAATCAGAGTATCATTAAAGATTACATTTTAGTGTATTTCACAACAGATTTTAAGAACTGGTTTTTCTGTAAAATCAAAGTTCTTTTTTTTCTAATGCAAAATATTCTTTACTTTGAAAAAAAAAATCACATGCATATTTTTTTCATTGATTTCTAATAATTCTTATATCAACACTATATTCGCTTCTTTTGTTCTTTTTTCTTTGAATTATTTTCATAGTTGAAGTCTTCAGTAATTTTAATGAGTTTTTAATGCTTGTTCAAAGAAACAAATCCTCATTTTTTAATCATTTTCGTTATATAAAAGAGAATTGCATCTATCAAGTGAAACTTGCCAAAAAGAAAAAAATTTAAAACCTATTTATCTGAAGCCTACTCAATGCAATTTGTATACATATATTTACTATCAAAATCAAAGTATTGTTTTATATAAATTTAAAAATTAAGATTTCTTAATTCAAACCAGTTAAATAAAACTGGATTAAATGAATCAAAATTCTTTTTTCAAACACCTCGAATTTATCATTTAAGTCAAAGAGGAAATCCCATGAAAAAATATTTTCTGACGTACAAGATTAATGTGACTAATAATAGGATTTTTAAGATTAAATAAACATTACGAACATTTGTATAATGGCCTCCCCCCCCTTTTTTTTAGGCTTTCTAGCATTAAAAAAAGAACAGTGGAAGAAAACATTTCTTCCAAAACATCTTATGAGGTTTAGTTTGAGTAATGATTCTCATATATATATATATATATATATTATATATTGAAAATAATGATGGTTCAAAAAAAAGGCTACAATGGTATACAAAAAGATTTAAATCGTACGTTCTAGATTTAATCTGAATATGCAAAATTCCAGATAATTCTATTTTTAAAAAAAACCTTACATTTAAAATTGTGTTTCTTTTCCCACTTTCTTTTGTCATGAGGGTCGAACGCATACTGTCATCTATTAAATTAGAAAGAAAGAAATGAAATATACGACATAGCCATTGAGAAATAAACCCATTTACTGACTTTTTAAAAGAAAAATGTCGCTAATATTTTTTTTAATCTATTCAGCAATCAGAATATCACAAAATATTACATTTAAGTGTATTTCAGAACAGATTTTAAGAACTGGTGTTCTTGTAAAAACAAAGTTCTTTTTCTTTCTTTCTTCATTCTAATGCAAAATATTCTTCGCTTAAAAAAAAAAAAAAATCACATGTTTTGTTTTTGCTTTTTTTTTCATAGAAACAATTGATTTTTAATAATTCTACTATCAATACTATATTCACTTCTTTTGTTATTTTTTCGTTGAATTCTTTACACAGTTGAAGTTTTCAATAATTTTAATGGGTTTTTAATGCTTGTTCAAAGAAACAAATCCTGAATTTTTATCATTTTCGTTATATAAAAGAGAAATGCATTCATCAAGAGAAATATGTAAAAGAGAAAATTTTTAAAACTAAATCTAAAGCTTACTCGTTGTAATTTTTTACACATATTTCACATCAAAAGTGCAGCTGTATTTTCATATAAATTTTTTAATTAAGACTTCTTGACTTAAACCACTTAAATTAAACCAGATTACATGAATCAAAATTGTTTCTTCAAACATCATTATTTTATCATTTAAGTTAGAAAAGAAATTCCATTTATCTTTTGACGTACAATATAAATATGATTAATAAGTTGGTTTTTAAGATCGAATAAACATTACGAACATTTGTATTATAGCTTTTTTTAACCTCTTTTTTTTTTTAGTTTTCTAGCAGTAAAAAAGAATAGTGGAAGATAAAATTCTTCCAAAACACCTTATGATGTTTAGTTTGTGTAATGATTCTCATAAATCATTTTTTTTTTTTTCCAAAACTTGAAACCTAGCATTATGTAAAACCTGATTGTCATGCCATATATTTATTTTTTTTCCTGCGAAATCATAAATTACATAGAATGTCATGTGCTAAAAGTTCTTTACCTTGAGTAATTGAAATAAATTACCCCTGACAAAAAATGAGGATATATATATATATATATATATATATATCACTATTGAAAATAATGGTGGTTTTTAAAAAAAGGCCATAATGGTATACAGAAAGACTTAAATCGCACGGACTAATATGTTCTAAATGTAATCTGGATATTCAAAATTCCAGAAAATTCTATAAAAAAAAACTTAAATTTAAAATAAAATTACATGACATGGGCCATTGAGGAATAAACCCCCTTACGACATTGAGAAGCAAACCCAATCATAGACTTTAAAAAAAAAATTCAATAATATTTAAAAAAAAAAAAAAAAATCAGTAATCAGAATATTATAAAATATTTCATTTAATTGTATTTCAAAATAGATTTTGAGAACTGCTTTTAGATTTTTAGAAAAAAGTTTTTTTTTTTTTTTTTTTTTTTTTTTTTTTTTTTTTTTTTTTTTTCTAATCTAAAATATTCTTCACTTTGAAAAAAAAATCACATGCATATTTTTTTTTCATACAAAATATTGATTTTTAATAATTCTTTTATCAATACTATACTCATTTATTTTGTTGTTTTTTCTTTGAATTCTTTGCATAGTTGAAGTTTTCAATAATTTTAATGAGTTTTAATGCTTTTTCCAAGAAACAAATCCACATTTTTTTTATCATTTTCATTCTATAAAAGAGAAATGCATCCATCAAGAGAAATATGTAAAAGAAAAAAAAATTTAAATCTCATTTATCTAAAGCTTACTCAGTTGAATTTTTTAGTTATATTTACGATCAAAAGTGAAGTCATAGTTTTTTTTTTCATATAAAATTTGAAATTAAGACTTCTTGACTTAAACCCGTTAAATTAAAACAGATTACATGATTTTTTTTTCAAAAACAACGAATTTATCATTTAAGTGAGAAAGGAAATTAATTCCATTAAAAAAAAATTCTGACGTACGAGATTAATATGATGAATAAATTGATTTTTAAGATTAAATAAACATTACGAACAATAGTGGAATGGCCTTTTTTTTTTTTTTTTAGTTTTTTTGCATTAAAAAAGACTAGAGGAAGATAAAATTCTTCCAAAATATGTATCTTATATTTCGTTTGTGTAATGATTCTCATAAATCATTTTTTTTTTCAAACCAGAAATTTAGCATTATGTAAAACGAGATTGTCATGTCGTGTTTTTATTATTTTTTTATCCTGTAAAATCATAAATTACATAGAATGCCATGAGCTATAACTTCTTTAACTTGGGTAATTCCAAACAAATTACCCCTAATAAAAGAATGACAAAGAAATGTATTTATCACTTTTGAACATTATAATTGTTTTAAGAAAATTTTAAAAAAAGGTCAAAATACTATTGAAAATTAAAAAAAAAAAAAAAAAAAAAAAAAAAAAATTTTTTTTTTTTTAATGGTATAATATTCTCCACTTTGAAGAGAAAATCATATTTATATTGTTTTTCATACAAGTAATTGATTTTTAATAATTCTTCTGTTATCACTATATACACTTATTTTTTCTCTTTTAGATGAATTCTCTTCACAGTTGAAGTTTTGATTAATTTTAATGAGATTTTAATGATTCTAAAAATAAACAAGTCTTCATTTTTATCATTTTTCTTTATGTAAAAGAGAATTGCGTCCATCAAGAGAAATATGTTAAAGAGAAAAATTTTAAAACCCATTTATCTAACGATCACACGATGCAATTTCAATATATATATATATATATATATATATATACAGGGGTTGGACAAAAATATGGAAACACCTTAAAAAAAAACACGTGTCCTTGCCTACTATTGTGTACGGTACCCGTTGTTATTCAAAACAGCTTGCAGTCTTCTCGGAATGGATAAAAACAGTTTCTGTATGTTTGCCAAGGGAATAATGTACCATTATTCCTGCAAAACGGTGGCAAGTTCAGATAACGATGTTGGCGGTGGATAGCGAGAACGCAATTTCCGCTCCAATGTAGACCACAAAGGTTCGATAATATTAAAGTCTGATGACTTTGATGGCCAGGGGAGATGCGAAAATTCATCCTCGTGCTCAGAAAACCAGTCCTGGACAATGTGAGCTGTGTGGACGGGGACGTTGTCGTCTTGGAAGATACCATCATCATTGGGGAATAAAGCTTGTACCATTGGATGGACTTGATTGGCCAAAATGTTCACATAAGTCTGAGCAGTAATACACCCATACAGAGTTATCATGGGGCCAGAAGAGAACCACGATATGGCTGCCCAAACCATCACCGAACCTCCGCCATGTTTCACTCTTGGCAACAAGCAGTCTGTATTATAGGCTTGAGATGGCGTTCTCCAGACGTAAACTCGACCAGAAGTGGGGAACAATGTGAAAGAAGACTCATCAGACCATATTACGCTCTTCCACTGCTCTATAGTCCAGGCTTTATGAATTAAACATCACTTTTTTCCTGTTACAGGCATTAGCATTACTGATGGATGGCTTTTCAACTGCAACACTGCCAGCAATTCCCTATTTATGAAGCTCCCTTCTAATTGTTTTGGTACTCACAGGATTCGGTAACACGACATTCTTTTCAGCAGTAACTTTTGCAGCTGTGGACTGCTTATTTTTCGCGATAATCCTCCTTAATGATCGTCTGTCACGATCACTCAGCACACACTTTCGTCCGCGCTGTGATTTAGCGGATGATGTTTTTTCCGCATTCAAATATGCGTAATAAATCTTCGACACAGTACCTCTTGAAACACTAAAAACCTCAGCTACCTTGCTTACGGAAGCACCCACCATACGCGCGCCAACAATTTGTCCACGTTCGAAGTCTGTTAACTCTGACATAATGCAATGATAATCTCACATAACAGTGCTCCAACAACGACTGAATGGTGCAGCGATTTTACGAAGTTGTACAGGTGGCGTCAGTAGGCGAAAACTCCAGTGCCATCAACATAGTTCATTATAATCAATCTTTCTTTTCAAACATGCATTTCAAAAGGTGTTTCCAGATTTTTGTCCAACCCCTGTATATATATATATATATATATATATATATATATATATATATATATATAAATTTTGAAATTAAGACTTCTTGACTTATACCAGTTAAATTAAATCAGAATAAATGTATCAAAATTGTTTTTTCAAACACCACAAATTTATCATTTAAGCCAGAAAGGAAATTCCATTAAAAAAATATTTTCTGGCATACAAGATTAAGGGGACAGTGGACCTTTTATTTGAGTAAAATCGTCCTTAGCAAAATCTTCGCAAAAATGTCTATTTCTGTGATACAATAATGCCAAAACAATTTTTTTCTTATAAAAATATCATTCATGAAAGTTTTAAGATGAAAATAATAAAGGTAAGTGATTTATATACTTTAAATCTGTTTTTCTCAAAACTAATTTTTCAGCGTTTTTAGATTTTTGAAATGCTCCTTGTGACGTAATTTTTTAGCAATATTTATGAAATTAATAAGGAAGTTTCCAGACATTGTTTAGAAAGAAATTGTGTAAGCTTATTAAAATTCGTCTTCATTAAGATAGTCAAATTTGATTTTTTACTTATTAAAAGGCAAAATTTTTATGAAAATCGATACGGAATTTAGAAAAAAATCTGTAAAATATTAACTATTCAAGATATTAATAAAATCATATACAAATTTGTTTATAATGGAGTTTCAAATGATAAAAACGCAAAAGCAAGAAAATATCTCAAAAATTAAGACACAAGGAGCATTTTAAAATTTCGTTTAAAAATTTAAATTTTAAAAAAAAAAATTAAAAATTTAATAAGATTGGAAATTTTTTTGAAGATGTTCTATATACTTTTGGTGAAATGTGTGCATACACAAAATTTCATATTGTTATGATGAAAATAAAGAAGAAAAATATTAACGTTCATCGTCCCCTTAATATGATTAAAAAATGGATTTTTAAAATTAAATAAACATTACGAACATTTGTGGAATGGCCTTTTTTTAGCTTTCTTGCATTAAAAAAGAATAGTGGAAGATAAAATTCTTTCAAATCATCTTATGATGTTTAGTTTGAGTAATGTTTCTCATAAATCATTTTTTTTTTTTTTTTCACAACCTGAAATCTAGTATTATATAAAACGTAATTGTCATGTCGTGTTTTTTTCTTTTTTTTTTTATTACACTGCGTAATCATAAATTACATAGAATATGAAGTGCTAAACGTTCTTTAACTGGAATAATTTGAAACAAATTACATCTAACAAAAGAATGACAAGAAATTTTATATATTGTTGCAGCGTATATAGGGTTCTTTTGATCTTATGGTTAGACTACTTCCAACTCTTGTTTCTTAGAAAAGTAGAAAATAATTTATTTACAGATCTTCAGAACAACAGAGTCTTCGAAACTCACAAATATTACTAGATATTCAAAAATGACTGCTCAAATCTATCGTACAAATACAGATATAGGTCCCAGAGACTCTTTATACAACGTCTGAACACTAAATAACATTCAAAACAGCGTAGATAAAACTCAAGCAAACTTGCTTAACAATCGCCCAGTTGTTCACTCAATGACTGACTGATAAATAATAACAACTACAGCTTGTATTGCTCTCCTTATATAGACTCGCAGCATGCGCTGGAAATTTTCACAGGCTTCTCGAATATTCCAGAAAACCACGGAATAACATTCAATGTATCAGCAAAGGGGGGTTACCATAGAGAAGGAAGGGTTACCATCGCCAACAATCGCCAAGTTTGTCGCCAACTTGGCGATATATTGCCAAATTTGGCGACCAAATTTAGTCGTCAAAAGTGACGCCAACTTGGCGATATCTCTAATATTTCGCCAAGCTGCCATAGACATTCACTGAAAATAATAGAGAAGTTTGCTTGATAACAGAGACAATGTAACAAAAACTAATATTAGTAAAGGAATGGAGCTTAATAAGATTATTTACATTATTTTACAGTACAAACACTAACTATTTACAAAATTCGTAACAATATCATTATTAAAATAAATAGCAGTTAAAAAAAAATTCTAGAATGGTAATTAATTGTTTCCCTGTTTTGCCCGTACATCATACGGGCAGCATGTTTTTGCCAATCATGATTTGCCCGTACCACGTACGGGCATCCATATTCCAGTCACGATTTATTATTCTCACCAGTAATTTTTTCTTGTAAATTTTGTACACTTTGATGCGAGCATTTTTCTGATCGAGTTAGCCACAAATTTCTCTTTTGAAAAACTGGTGGAAAAAGATTAAAAATTTTGTAAAAGACATGAAAAAAATAGGCATTATTTGGAAGTTTTTCTCAAAAAAGTGTTAGGTGGTTAACCATATTAACGGTCGCTTTAAATTATGGTTTAAAAATTTAAATTCATTGTTGCTACCACTTTTTTGAAAAAAAAATATTCATCCTATTTAATAACAAAAAAAAAGGGGGGGGGGGGGAATTAGAATAAAACCAATTACACTGTTTTATAAAACTGGTGGGAATCAAACAATTCTGAATAAAAGCCGTGAAGCTTGCAGCCCGTGAATGTCTCAGGCGCGACGGTTAAGTGGTTAAACCAGATTACATTAATCAAAATTATTTCTTCAACACCACGAATTTATCATTTAAGTCAGAAACAAAATTCCATTGAAAAATTATTTTCTGACGTACAAGCTTAATATGATTAAAAAGTGGATTTTTAAGATTAAATAAACATTACGAACGTTTGTAAAACGGCATTTTCCCGCTTTTTTAGCTTTCTAGAAGAAAAAAAAAAAAAAAAAAAAAAAAAAAAGAATAGTGAAGATGAAATTTTTTTAAAACATCTTATGTTTAGTTTGAGTAATGATTCTCATAAATCTTTTTTTTTTTTTTTTTTTTTTTCAAAACCTGAAATCTGACATTATGTAAAACGCGATTGTCATGTCATGTTTTTAGTTTTTTTATTATTATTATTACTAGCTGACCCGCCCGGCGTTGCCCGGGTCCGTATTAGCAATATTAAACGAACTTGAAATTTGTATGATTTTATCAATAACTGGAAGCATGCAGAAATGCATTGTCTGAAATACGTCATTTTCATCGTTATAAAGTATTAAAAGGTTCTGAAAAAAAAAGAAAACTTTTAGTAATACAATTTTTAGTTTAAATCAAATGTTTTCAATATTTTATTTAATTTTATTCAAAATGAAAAAAGATTTTCTTAGCAGACGATTTTTTGTGATAAATACATTATCTGTTTTATATTTCTTCTGCTTTATTCCTTTTATTTATAGAGTTCAAAATGAAAAAAGATTTTCTTAGCAGACGATTTTCCTGTGCCTCAATTAATTATCCTCGGAATTCCTTTTATTTATAGAGATTCTGCCAAACTGTAAATTACATAGAATGTCATGCTCTTTGAGTAATTAAAATAAATTACCTTAAAAAAAAAGGAAAAAAAAGGACAAATATATATATCTATATCACTATTGAAAATGGTGGTTAAAAAAAAAAATGTCAAAATGGTATGCGAAAAGACTTTAATCGTACGGTTTAATATGTTCTAGATGTAATCCGAATATGCAAAATTTCAGGTAATTCTATTTTAAAATAAAATAAATAACTAAATAAATATATACAAAGTTCAAATTTTAAATTATGGCGGGTTTTCTTTTCACTTTCTATTGTCATGAGGGTCGAAAGTATACTACTATCATTCACTAAATTAAAAAGAAAGAGATTAAATGTACGACATGAACCATTGAGAAATAAACCCCTTACGGCATTGAGAAATAAACTCATTTATTGACTTTTAAAAAAATTGTCAAACATTTTTTTTTTTTTTAAACTTTTTCAGCAAATCAGAATATTATTAACGATCCATTTTAGTGTATTTCAGAACAGATTTTAAGAACTGTTTTTTTCCGTAAAAACAAAGGTCTTTTTTTTTCTAATGCAAAATATTCTTTACTTTGAAAAAAAAATCATATGCATATTTTTTTTCATTGGTTTTTAATAATTCTTCTATCAACACTATATTCGTTTCTTTTGTTCTTTTTTCTTTGAATTCCTTTCATAGTCGAAGTTTTCAATAATTTTAATGTGTTTTTAATGCTTGTTCAAAGAAACAGATCCTCAATTTTTATCATTTTCGTTATATAAAAGAGAATATCATCCATCAAGAGAAATATTGAAAAGAGAAAAAATTTAAAACTCATTTATCTAAAGCTTACTCACTGCAATTTTTTACACATATTTAACATCAAAAGTACACCTTTTTTTCATACAAATTTTGAAATTAAGACTGCTTGACTTATACCAGTTAAATTAAATCAGATTACATTAACCAAAATTGCTTTTTCAGGCACCACGAATTTATCATTTAAGTTAGAAAGGAAATTCCATTAAATAAAAGGCTTTCTGACGTACAAGATTAATATGATTATTAAGTGGATTTTTAAGATTAAATAAACATTACGAACATTTGTATAATGGCTTTCTTTCCCTTTTTTAGCTTTCTAGCAATAAAAAAGAATAGTGGAAGATAATTTTTTTTCAAAGCATCTTATGATATTTAGATGAATAATGATTCTCATAAATCATTTTTTTTTCTAAACCTGAAATCTAGCATTATGTAAAACGCGATTGTCATTTCATGTATTTTTTTTATTTTTTATTTATTTATTTATTTATTTATTGCGAAATCATTAATCACATACAATGTCATGTACTAAAAGTTCTTTAACAAAACGTAATTAGAAACAAATTACCCTTAACAAAAGAATAACTATAAAATGTATCACAGTTGAAAATAATGGTGGTTGGAAAAGAGAAAAACATACCAGGATGGTATATAAAATGACTTAAATCGTAGGGTATAATATACTCTTGATCTAATCTGGATATGCAGAATTCCAGATAATTCTGAAAGCAAAAATTTCAAATTCAAAATTATTATTTTTTTCTTCAGTTATACAAATTTATACAGACAAATTTTTCAATAAATATTGGACCATTTAACCACTTAACTGATTTTCGAAAAAAAAAATTTCAATAAATGCCTATTTTTTAATGTTTTTTACAGAATTTTTAAGCTTTCATCTTCAGTTTTTCAAAACAGAAATTTTTGCTTAACCCCTTGGCGACGGGAGCCTTTTACGAAATTTTTAACATTTTGTCACTGGTCTAAAAATACAGAAATGTGTTTTTTCTTAATACGAGAAAATGCTCCGATTCAATAACGAAATATTTACAGTATAATTTTACCGGTGAGAATAAACGAGGATTCTTAAGCTTTTTGCGGCACGTATACGTGTCGCTCGTCCCCAAGGAGCTTATTGATTCAGAAATATGCTCGTATAAAATCATGCAAAATTTACAATTTTAAAATTTTAAATATACTGGTGAGAATAATAAATCACGCATGGAATATGGATGTCCGTACTTAGTACGGGCAAATCATGAGTGACAAAAACACGTTACCCGTATGACGTAAGGGCAAATCAGGGAAGCTGTTAATAGTGCAAAACCATAGAACTATGAATAAAGAGAAAATGATATATCTTTAAAAGGGTGAAGCTACAACTGTAACCGGTTTCGCAATGGCTCATAATTGCCAGTATCCTTCCATCAATAAATTTGACTTAAAATTTTGTGCTTTTTTCAGCGCCTTATCAAGGCAGAATTTCAATCATAATTATGGACAAAAACAGATATTTCTTATTGGTAGAAGTTTTTCCTGTGGTAGTCAGATTCTGCATTTCCACCATATTGTGACAGTCTAAATAACATTATGTCAGTTTCAGTGAGAAGCATTATCATGCCCAGGCTAACTTCCACCAATAAAAATGAATACTAGAGTATCTGCGAGAAAAATTTTGGTGTTTAACTCATTAGTGCCTAGCGTCCCTTTTTAGGGACGCTTCAAAAGGTGCATTTAGCACTGTTTTTGACATCGATAAAAAAGAAAAGCAATAATTATTTTTTTTTAAATGATACATTTTCGTGATTAATGAAGTAAACTTAAATCGTCTAAAAATAGTGGGACCAACCAAATAAAATTTACGCAAAAGGTGCTGGGCACGAATGGGTTAACCCTTTGCGGGGCGGGGCAGGGCAAATTCATTGCTTAAGTGTTGAAATTAATGACTGACACCGGAATTTGAAAACAACTTTCTTTGAAAATAAGAAAACGCTATATTTCACGCATTTAATAAACAGTAATTTTTTTTTACTAAAATTCCGGTGCCAATCTGGTGTTTGGGAATTAAAATTAAGTGGTATATCTATGAAACCACTGCGCCGCAACTGAAATAGGGGAATTTTTCGATTCCAAATTCACTGGTTGAAATTTGTCCTATTGTAATCATAAACTTTTGATCCATTGTGCAAAATCAGTCTCCGCCTTGTGACAGCCTCCTCACTTACTTGATTCGAAACTAGTAAACATTATATGCCATCACCTATATATGACGCCAGTAGTAAATTTGAATACCGAATTAAACTTCCATCGGTAAAAATAAATATCTGTTTTTACCCATAATTAGGATTGAAATTCTGCATTAATAAGGCTTTTAAATAAGGAGAAAACTTCCATTTAAATTTACCGGCGTACGTTTTCAGCAAAAATGGGACAATGCGAAATTGGTTACACTTGAGATTTCACCATTTTGAAGCTACAGCAGTTTCTCTTTATTCATAGTTCCATGATTCCAACAAGAAGAATGAGTAGTAGATTGAGATTGGATCTGTTTTTAATTTTACATATTATCAATTATTTTGGTATTTATGTTTGACAATATGACTGCCATTTAACGCGAGCTTTTTCCCTCTTTTGAATTTTTTTGACAAAACTGCATTTTCGTGATATTTTGAAAAGGAAAATTATTCGCGAGGGAGGGATGTATTAACCACTCGAATGTCGCCGTTCGCCGCTTACTCGACTTCTGCGGTTATAAAGACTTTAGGATAGCATAATTCAATATTTTAATAATACGCCAATCAAAGTTTAGAGTTTAACCATCAAATGTTCAAATGTTGTGCATCAAATGTTCAGGCAAAGTTTCGATAACGTTAGAACAACATTTTTTGTTGCATAATATTTGTCACCATTTTTTTTTTTTTTTTTTTTTTTTTTTTTTTTTTTTTTTTTGACAGCGTAAATAAACAGTTTTTTGAATTCACATTTTACCTATCACGGAACCATAAACTCATAATTAATAAAACAATAAATATTTTTTTCTTCTGGAACTCCATGTCTGGTTGGTAAACGAAATTTTAATGTTAAATCAAGCTTAGAAGCATATAATATCATTTTATGTTGAAATATTCAAAAACATAATAAAGCCTGAAGTCGTTTGAAAACTGTATTTCCATTTAATTAAATACTTTTAGATGCTTTAATATTTTCTCATACCTAACATTTTTTCATTCCTCTCACGTTAAAAAAGCTTTTATTCTCCAAATTCAATTATTCGAACTTTCTCTCCTGAGGGCAAAATATTCAATATCTCATCACCAAAAAATGTACCGGAATTTCGTATTATTACTTCAAAACTTACATATTAAAATATCCTGATTTATACCAGTTTTAGTTAACTTTTTATAAAATGTAGCTTATAGTGAAATTCCTCGTGAAAAAATAAAATCATCAATCTTTTTCAAAAAAGTAGTAAAGATTTTTTTTTTAAATCTTTGTTTACAAAGATTAATAAATAAAAGAATTTGTAATACGTATTAAATACTCAAAACATTTATTTATTGCTTGTTTATTTGTAATGTTGCTAGACAAAAAAAAAGATAGAGCCTAAATTCTTCTTCAAATTCCAATTCAATTTAATTCAGAATATTTAATGCTATGCAGATAAATTCTTGTTTTTTTTTTTTTTTTCATTATTTTTTACATAAAAAGTTTTCATCATCCTCCCTTTTTTTTCTTTTATACTTTTTTTTCTTTTATACTTTTTTTTCTTTAAATCTGAATTCTAAACATTTAACATTTAAACATCAAAGATTCAATCGAATTTATATTTCTAGATTTCAAGATTTTTCTTTTCTTGACTTAAATAAATTTAGCTAAAATAATAAAGAACTTCATCAACAAACCGTAAATTCCTCTTTGTAATCGAAAATAAAAATATCTACATAGAAAAAAAAATTCTTTGCTTTCCAAAGAACTAAGATATGTACATAAAGGAATTTTTCATATTAAATAAACATTCGAAATTTTTATTTGATATTTGTTTAGTTGTAGTGCTGTGCAAAGGAGTAATGGAGTATGAAATCATTTGTAAAATATATTTAAATTTAACTAAACTTTTTTCTTTTATTGTTTTTAAAAAAAGCATCTTTAAGATTTTGTTCTCATTCAAAATCTTCGATTACATTTTTCTGTTTTTTTGTCATATAGTTAGAAACTTTTCAAATCTAATTAAAAGAAGTCAAAAGAATTCATTAACTTTTTTCTAAAATATCCAGGTTAATTAATCTTAAATTAAACAAATTAAATTAAATTAGATGAATACATCATCGATCTTTCAAAAACCAGTGTATTTATCATTTTAGTTTTAAAGACATTAACGATATAAAGAAATTGCATTCGTCATCTAACATTTCAACCTTAACCACTTAATCGTCGCGCCCGAAACATTCACGGGCTGCAAGTTTCACCGCTTTTATTCAAAATTGTTTGATTCCCACCAGTTTTATAAAATAGTGCAAATGTTTTTAGTTTGGTATCAATTTATTTGTCATTAAATAGATGAAAATTTTCCTTAAAAAAGTGGTGGCAATAATGAATTTGAATTTTTAAACCGTAATTTAATGCGACCATGAAGTGGTTAATAGGTAAAGAGATTTTTTATATTAAATAAACATCAGAAATAGACATGGAGGCGGCAGCATAGACAATCATTTCACTAAGTTCAAGGATGAAATTCCAGAGTTAAATATAGCTCGATTAGCACAGTAAAACGCAATCGGTCTGCCATGTCATATTTTTGTGGAAAACGCCATCTGAAAACCCAGTTTAAGCGGTTGATTCGTAAGTTTACCATTATGTTTTCCTGCAGTCAATACTATGAAAATATGGAAAACTGGGAGCAGGAAAACACAAGGGTAAACCTACGAGTCGACCCACTAAATTCGGTTTTTCTGTGGTGTTTTTCACCAAGATATGACTTGGCAGACAGATTGCATTTTAATATGCGAAACTATTTTTAACTAAATCTGAAATTTCAGCCGTGAGCTTGATGAAGTGATTGTTTGTGCTGTCGCCTCCCGTTTTAAATCATTTATTTATTAATTTGCAACTTACGGGAATATGAAAAGTATATTAATGGAATATGGAATCGTCTGCAAATAACATTTCAATGTACTTCAGTATTTTTTATTGCTTTTAATAGAAATATTTTCAGCATTTTTTCATTATTTTTACCTTTTAAACAAAAACGAAAAATCATGCATACATTATAGATTATAAAACACTTTTCAACACATTCAAAATACTCAAACAAAACTTTGTTGCTATTAGCATGAATAGCTGTTAAAATATACAATTTTTTTGTGTGTCCCTGTAAATGATCTACAGATATATATGCATATACTACATAGTATGTGTTAAAATTTAGTTCAGTTAAACGCATAGTACAGATGAAATTTTCCACTCAGAAATTTAAGCCAATAAATGGGTGTTGAAAATTTTTGTGCAGCTCTATACATGATCTATAGAACTTATACACACCAAGTAATATTTAAAGATTAATTAAATTTAAAAACACATACCACAACTAAAAACGCACTTACTGTAATTATTGATCATTTTCTTCTCTAGCCAAATCATTTTATGTGTCCCTGTAAATAAATAACAATGACATTTTATACTCACCACGTGCTAATAATAAGAGCCTTGTTGAGCATTTCAGTGTTAAATATCAATTTCAATAGATTCAAAACAGCGTAATATCATTAAAATACACCGAAAACAATTTTTCCCCATAGACCTAATGTAGCAGAATTCTTTTGAGAGGCCCTATAAATGAACCGAAAATGCTAAACACAGAGCTGCCAAGTACCGACTTTTTAGATACCAGTATTTTAATGCAGAAATTATTCTTTTATTTGATGGGAACATTTAGGTGATTTAAAAGAATAAAATTTTCTATAAGATAATAGCGGTGTGCAAAAAGAGGAAGATTTGGCAACTCTGTATACACTTCATTCTCAATACCGAACATGTCATAGTGATAGACTATAGCATACAGGGTGATTCTAAATTCATGGTGCAAACTTTAAGGACATATACAGGGCACTGTAATGATCATTTATTGTATGGGAATGTATGGGCGCAAGTGACGCGTTGAGGTACAAATACCAGTAGGCCAATTTGGACTTTATTTTTATTTCTAAACTTCTCACATTGTAAAATAAAAAAAAAAAAAAAAAAAAAAAAAAAAATACGGTACTTTACCGTGAATTATTCAGTAAATTTACGGATAATGTCACCTTTTTTTAACATAAACGGTAAACTTCCGTAATCTTTTATGTTTTACGGCCAAAACCCGTTAATGTAATAGCAAAATCAGTTGATATGGGAATAAAGTCCGTTTTTTACGGGCATTGTCTGGAATCTCTGCAGCAGTAAAATTATTGCAACAGTTTTTTTACACTGCATTCACACCAGAAAATTCCTATACTATTCTTTTATTTATTTAAGACAGACCTTTCATGATTATTTGAAAAAAAAATATTCTTCTTTGAAAATTTCTGGTATGAAATTGAAATTACATATAGTCGGCTCTCGTTAATTCGAACTCGCAGGGACCACAAGAAATGTTCGAATTATGGAAAATATGAAATGAAAACGTGCTTAATATGGTACTATTACAAAGGAAAAAATTTATAGTTTTTTTTTATTTGTTTTGTTGATTATCATTGGAATATGACTTAATATTAAACAAGAATGTGTAAATATATAAACTAATAAAAGATCAAAAACAAGCACAATGGAAGAAACATTTGAAGTGGTACTGATGGACAGATGGGGCACTAAGAAAATGGATATCAAATGCATGGGATTACATGGAATGCATGGGATTACATGTATACTCGTTCGGGAAAATTTTCACAAAAATCAAAGAAAGAAAGTTATTCAAATGATCTGAAATCCGTGAGAAAGAAAAGAAAAAAAAACAAAAATCGGAATTCTCATTAGTTCGAATTAAACGAAGTCAAGAGAAAACGAGTTCGAATTAATGAAAATTTTCAACGTTATTCTGCCATTGAAAATTTCGGGACTTCATGTTTAGTTCGAATTAAGCGAAGATTCGAATTATCCGATTTCGAATTAACGAGAGTCGACTGTATATATTTTTCCATTGAATATTATTTTATCTTAACAGTTATATTTGTTACTACTAGTATGCATTAATGATAGTATATATCTATGCATTTATTATTGTGAGTTCTTTTACAATTTGCCATTTATTAATAATGATAATAATAAAAGTTCGCTCATTTCTCTTTCACCGTTGGCGATTCTTTAAATATATATTTCACTCTTTAAATTTTTTTTTTTGGGGGGGGAGGGGTGAACAAGTTATGTGTGATAAAACGGAAAAAAATATTAGAAAGCTGTAATATTTGTTAAATCTAGTTCAAAAACAATATTTTCCAAACATCTCCAAAAACTCTTACTTATCCTATTATCATATGAATATAAATTAAATAATACACAAAATAATTATATTATTTACATTTCAGACAATGACATATTCGTTAAACTTTAGTAAATCTATGTGGAGATCTATTATTAACATTATTAAGGTAAAACTAGTTTTTTACTCAAAATTTTGAAAAAAAAAAATGGACCCGAAAGGGCTAAACAAACATTAGAAACATCTGCATAATATTGTATTGCGTGAAATGCAGAGCAAAAATAACAAGTTGGAAATTGCACGTGAAGCGTTGCAAATGAGGTGCGTTCGTACAATAACAAAGTTTTGAAAATATTACTCTCATATATCAATCTCATAAAATTGTAAATTGTGAATTACAATTAAAACGCACATCAAACAATGTTCTCCCTGTACCAGAATGGAAAACTTTTGTGTGACCTTGTAAATCAATAACAAATGTTCTTTGCACCACAAATTATGTAAAATGTATATTATAATATACTTTACAGTTGCATATAAATTTTATTAAGTTCGAATATGTGTAAGACCATTAAAATGCATTTAAAACATTTTTCCCCATTGACCGTAATGTAACTGAGTACTTTTGATTGTCCCTGTAATTAATCTATGCATCCGATTTTGATAAAATTTGAAATAACTCGACTAAATTATGTAATAATTATGTATTTTAAATTTCAAACGTATAAAATACATTTGAAACTTTTTCTCCATTGACCACAATGTAATTGAATACTTTTGATTGCCCCTGTAATTGATCTATGCACCCGATTATCAAAAAAATTGAAATAACTCGACAAAATTATGTAATAATTATGTATTTTAAATTTCAAACGATTAAAATGCATTTGAAACTTTTTCCCCATATACCGTAATGTAATGGAATACTTTTGATTGCCCCTGTAATTGATCTATGCATCCGATTTTCATAAAATTTGAAATGACTCGACAAAATTATGTAATAATTATGTATTTTAAATTTCAAACGATTCGGTTGGGTAGTTTTTGCGTTGCTATATGCGGACAGACAGACGGACAGACAGACGGACGGACAGACGGACGGACAGACGGACGGACTGAACGACCACTATAGGTGCTACGTATATACATAATTACGAACGCACCTAATAACGAAATCTCAAATATCCTGAAAAAAATACATGTATATATATATATATATTTCAATCTAAAGGAATTTTTTTAACGTTTACAAGGAAATGTCTCTAATATTATTTTATTTTTATATCATTGAATAGGTTTTCATCCTTCAATTACATTTATATGAGAGTTTTCCTCAGGGAGAAAAACATTTGATATTTAATCTTTCAAAGACAGTCAAACTTCCTGTCTTTTATTCTGAATTTTAAGATTGAATTTTCCCGATTAAACATTTCCAATTAAATTAAATTATTTAAATACACAGTTGGCTTTTCAAGAAATACTGATATGATGATTTTAATTTAAAATACAATTATAATACTGTGTTCCATCATTATTTTGCTCATTCGAATACATATGACAATTTCAGAAGCCAATGGGTAACATGTGACAAAAATTCTATTTAGAATAAATTGTGTTCAAAGACAATGGACATTAAATTTGAATATCAATAATAATTGAATGAACTGAAATAGAAAACTACCGCTTGTTTCATTGTGGTCGTTAAACTCTTATTTTAATACCTGTGAAAAAAGTATGGTACAATTTTCTTTAAATTTTCAATAAATCAATATGGGCAGGGTTCTCGTTGTCGCTCGCCATTGCGCCAAATTACGACTAAATTCTTCATTTGGCGAGTAAACAAGCGATTAGATTCGCCAAATTGCTAATGTTCAATTTTTGATTTTTCTTTCTTTTCTTTTTCTTTTTTCATACGTATGTATCTATACATACATATTTTTAATATATTTCTAGCGGATAGTTGAAAATAGATTAACAACAATCGTTGTCACATTTATAAAAACTTAGGTTATTTTAGAACATATTAAAGGGGGTGGGTACGTTAAAGCATTAATGATGATTTTTTTTTTTTTTTTTTTTTTTTTTTTTTTTTTTTTTTTTTTTTTGTGCTACATGGCGAATCTATTTGGCTAATACTTTTTTCATTTGGCGAATGGTTTTTATTTTTAATTAGCCAAATTACTAACATTGGTCTAATGTCAGCGAGAACACTGAATATGGGTAATTATTCGGCAAAAGTGGTTAGTCGCTGGAACGCAGCACATAATTAAAAAATCACTTATATTTATTCCTGACATGAATAAAGCATGTTTCTAGGTCATCTGTGCACTTAGTTCATTTTTTTACATTTTGCCACTTATAACCCTTGGCTTCTGATGTCCTCATATCTCTTACGTACCAAAAAAGGATGAAAAGGTGCGCTAATTATATACCGTTTTATAAAAAACTATAGTCATATTACAAAGAAATTGTATTATAACATACTTTAAAAACTATGTTTTACAAAAAAAAAAAAAAAAAAAAAAAAAAAAACTTAAGTTTTTTTTAAAAAATTTAAAACTTTACTTATAAATTTTATAAATTTTTTATATCTTTTCCAGCTGTAATAATATGATATTTTCGACGATTCTTTTTGTTACTTTTTTACCTTTTACCTTTCAGTGAAAAGATATCTAACATCTTTCTTTAATGCACTTCCTTAAACTAATATCCCTCATATGAGAATTAAATGGACGGATAGGGACATATCCAAAAATAAAACAATATCAGATGACACATAAAATGGCAGTTTATCTTTATTTGAAAGAAAAACAATAAAACCAAGATCTTTACATTACAGGTGCGCGGAGTACAGTTCTCACCAAACCTAAGATCAAAGAGCTAAATGGTTTTTGTCCAGAATCAAAAAAATATTTATTTCAATACGAATTGTATGAATGTAAGCAGATATTTAATTTTTATAAACAAGTTGTTTAAAAGCTATTAGCACAATGAAGTTGTGAATAAAAAAAAGGTCTATCTCCATAAAATCGCTATATCTCCATGAATGAATGTATCTGCTATTCTTACACAAATCTGTAAATATGTTGTACAGAATCTACTAATTTGTATGCTGCTGTTATAGATCATTTCGTGCTTTTTTGTCTTATAGGGAGACAGGGACGTACCTTTGGTGGGGGGGGGGGTCCTCCCCTCCCAATATGTTCATGTAGTAGAGCGCCAAAATAGGTTTAAGGGCGCCGTTAGGCACCCAGAAAAAAGGCTTTGTTAGTCGTAACAATTAAAAAATAACTTAATTTTAAATGTAAAATTACAAAGTAAGTTATTATTCACTTACAAGACATGAAAAAGGCACTTAATTTTAGATTTGTTACTACCTCTATTCCCCCACTCCTATCCCAAGAAAATTTATGCATCCGAAATAAAAAATTTCACAAACAGACTTGTAATGAATTCCAGGATAGATACACAATTATTTCATTCTTCTTATAGTAGTTGTTGGTCACCCTTAGAAATAAAAAGAAAAAAGAAGAGTGAAAACGACTGTAATGCATTTGAATGGTTCTATAATATATTTTAGTAGTAGGGCGCCACAGAAAGGTTTAGAGACGTATCAAGCGTAGTCAAGCATCTAAAAAACAGGGTTTCAAAAAGGACGCCATGGAAGGTTTAAAGGCGCCGTTAGGCACCTAAAATTTTTATTATTAATGTGGCATTCTTAGATTATTTTTTACACACACAAAAAAAGAAAAAATAATGAAATAACAGTGACGTGATTTGGAATTAATATTATTGTAAATTTAGAAGAAAATAAATTATGGTTTCAAAAAAATACAGGAGATCCATTACATTTGAGACATTTTAAGATTACTACGAGGCGCTATCCCCAGTGCGAAAACAAGAACACATTCCGGAAATGGACATTGTTCGATCACTACATGTAATTTGATCTTTCAGAGAAAAGCTCTCCCCTTATTCCAATCCAAGTTTGGTGGTCCTCGACAGGGTCATCTGACCTTAACTATTTTAACTCCCTCTTATGCCCTTCCTTGTGTGAGGTTAGATAATTTCCGGGCATCACTGCATACATCTTTGTTGTCCAGTGTCTACTGTTGTCAGATTGTACTGAAGCTAATAACGCGATTTTTCAAAACTAGCGGTTTTTTTTAGTTCAATTTTTAAAATAAAAATAAAAAGCTGTCTTTCGTAGTCGTACAGAGAGAAGAAATTCAGTAATGAGTGATCTGACTAAAATAAAACATAAAAACAAAAAACCAGGATCTTACTACAGAGAACAGAACAGAAAAAGAAATTATGAAGCGGAGAAATGATGCAAATTTATTAAAAAATTGTACAAAAAATATGATGCAGTCGAAGTTAAAAAATGTACATATTTTTCCGTTAGTTAAGCATGTTCTTAAAGTACAATGTTTATATTTCTGACGCAATTGTGAATTCATTTATTATCATAGCTATTATTAGTGGGAAAAAATCGAATAGCATTCTTAGTTTTCCGGTAAATTTAAGTTTTAATGATTTTTATTATTTATTTCCTAAACAGATAACTACTTTTTGAACAATAGTGATTTCTGAAACTTTTACGTTATTAATAATCGACCTAGTTGTAACACAGGACTGGGCAGGAATGAAGCTTTCCCCAAAATTAAAAGAAATATATGTTTAAGGGTGTACTCGAAAACTTGCTTTTCCACCTTCAACACCTCGAAATTTTTTGATAGAATTTGAGACTCATTTTTAAAAATAGAAACATGAAACTTGCTGGAGTGATTTTCGAAGAGATGTACAAGGTGCCGTATGATCTTATTTTTCGCTCAATTTATTAGAATTTGATAGATAAACAGTCATTGCTTCAGCATGGTCCTTTTTTCGTCTCCAGCTTTTCCGCTTCGGAAAATTCGGTTCACAACGCCCACTTTGACAGAATTTTTCGCACTATTTTCTGTCTTTATCAAAATATCGAGCTTTATGGCACCTTGTATAGTTTCTGAATAAGAGAATCTGCCAGTCTGATGAATTTGAGAGCAAAAATGAGTTCAAAATTAAATGCGAAAATAAGCAGTTTGGATCGGAATACACCCTTACTTTCAAATGTTTTTCGAAAAAGCAATCAAACATAGTAAGATGCAATCGAATGGAACCAAACAAATATTCATTTTTACATGATTTTTTTTTTTTTAATTTAGGTTTTTAGTATCCACATATTGCATTTTCACAGATTTCATTGTATAAAACACTGTATTTAAAATTGCAACATTATAATTAAAAATGCATTGTTACTGACCAAATGGCACTGATTCTATTCTTGCAAGGGTTACTGATCAAGTGGTAAAAAAAAAAAGTTTTTCAAAAATATTTTCAACTGAGCAATATATATATACATATATATTTTGCTTTTTTTTATAATATAATTCCTAAATATAATTTTGTTATATTTTATCAATTGTACATATACATTTCAAGTTATTGTCACTCTTCTGATAGGTCTTTTTTTTTTTTTTTTTTTTTTTTTTGCCTTGCGGTGGACATTACAGCTTAAATTTGATTTATCTGAAAAATAACAGATATCAATTAACTCTATAAGCATCACGATGTACCGACGTGCAAAGTGAACTCTTCTATCTGAAATTCCAAAATATATGTGTGTATGTCTTTATTTTAAATCGAGATTGAATTGTTCTATGCATCTGAGTATTTTCCGTCGCTAATTGCTATTGTGATAAATTACTTTTGACAAAATTTAATGATATCCGGTATTCAGCATACTATTGCTAAATTGAACATGTTGCTTAAGGGGTTAAATAAGTTTTTATTCTAATGATTGGATGAAGGGATTTGGAAATAATTGATTTTTGCTTTTAAAGTAGCCATTGTCAAAAGATAAAATTAAATTTACTTTAAACGACTGTCTTTTAATGTTAAAAAGTGACAGGAAAAAAATATATTTGATAATGTACTGTATAATTAATAGAATAACCGTGCGACAGATTTAAAAAATGCATATTAGAAAAAAATAACTATTTTAAAGTTTTGTGTTACAATTGCAGGACGATACAGATTATTTTTTACTTATATGTATTTACTGTAGAACTAAGATAATAAAAGGGAAAATATGTTATTCCATTTTACAGAAACTGCAATATTCAGTATATTTGGTATATAGACCACCGTTACTTCCTTGAAAAGGAGTCGAATGTTTATCGAGAGATTTAACATTCCTTTTTCACATTGGTGGGAGTGATAGTAGTGGCCCGATCTCGGAGGATCTCACCAGAAAAAATTAAAGGCTAAATTCAACTATATTGTCCAGCAAGTTTCGGGCGGAAGCTGCGGCTTTGAAAATACTATAACTCTATTGTAATTTGCGTTTTGTGTTTTCATTTTTCTTCCAAATACAATTGTTCTTATCATGTCAGGAGAATGAATTTAAAAATCCAGGATTCGGATTCTCTTCAATCATTCTGCATTGCCTTTTTAGACCTTGAAAAAATAAGAGCTGGGAGAGATATTTTATCAGCATATGTGCATGCACGCTTAAAATGGAAATTTAACCATGGCTGCATCACTTATATCACCTAAATAGATGCCATTGCCATGAATAAATAACTAAAGATAAAAAGTAGCATAACTAACTCCCCCTCTCCTAAAAAATGTGCAAACAATTCAAGGGCGGCAAAACATTAAAAGGCGCCAAATGTTGGTCCCCCCCCCAATAAAAATTTCAAGCTACGCCCCTGTAGGGAAATCCCAAATACTATTATTTCCTTTGATTTATTGTTGACTTTCTAGTTGTTCTCCTTATCAAATCGATGTTGATAAATAAGAGATCTAACATATTATTTTTACGTATTCTTTATAAATTCCGGAAGTATCAGACAAGTGCATTTTTAATATTCGATAAAATTTCTAAAAAAAGAAAGTGTCCGATGATCAACAGCCATATTGTGTGTATATATATACATATAATACCATTAATTCTAAACCAATATGTGAACCATTCAATTTAATACAAAATTACCACATTGAAACATGAGGAAAAAATAAAACGAATACAATCGAAATTTATAGAACCAAAGCAGAATCATCAATCCCACAAATACTTTTGGAAATACAAATAAAGTGTATGGTTTCATCTTCGCTTTTTTCGCAAGGAATTTTTATTAATTTTTCCAACTATAACAATATAACATTTTCCATGATTTTTTTTTTTTTAATTAGTTTTTACCGTTTACCTTTTAGTGAAAAGATATCTAAGATCTTTCTTTAATACACTCCTTTCAACTAATATTCCCCACATGAGAATTAAATGGAAGGATAAAGACTTGTCCAGAAACAGAACAATATCATATGTCATGGAATGACATCCTTTGAAAAAAAAAAAAAATAAAATAAATAAATAAAACAAGAGACTTCTATATTACAAGTGTGCGGGGTACAATTTTCACCAAACAAAAGATCTAATAGCTAAATGATTTTTGTCCTGAATCAAAAAATATTTATTTCAATAAGAATTGGATGAATGGAAGCAAATGTTTAATTTTTATATACAAGTTGTTTAAAAACTATTGGTACAATGGTGTTTGAATAAAAAAAAATCGTCTATCACCATGAATGTATCTGCTATTCTTACGCAAATTTGTTAACATGCTGTACAGGATCTACAAATTTGTATTCTGCAACTATAGATCATTTCGTGCATTTTTTAAGTGCGTTCGTAATTATGTAAATACGTAGCACCTATTGTTGTCGCTCAGTCCGTCCGTCTGTCTGTCTGTCCGTCCGCATATAACAACGCAAAAACTACCCAACCGAATTGTTTGAAATTTATAATACATAATTATAACATAATTTTGTCGAGTCATTTCAAATTTTATGAAAATCGGATGCATAGATCAATTGCAGGGACAATCAAAAGGATTCCGTTACATTACGGTCAATTGGGGAAAAAATTTCAAATGCATTTTAATCGTTTGAAATTAAAAACATATAATTATTACGTAATTTTATCGAGTCATTTCAAATGTTATGAAAATCGGATGCATAGATCATTTACAGGGACAATCAAAGGTATTCCATTACATTACGGTCAACGGAAAAAAAAGTTTCAAATGCATTTTTATGATGTTACACTCATTCGAACATAATAGAATTGGCATGAATCTATGAAGTATACACTAAAATATGCATTCTGTACAATCTGTGATGCGAAGAATTTTTATTATTAAATTACAGGGCCACACAAAAGTATTCCACTACATAATGTTATACGGGGAAACATTGTTTGGGGCGTGCTTTAATTATATTCAAATATTTCACATTTTATGAATAAGATATACGTTTCTGAGGTGTAATAAAAATTACTTTCTGTATATTTACAGGAACACAAAAAAGATTTTGACTACTATACTGTATCCGAAGTACGCTCTACTATATCAGCAAGATTTGAATATTTTTAAAACTTCGTTATCGTACGAACGCACCTCATTTGCTGCGTTCACGTGCAATTTCCAACTTGTCTTTTATAGTATGATCCCAAATGCTGTTATTTTCTTTGATTTGTTGTTTGCCGTCTTTTTTATCAAATCGAGGTTGATAAATATGAGGTAAAACTCATTCATTATACGAATTCTTTATAAGTTCCGGAAGAATCCTTGTAGGATTCTTAGACCTTACTTAGATTCCCGAAGATAAGTATATGTTTAAATATTCGATAAAATGTCTAAAACTTAAAGTATCAGGCTATTAATGGTCATACAGTACATACATATACAGACAGATAGATAGATTAATTACAAAGAAATTGTTTAATTTTCTATAAAAATTTTCTGTTACAAAAATGAACTTAATTGATATTTTAAGACTTATTTTTTACCAAAGGAGCTTAATTGAAATAAATTTTAAATAACTTTTCTAACTGTAACAATATGGCATTTTCGACGATTCTTTTTGTTACTTTTTTTACCTTTTACCTTTTAGTGAAAAGATATCTAACATCTTTCTTTAATGCACTTCTTTCAACTGAAATTCCTCATATGAGAATTAAATGGACGGATAGAGACTTGTCCAGAAATAAAACGATATCGTATGGCATATGAATTGATAGTTTACCTTTCTTTGAAAGAAAGACCGTAAAACATAGATATCCAAATTACATGTATGCGGGATACAGTTTTCACCAAATCAAAGATCAAACATTTTAAATGATTTTTGTCCAAAGTGAAACAATATTTATTTCAATAAGAATTGGATGAATAGAAGAAGATATTTTATTTTTATACACAAGTTAGTTAAAAGCTATTGACACAATGGAATCGTGAATAAAGAAAATCATCTATCTCCATGAATATACATATGTGCTATTTTTATACAAATCAGGCATCATGCTGCACAATATATACTAATTTGTATCCTCCAGCTATAGATTCTTTTTGTTACTTTTTTTTTTACCTTTTACCTTTTAGTAAAAAGATAGATAGCATATTTCTTTAATGCTCTTCTGTCAAATAATATCCCTCATATGAGAATTAAATGGACGGATAGAGACTTGTCCAGAAATAAAACAATATCAGATGTCATATGAAATGACACTTTATCTTTCTTTGAGAGAAAAAACAGTATGCATGGTACAATTTTCACCAAACCAAAGATCAGATAGGTTAAATGAGAGATTAATTGAGAGAGAAATGTTTCAGAATCAAAAAATATTTATTTCAATAAGAGTTATATGAATGGAAGCAGATATTTATTTTTTATGTACTAAATGTTTAAAAGCCAATGGCGCAATGGAGTTGTGAATAAAGAAGGTCGTCTATCTCCATGAAACCGCTATATCTCCATGGATAGAGTGTGGGCTATTCTTACACAAATAACTAAATAGGATCTACTTACTAACAAGGAAGGTCTCCATACGGGCATACTCAGAAAAATCTGAAAAAATTACAGAATGTTCTTCTCATATAGTTATATATGTTTATAAAAAAAATTTCGGCGGAACCTCCTTATAACGTCCGTAAAAAAATAATAAAAATTTCGTTTATTTGGCGATTTATCTCCGGTTGGCGGAAAAACGAAATTTTGAAAAATACGCTTTTACGCTTCGAATACTTTTAAAAGAAAAAGCTTTCTATGTTCAATTTATTTAAATAAGTTTAGTTTAAGTAATTTTAGTTTTGCATTTTTACTTTAATTTAAGTGTATATACGTTTATATGTACTTATAACAAAATAAAATTAATATATTTTATCATTTAAAATACAATTTAAATTGATTAAAATTGTTCCAAATTGAAAAATACACTGTTAAAAATCTGCTGTATTTTGTTGCAACGCACTCCCTTTCTTGTATAGAATACGGTTATTTGGCCGTGAAATGGGGCTTTCTCATTGGTTGGAATAGAGATATTATATACAAGCGGTGGAGTGCGTTGCAACAAAATGCAGCAGATTTTTAACAGTGAACACGGTCAATTCACTGTGCTATGGAGCATTCTCATTGGTCAGAAGAGAGATATTCCATAAAAGTAGTGGAGTGACGTTGCAGTAAATGCGGCAGATTTTTAACAGTGAAGTCAATTAAAATCAATTTTCAGATTCGTTAAAATCGTTTGCTTTTGGCGAGGAAATGCACTACTCGCCAAATCCCGCGTCGCTTTCAGCTTTTCACGCCAATTATTCCAAACTATTTTATTTTTTTTTTTTTTACATATCTAATAATGTAATTCCGCCGCTGATTTTCACTGATCCTTTATTACCTACATGAGTAGTTTAATTCGTATTTTTTTCAAAAAATTCTGAGTATGCCCCCAATGGAGACCTTCCTTGTGAGTGCGCAACTAAGTCTCTGGGTTTCACACATATGCATGGCGCTAACAACACATGTAGACGATACATATGTCTGAAGTTATGTTTTTTTTTAATAGCTTGGACATCTGTTAACAATAAATTGCCTTAATATGATTACATATCGCAATGCAAATATATTTTTCCTAACAACGAAGATGTCGAATTTTGCGTTTAAATAAACAGCGTTTGCTAGAAGTTCTGCTTTTATGTTTCAATCTGGAAAAAATTGCAGCTGAAGGACGTTGTTTGTTAACCCGGGAGGACGCGCGCAGGGCCTAAATGACCCGGAATGCGTAGGGATTTTACAATTGTAACCACTAATTTTTTAAAAGTATTCTTCAATTTATTTTATCACAAAATTTGTAAGAATTGGCTCCGTATAAATAAAGTGACTGTTATAATTTGATTTTATTGGTGACAAAGTTAAAACCATTCATACCCTGGGTAAGCGCGCGTTCTCCCGGGTTAAGGAGGCTTATGGCGAACATGCACCATCGGAAACTACCTGTGAAGATTTGTTTAAATCTTTTGGAAGTGGCAATTTCTCCGTAAAACGAAAACAATTGAGGATACCTATGCAAACATTATTAGAGAAAGATGAAACAAAAATGCAAAATTATCTTGGGGAAACATTAAACATGACTCGCCAAAGTATTTCCAAACGCTTAGATATCATGAACAAATTCAAAAGGAAAGAAAATGGATGTCGAATGAATTGACAGAGAGACAGATGAAAAATCGTAGAGCCATTATCGAAATTTTGCTTTTGCGACACCGAAGAAAGAGTTTCCTGCATCGAGTTGTTATTGGCAATGAAAAGTGGACATATTTCGAGTATACCAAATGCAAAAAAATCATGGCTTTCACCAGATGCAGCATAAATATCGAATGGCACGACCAAATCGCTTTGGAAAGAAGACAATGTCCACCGTTTGGTATGACCAGAAAGGAATTGTGCATTACGAGATGGTGAAAATAGATAAAACTGACAATGGGCATCGCTACCGAAAACAACTAATTAATTTAAACCATGCATTCTTCTAACAGCCAGAATGGGACACGAAACACAAACGAGTGATATTGCACCACAACAACGTCGTTCTATCGCAATTCCATATTCAGGATACCACCAAAATACTGAAATAGGATCTACTGCTACACCCGCCATATTCGACAGACCTGGACCCTTCCAATTATCACTTGTTCTGATCGATGGTGCACACTGTGTTCGACAATAATATGGAGCTAACTTCCTATTCTGATACATTGAATCCAGCGGTCCGCCCACGAATACAATGCCAAAGATTTTCCGACGAAAATCTTTGGCAAAAAGTATTTCCTCCCTTAGGATAGTATGGGGTAGGTATTTTCTAATTGGATTCTGTTTTAAAGTTATGACGAAATTGCTACAATTTTCACTGATATACATTCTTTTATTAAAAATTTATTGTTTTTACTTAAATTCGTCCCAAATTTTTAATTTGGTATTAGTTAAAAATAAAATTTTAGTTAAACTCAACAAAAAATAATGAAACGTATGCTAAATATTGCTCATAAAAATATCCAAAAAAGTAAAGAAATAACCAAAAATAATAAGAAGTTTTCGAAAAAGTTTGAAAAAATGCTTGTAATAATAAGAAAAATGGAGGATTCATTACGTGCGCGCATTAAGGGTGTATTTCGATTCAAGCTGCTTATTTTCAGATTTATTTTTGAATTCATTTTTGATCTCAAATACACCAAACTTTCAAAATCTCTTATTTGGAAAGTACACAAGGTGCCGTGATTGCCGATTCTTTGATAAATGCAGAAAATATTGCAAAAAAAGCAATCAAAAACAGCATTTCGAACTGATTTTTCCCAAGCGGGAGTTTTGGGAACGAAAAAAAATGTCATACTGATAAGGTAATTGTTTATAACTCAAATTCTAATGAATGGAGCGTAAAAAGACATCATGCGGCACCTTATACGTCCCTTCAAGTAATCCCTTAGCAAGTTTCATGTTTCTACTTTTAAAGTGTGTCTGAAATTGTATCGGAAAATTTCGAGCTGTTGAAAGTGGAAGAGCGTTTTTCCGAATACACCCTTAAAAAGGTGTGACGCGCTCCCGGCAGAAAGTGGATCGGTGAGTAGGCTCTCCGTATTATATAGCTCAGTGATGGTGCATGACTTCTTGGATATACTTGGCTAATTCCTAAGAGGTGCAAAATTGTTTGGATAAATGTTTTCAGTCCAAAGACGGGTCGTTTTATTCTTGCGATATTCGTGTATGTCAGAGAGATAGCTAAAATGTGTAGCTAGCGAGATACGTACACTAAAACCCCGATAATTCGGATTAATTGGGACCGAACCCAATTCGGATTATCCGGAGAATGAGAAAAAAAGAAATAAAATAAAACATACATGCAGAAAATCACCTTTATGTTAAACTTATTGAATATTTACAGACAGTAAAAATGTTTATTTTGCTTAAATCTTCCGAAAAGATTTCAGAAAAAGTTTTTTTTTTATTTAGAATACGACGATGAAACAAGTTAATGTTATGGAAATTAGCCACTCGCTTCTCAAAATTGAAGAAAAAAAATGACCAAACCGATCCGGATTAACGGGGTCCGAATTAGCGGGGTTCTACTGTACTTTCAATGAACCATTTTTTGTATTTCTCTTGAAATTTTTCATTTTTCATTGATGAAAAAATTCTGAAACTTAGTTGCTCACCTAGTATTTGTATTCTGCTGCTATAGATCATTTCGTGCATTTTGTCTTACAGTGCGATCCCAATACTATTTTTTTTAATTTATTGTTGACCTTATAATTGTCCTCCTTATTAAGTCGACGTTGATAAGTATGAGGTCAAACATGTTCTGTATAAGAATTCTTTATAAGTTTCGAAAGAATCAGAGAAGCATATTTTTAAATATTCGACAAAATGTCTAAAACTGAAAGCGTCCAGAAATTAATGGCCATATAGTATACATATCTACATATATGTGTGTATAAATATAAATAGATATATAGATAGATTAATTACAAAGAAACTGCATTATCTTCAATAAAAACTCCCCCTTTACAAAACTAAACTTAATTGATTTTATTATATTTTAAAAATTACATTTTACAAAAAAGAACTTAATTGAAAGAAATTTTTAATATCTTTTTCAACTGAAACCATATGACATTTTCGACGATTCTATTTATAACTTTTTTACCATTTAGTGAAAAGATATCTAACATGTTTCTTTAATGCTCTTCGGTAAACTAATATCACTCATATGAGAATTAAATGGAAGAATAGAAGACTTGTTCCGAAATTAAACAATATCAGATGTCATATGAAATGGCAGTTTATTTTTATTTGAAAGAAAAACAATAAAACCGAGAAACCGTCTATGTTACAAACGTGCAGATACAATTTTCACCAAACAAAAGATCAAATAGCTCAAATTGTTTTTGAACCAGAAACTAAAATATTGTTTCTATAGGAATTGGTATGAATGGAAACAGACATTTATTTTTTATATACAAATTGTTTAACCACTTAATCGTCGCGCCCGAGACATTCACGGGCTGCAAGCTATACGGCTTTCATTCAGAATTCTTTGAGTCCACCAGTTTTATAAAATAGTTTTATTCTAGTATCATTTTATTTGCCATTAAATAAGATAAATATTTTTTTTATTTTCAAAAAATTGGTGGGAGTTAATGAATTTCAATTTTTAAACCGCAATTTAATGCGACTATTAACCTTTTAACGTTCAGAGCATTTAAATTGCTAAGATATTGAAATAAATGATTGACACCGGTAATTGCATACAAATATTTTTGTAAATAAGAAAAAATGATTTTTCACATATATTATAAAATTGAATTTTTCTTTATTAAAATTCCGGTGTCGTTGTTGCATATCGGAATTCAAATTTTGTGGTTTCGTAGAGAAACCAATGAACGTTACAGGGTTAAGTGGTTAAATGCTATGGGTATATAGGATGATAATGAACAGTTAGCAAAAGGAAACAAGTCGGAAATTGAACGTCAAACGTAGAAAATGAGGTGCGTTTTTACTATAACGAAGTTTAACCCTTTCGGGTCTGTTTTTTTTTTTTTTTTTTTTTTTTCAATTTTTAGTAAAAATTATTTTTACGTTAATAACATTAACTCTAACTATCCAAATACATTAATAAGTTTTTAACTAATAATTCATTATCTAAAAGATAACGAATGTTGCAATTTCGCGCACTATTCGATCAATATTCATATGACAATAAACAAAAGAAGATTTTTTTTTGGAGATGGTTAGAAAATATTGAATTACAATAAGATGTAACTTATATTGTAACTTTCTAATACTTTTTGCACGTTATTACACATAACTCTCTACGAAAAATAACATTGATTTTAAATTTGAAGAGTGAAATATATGTTTAAAATAAAAGAATCGCAAACTGTTCAAAAAGAACTTACAAAAAATAATAATCATTATTATTTCAAAATGCCTAGCCATAAATTGAGTCATGTAGTTACATGAGTAGATTGTCATGTAGTAAATACGTTTACATATAATAATATTACTATATGTAAATACTAACAAAAGTATTCCTTAACAAAAGTAATACTCAATTAAAAGACATGTACTATTAATAGTATACCAGGCGCGAAAGGGTTAAAAATATTCAGATCTTGGTGTAAACAGTATACAGTACTTCGGATACAATATATTATTCGAAATTTCTGTGTGTTTCCCTATAAATACTATTTGCATTCTATTATACAGGAAGTAACTTGTAGTAAATTTCAGCAGCGTATACTAATTTCATAAAATGTGAAATAGCTTAATACAATTGAAACGCACCCCAAAAATGTATCCCTTTGTGTCATAATGTAACAGAATACTTTTGTGTGGCCCTGTAAATGAATAACAAATATTCTTTGCACCCTTATTGTACAAATTGTATATTATGGTACATATTTCATCGATACATATCGATTTATTATATTCGAAAGAGTGTAACATCGCTAAAATGCACTTAAAACTGTTTTTCCCATTGGCCGTAATGTAACCGAATACTTTTGACTGTTTCTGTAATTAAACTATGCATCCGATTTTCATAAAATTTGAAATGACTCGATAAAATTATGCAACAATTATATATTTTAAATTTCAATCTATTCAGTTGGGTAGTTTCTGCTCTGTTATACGCGGACAGACGGACTGGACGGCGACTATAGGTGCTACATATTTACATAATTACAAACGCACCTAAAAGGAGCTTAAAATCATGCGTCAAATGTAGATTATGAAACACTTCCGAAATCTTTCAGTATATTTTAAGGTTTTCAGTCACTCAGCTTTAGAATTCTTCTCGCTAATGTGAAATCTAGGAGTGTTTGATGCATTGTTAAAATTAAAATAGTCCTCCCTTACATTTTTCATGAGCTATATTTATTAAATAATAAGAAATATTTTTATTTTTATTTTATTTTAAATAAATACGGAAGCTTGGCAACCATGCATTTGATATGTAAAAATTAACAAACCAGTATGTTCAATAAATTTTTTAAATAGATACAATTCTATTCAATTTTGTAAATTTGATTAATAAAAATGATGTCAGGCATTATTTCGAAAATAAGATGAGATAAATTAATGAATCTTAATAACTTCAGAACTGTAGGTGGATATTTCTTTAACATAGCTGCGATTTGTGCAATTTGTATTGTGTGTAAAGGTAATATTAATTATTTTATCTCGTGAGGCCAAAAGGTTTGTATATATTATTTAACCTTCCTACCCTGAATGGGTCTAATCGACCCATAGCTATAATTTGTTTTCTACGATTCGAACCAGAACTTTTTTATAAAGAAAGTTAAATAACAGTTTAAAACATACAAGTCAATTAAATATATTAGAATGTTTTAAATAACAATTCTGGTATAGAATGTTTTTATCAAGATTGATTGAAATTTGAACATGGTAGGAAGGTTAAATAGGTCCGCAGCGGTAAACGACTTTCGCATGCCCGACATTAGGCTTCCGTCTTTTTTAAATACATGATAATAGATTATCAAATTTTCTTCTTCAAAGTAATATATTGTTTTCACTGAAAATAATGTTGGCGCATGTAATCAGGTGGTTTGACAGACAATGCATTACTTCTTTGACTATAGAGTTGGGACATTATACACACAAGCGACTATTTTTTATATTCTATCCGCATCACTTTTTAAAATGTATTCTCTGTACATACTTATACGGAAATATCTTAAGGTAATCGAACACCTTTAAAACGTAATTTTCAATCAAAATATCGATTTTTTATTTATGCAATAATATTAAAATCGACCCTTTTATCTGTTGAATTCTGCTTAAATTGTGTATGTACAGGGTGTCCAACAAATAACACCCTGATTTCAAAATTAAGTTTCTCAAAAACAAAGATCGATAGTAATATGCGGTAAACGGTTTTTTCATCAGGTAAGCTGTAAAAATCTTATACAGAAATTTCAAACAGTGAATATTTTGAAAAAAATGCGTTCTGATTGCATAGAATGCTTTGGTTTGACATTTTTCTTGTTTTAGATTGCCTGCAGAGAAATAATTTTTCAGCTTACAGTGCAATATTTGAAAGATTTTTCGAAGTAAATTTTTAAAATTTCGAAATTTCAAAAATTTAATTTAAAAGAACTATGAAATATGGCACTTTAAACCGAAAAACACATTCTCTGGCAGCAATCTAAAGCAAGAAAAAGGTCAAATCAAAGCATTCTTTGCAATCAGAACACAATCTTTTCAAAATATTTACCGTTCGAAACTTTTGTACACGATTTTTACAGATTATCTGATAAACAAACCGTTTACTGCATAATTCTATTGATCTTTGTTTTTGAGAAATTTAATTTTGAAATCAGGATGTTATTTCCTGGACACCCTGTATCTTAATTATAACCAAAGTTACAGCCATTTAAAATTACAGCTATTACAGCTTTTAAATTGCGTTTAAAAGTTATTTTTAGCTTTTTCTCAAAATGAAGAACAAACTACAAATAATTCTGTAAAATATGATACAAATTAATACAAAAATAGTCGCCAGTTCTGGTATATAAATAAAGGGTTAATGTAGTTCTGTCAATTCATATACCTCATAGAAGAATTAAATGGACGAATAGACTCTTGTCCGGAAATAAAACAATATCAGATGACATATGAAATGGGAATTTTTCTTCCATTGAAAGAAAAAACAATAAACCGAGAATCTTCTATCTTACAGGGGTGCGTGCAAAAGTTTCATCGAAATTAAGATCAAGTATCAGAAATAACTTTTACCCTTAATGAAAAACTATCGTGGTTTCAGGAAGTGGATTAATGGAGACTGACACTTCATTTCTATATACAACGATGTGATAAAAAATTATTGCGAAGTTTGATAATAAACCTCAAAGCAAATAATTTTTTCATTTCAAACTACAATCATGTTCAACTTATTCGGTTATTAATGTAAGTTGTCTCGTTCCATAATTTCTTTCAAACTTTACAATAATGAATATATATTCCGCAAATTTTTTATTGGAGAATAAAATTGAGACCTATTTATTGAATCAGAAATGCAAGGTGTCTCATTACGTAATTTTTTCATAACTTTACAATAATAAATATATTTCAAATAAATTTTGCATGGGAACGATAGTCGAGATCTACTTATTCAGTCAGAAATGCAGAGAGCTCCACTCTGTAATTTATTTCATAACTTTACAGTAATAAATACATTTTCAACAATCTTTGCAATGTAAACAAGAATTAATATCGACATGTTAAACTGAGTAAAACTTACCCGTTTTCTTTCTTTAAAATTTTTTTAAATTGTACACCTTTTCTGTTAAATTTGTCCAGTGTTGCCGTTTTTTTTTTCTGCTGGAAATGGAGTTATGAATAAAGATGTGAAGACGTGTGGTGTATTGTCTATCAGTTACGAGTAAAGTAACTGAGGAGATTTTTACAAGATGACAGTTGTTTCTTTTAGAACAGCAACGGATCAACAGTTTCTGATTAATGTCGGTGAAAACGTCCACCCGTTAATTTAAATAGAAGACTGCGTTTTATTTTAGCACCTTATTGATGAGAAATTTCTTTCACAGACATGGTTAAAAAATTCTATTTCTTTTTACTGCTGTCAGTTTACCCAGGCATAATTATCTTTTCACTTACACTGACAGGAGGATGTCTTGGTTGCCTCATCGGGAAGAAGCTATTAGCGCCGAATTAAAATCTTGCCAGTAAAAATTAATATCATTTTTTGCCATTATTTTGATTGAAATTTTCCATTAATGAGGCGTTTAAAAAAAAAGAAAGTTTCTGCATAAATTTACTGGTGGAAATTTGTAGCGGTGGTAGTAAACGATTGCAAAAGCGGTTAGAGTCAAAGCTTCAGTATTTAAAAAATATATCAGTTCCTCTTTCTTAATAGTTCCATGCTGCTAGAAAGTCGGAATAAAGAAAAAAGACTGCGGACGCAGGGCTAGCCAGGGTCACTATTTTTATATTCTGTTCGCATCACTTATATTATAAAACACGTTTGTTCTAGATTTCTCTTGCAAATTCTATCAAAATATATGTAATATATTTTTGTTTTAAAAGAGTGGTGCAAAAAAATAAAAAAAAAAAATTTAAAAATAGTCACTTATGGCGGCCCTACGAATAGAATGCATGCACGCGCCGCGCTCCGTGAATTCTGCTACTGTCCGTTAAAATAAATCACTCCGTATTTTTTTCATAACTCTACATTGTAGAGTTATGAAAAAATCTACAACAATCAATATATTTTCAACGAATTTTGCATGGGAAACTAGAATCGCGATCTGCTTACTCAGTAAGAAATACAAAGTATCTCACTCCGTCATAAATTTCACATCTTTACAGTAATAAATTCATTTTCAAAAAATTTTGCATTATAAACTAAAAGTCGTGGTCTTCTTATTAAGCCAATAAAGCAAAATACTATATCATTCCTTCATTAATTTCATTACTTTACAATAATAAATGGCTTTTCAATAAATTTTGCATTACAAACTGTAGTCGCGATCATCTTATTCAGCCAGACACATAAGCTGTCTCACTCCTTTATTAATTTCATAACTTTACAATAATAAATATATTTTCAACAAATTATGATAAGAAACTAGAGTAGCGATTTTCTTATTCAGCCAGAAACACAAGCTGTCTCACTCCTTCATTAATTTCATAACTTTGCAATACTAAATATTTTTCCAACAAATTTTGCATTAGAAACTATAGTTGCGATCTTCTTATTAAGCCACTAATATAAGATGTCCCACTCTTTCATTAATTTTATTTTTTCAACAAATTTTGCATAAGAAACTATAGTCGGGATCATCTTATTCAGCTAGTAATATAAGATATCTCACTCCTTCATTAATTTCATAACTTTACAATACTAAATATATTTCAACAAATTATGATAAAAAACTGGGAAAGCGATCTTCTTACCCTAATAGCATGCATGGTCACAGTGACGTCACTGTGAGTCACTTTGGTCACACCACATCTGTGACCAAAATGCCACCACTCACTGACGTCACATTGTGACTGAGATGTGACTTTCTTAAAAATCTTTAGAAATTTATAAATATCCTTCAAAACATGTTATTTACTTTAAAAAACATGTTTCTGACAATTTAAATATCGTCGCTTTTGTCACAGTTTCGTCACAATGTTAATGTCAAATTAGTCACAAATGGCACATTTTTCACAAATTTGTCACATTGTGACCACTTTATGAAACGTCACAAAAGAGCTCTAAAACGGCCATAACGACTTCACATTTTAGTCACCGTGACTTCACATCGACGTCACGTGACGTCACATCGACAATCGATGGTCACAAAGTCACAATGTGACTTCACAACGACGTTGCAGTGACGTCGCCATGCTTTACGGGCACAGGGGTCGCAGCGTCCCTAAAATTTTCACAATTTCCTACCACAAATTTTAAACGATAATATTTAATCTAGAATTTCATCGTAAATGTCAAATGAATCTTACACTTAAATTTCTGATTTAAAATACAAGTATAAAAGAGCGAAAATTTTAGGGATTCTGCGACCCCTCTTCTTATTCAGCCAGAAATACAAACTGTCTCACTTCTTCGTCAATTTCATAATTTTTTAATAAGAAATTTTTTTTTAACAAATTTTGCATTCGAAACTGTAGTCGCGATCTTCTTACTCAGCCAGAATTACAAGATATCTCCACTCCTTCGTTAATTTCATAACTTTACAATAATCAATATTTTTTCAATAAATTTTGCCTTAGAAACTATAGTCGCGATCTTCTTATTCAGCCAATAATGCAAGATGTCTCCACTCCTTCATTAATTTCAAAACTTTACAGCAATAAATATATTTTTCAAATAATTTAAAATACTCATTTAGGTGGTATGACATTTAAAATTCAAATATAAATTTAATCTTCATCTTATGCTATGATAATCTTTTCCGTTTAACTTAATTTTATAGTATAAAACCCTCTTTTTTCTTAAAAGCATCATTTTTCCTGACAGGTGAGTTCGAATCAGTTCCGGAGGTGGATGTGGGGTTCTGCGGTCGTACCGCGACTGGTGACAGAGTCGGAGGAACAGTCCCTCGGCCCCTCCTTCAAGCTATAAACTCTCTTTTTCCCACTACTGATGATAGAAGATATACGAGGGCAATTCGGAAAGTAACCTCCGTTTATGAATTTAAAAAACTAATGAAAGGAAACATGTTTTATTGCTTACGTATGAAAGACACGTTCTTCAGCTACTTCTCAACATAATCGCCGTATTAATTAAAACAATTATCACAACGGTAAATCAGCTTTGAAATTCCATCTTCACAGACTTCTGCCGCCGGCCTATTCAACTGCGAATATTTTTTAATTCAACTCGCGCCACTCTTTCAATCCAAAGAATTTTAACATATTCTTTTATTGATAGTGACAAATTCCGAATTGCTCTCGTAATATTTTACTTGACTCACTATTTTTAAAAACATTTTTGGTAGTAAATTTATCAGCAAATTATATAGAAAAATATGTTAACATTCTTTGGATTGAAAGAGTGGTGCGAGTTGAATTTAAAAATAATTGCAGTTGAATAGGCCGGCGGCAGAAGTCTGCGACGATGGAATTTCAAAGCTGATTTAGCGTTATGATAATTGTTTTAATTAATACGGCAATTATGTTGAGAAGTAGCTGAAGAACGTGTCTTTAATACGTAAGTAATAAAACATGTTTCCTTTCATTAGTTTTTTTTTTTTAAATTCATAAACGGAGATTACTTTCCGAATTGCCCTCGTATTATTTTTTTCTTTCAAATATAAATAAGATTAAAGATATAAAAGTAAAATGTTTAAAACAGAATTAATAGCATCCAAAAACTATATTGTAATTTGAGAAAACAGATTAATGCACTGTAGAAATTATTTGGGAATGTTTCCGAAAACAATCCGAAACTAGTCTTTTTTGCATCCGGGGCAAACATGGATTTTCACGCCCACTTTCCCCCATTTAAGCAAATTAACTCATTAACGCCCAGCGTCCTTTTTCGAGGACGGTTACAAAAACAGCAAGAAAGCGGTTTTCCCACCAGTAAAGAGGAAGATAAATATATACCTTATTTCACGAGACAGTATCCTCGATAAATTTAGATAGAATTTAATTTGCTTTTAAAAGTGGTGGGAAATACAAATTTTAAATTTTAGCGAAGAAAATAATTCGGACGTTAATGGGTTAAATTTACAAAGATAATTTACTGTGTAAAAAATATATGGCCTATTTAAAATATATAATCATAAAACGTGTTATACTGAACTACGCAATCAATTTTTCAAACATAAATTTATTAAAATCTTGACAATTGAAAAAATAATCGCATAATGCAGCATCCTTAGATTCTTCTAAGCTATGGCATATTCCAGACAAGACTATTTTAACAATATCGCGCTAAACAAAAACGTGCGAAAAATCGACAAACAAATTCTTCATTCGGCGCCCCCTTTGGATGGCGCCGGGGCACATGCCCCTCTGCCCCCCCCCCCTCTAGTTTCGAGAGCTAAAGAAATTTGGATTTATAAATGATTCTTTAAATCTTGGTAATATATAAGTTTCTCAGATTTCTAAAGATAAAGAAGGTTTTTCGGAATCATGGGAAATTTGAAAAGAGTATTTTATATTTTCGTTCGTGGTTATATGATACTTTTGTAAAATATTTTTTTTATTGTTACAGTGCGGAGTTTCTGGATATTTTCACGAAAAAACTTCAGTAAATTTTAAAATGTGGCGATACGTTTGTCGCCGTTCAATGGTAAAGTTGACATATAAATAATGATGAACAATATATAAATACAAACATCATGTATAATCGTGAATAAACATCATGAATAAAGCGTCATGTTCTCATATTTGAGTATGTCCATGTCTTCAGAAATAAATATATGCATGTTTCAAACTTGTTTCAAACTTATAATTTGGATTCGTAGCCATTTTGACGATGCGACATATTCAGATTTCAATATTTTTATAATGTTGAACAAAAATTTTTAATCTAATAATTACCAGCATTTGTTTCGTATATAGGAGTACTTGTGGTATATCTATAGAAATTTAGAAAATTCTGTCGAGACGTGGCTCCATCCGATTATGGCGCCGTTAGCTCAATGCTTCAAGGGCAGTCGATTTGATTCTTTTAATCCTTTCCGACACAGTGTGCTCAGTGTTGCCAGTGGACTACCTTTTTAAAATTCAGATTTCTTGATTGGCACCACTTTTTGAAACGGTAAATTACCTTTTGCTTTCGCCTTAATTATCTTGTCGTTGAATAAAGCTCATTTTATCATTTGTAAAAAGTGGTGCCAATCAAGAATCTGAATTTAAAAAAAGTAGCCCATCTGTCAACACTGAGTGTGCTCAGTCCGGGCACGTCTAATTTTAATTCCAAACTTGCAAACGGCATCAATAATATTTTAATAAAATTTTGCTTTTACAATGAAAGTTTAAATCAAAGAATTCCTAATTTCTAAAAAAGCCGTTTGTAAATTCCACTGACCGTCGATAATTTCTTATTTTACTATCATAATTTGTTCGTGCCAGAAAGGATTAATGAAGTTGAAGAAACATGTCAAAAGTTTTTCTGTCCCAAAGAGCCGCTTGGTAATTTCCAGCAAATCCTGAATCTGGCTGAACGATGGCAGGAAATCGTGGACTACGATGTCTCTACTTTAAAAAAGAGTACCCGTTGCTTTTGTTAAATTTGCGCATAACAACACAACCTTCAAAAATTTCCCAGAACTTTTTGCTCATCCTAGTGTTCCGTTTTGAAAATGTCGTTTTTAACACGTTGACTGCCTCGGCAATTTTCAGAAATCTGGCCTAAAATGACAATTTGATTTAATCACGTTATATTATTAAAAATTCCCATAAGTATTTTCTAATATAAACTCTAAAGTTGATTTCTCTTGTAAATGTTGTTAAAGAAAGTGTCAAACATTTCTGCTTTTTAAAAGTGGTGCGGTTTACAAAAAATATAATTAACACATTGACTGCCGACTACTAGATAACTCGTAGTTAGCTTAATAGAAAAGGACGCAACCTACGAGTTATCTCGTAGTCGGCAGTCAACGTGTTAAAGTGTAGACAGACTATATGATAATAAATTAGAAAACGGATGAAACTCAATTTCGGCCCTTATGATCTACTGTCGGAAAAAAATTCAAATTTCTTTGTGTATATCTGTATTATATGATCTATCGATTTGTTTATTCAGAATATATTCAATTATGTAAAACGTAAAAAAAAAAAAAAAAAAAAAAAAAAAAAAGTCAATTTTTTTTTAAATCAAAAAAATAAATAAATAAATAAATAAAAAGAATATTGTCCTGTTAAACTGATGGCATTGAGCTCAGAGGCTGTATCTAAATTTTGAACGAAAACTGATGAATCTGCTTGAAAACCCCATTTAAATAAATTAAGGGGAGGGGCATTTGCCCCCGTTCCCCCTCTTATACATATCGCTTGAACTCCAAAAACTAATCAGGGAAACGCCTTACCAGAATATATAGATATCCAAATTTTCAAGTGAATAGGATATTTTTATCATGAGTTGTCGTGTTACGCACATACGCACATACAGAACGGACGGGCACATAAGCTCTCAGACTTTGATAGCCTGTGAGCTAAATAATAATAATAATAATAAAATCCGGACGTCACAAGGTTTCAGATATGTCTCAAATATCTTTAACCAGATAGCAAGAACCATTCTCCAAATGGTTAAAAAATGTAATTTAACAATTTTTAACTACCGTTTAGAAAATGATATTTTCAAAGACTAAAATTTTAGATTTATAAATAAATTCTTTATTTAAAAGAATAATAATAATTAACATAATTTTTATGATGTTCAAAATGTGGCTTACATAATCACAGAGTCATATATTACATATGCCATGGATTAACCATTAATATTCCTGGACCAATCATAAAGAAATTGTAAATGAAATTCCATTTTTACATTTTTCGGTGTTGCAAATTTTTAAACTTCTAAATATATCGCATTTTAAACTTTTACACCATCGTATAGAGAAAAATTTTCTTTTAAATGCAGTTTGTTTGAAAGTTGTATCTAAATTTGTTTTTGAGTTATTAGTATTATCATTGTAGTTTTTAATACTTTTTTGTCATCGTCGCAACAATAGTATTCCATTTCTGGACAATAAACATGGACGAATCGGAAAACGAATAAAATCCGGACATCACAAGGTTTCAGATATGCTTCAGACATCTCTAGGCCGAGAACAACAACCATTTTCCAAATGGTTAAAAAATGGAATGTATTTGAATTGTTTAGCACAGTCCTTTATATAACCATTGTAATTTATACACACCAAGACGCATACTACATTGAAAACACATTCAGCAATTATAGATACCAGACAATGCTGTAAATGAAAACATTTGTTTGCCCTTGTATATGAATAACAAACGCTATACAGAAACCTTGTATGCACACTCTATACAACATAAAGCATCTTTTAGTGCACCTCAAAAATGCATTTCAAGAAATTGACAGTATTTACGCAAGTTTGGTCTCGGGCGGACGGACTGACGAACTGAATTCTTAAAAACTTTTTAAATATAATAAAAAGTGTAAAATATATATATATATATGTATATTTGATGATTGTCTTGAAAAACACACTTAATTTCATGACTTTAGTATAATTAATACGAATTTTATAAAGTTTGCTCGCAAAAAACTGCAAAATTTGAGAATAAGATTTTATTTTACAGTGTCTCTTTAACAACAAGTATCTAAACAGAACTTAGCACAGTGCCTCATGAGAGTACTAAGTAGTCGTATAGCAGATTTACGTTTGACTTCAACATCGTATGCGCCAAATATTGAAGCATTCCATATTAACCGATATTAATTGTGGAAAATGCACAAAAACGTCATTTTGATTGTATTTTGTGGCAACATAACAATGTAAAATAACAATACACCATAAACAAATAAATTTTAATAATCAGGTATTGTTCTATTAATAGTTTATGGTATAAGAATTTTGGGGTGTTGTTGCTTGCTAGAGATATAGCACTCCAAACATACTAGCATTTCACTTTTTATGAAAAATGGCATTCACAATCTTGAACTTTGACATTTTCTATAGGAAAGAGAAAATGTTTCAGGGCTTCAGAATTGCACATTATTCATTAAATATGATCTACTTCAACAGAAAAAAAAGCAAGTAAATCAAAAAATACAGCTATCGCACTTCGTCTGATTTCAAAATAATGGCTCTTAAACTTTAAAATCTTAATATTTCTCATAAAATGTAAAATATGATTTTGAAATATGTAACTGAAATCGGATCCTGATGTAATTACCTTGCTTTAAAAATCTTATTAAGCTTTCCATAAATATTTCAAAGAAGTATTTTATTTCCGATTTTTATTCAAACTGCATTTTTCTTCGAAATATTTCTCTGTTTTATTTAATTTTTAGTATGAAAACATAATCTGGGATAGATTGAATTTTGTAATTTTCTATTTGCTTAAAAAACAAAATCTATAATGCTATTGTGAACTAAGGTTTTATGTCATTTGCTACAGAATTTTTTGTTACATAAATGTAATTTAAGGAATATTTCTTTGAATAAGCTACAACAAAGGATTCTTTTATATTATTTAATAACGTTATTTATAAGCTTTTTAATGTAGAATAGTGAAATATCATACAAGAATTTTGTATTTATAAGAAAGTATAGTTTTAAATAAAAAATTATAGATGATATTTTATATTTTAATTGTTGTAATAGTTTGAAATAACGTAAATAACTTAGTTTTCTGTTGTTGTTGTTTTTTTTTTCCATCTTAAGCAAAAATGTTTCTGCATATTTTATAAAAAAAAAAAAAAATCGAACATAGAATAATGCTTTAAAAAGGAGTTAAGGAAAAATTGAAGTAATTCTTAAATTGTTTGTTTCTAAAACATTTTTTGTGCTTTATATAATTATATTATTTTGCAAAATTCGGGTTCCTATTATATAAAGAAACGAAAAACGGCTGATAGATTGAAAAAAAAAAGGTTTTAGAATCATTGTATTAAACTTTAAAATTTTAATATTACTGGTATTTTGCAATAGTTTAAAATAACGTGAATAATTAAGGTTTTTTTTTAAGCAAAACGCTTCTGCGTATTTTATAAAATTTCGAGCATAGAATAAGACTTTAAAAAGGAGCTAAGGGAAAATTGAAGTAATTCTAAAACATTTTTTATGTTTTATATAAATATATTATTCTGCCAAACCTGGGTTGTGTCATGTTTTTTAGCTTTTTATATGTGATTCTTATTTATTTTTTGTCACTGAATCAAAATATATGGTCTTTATCTTTTGACCATCACATCAGATTTTTTTGCAAGTCATATATTTCAAAGTTAAAAGAAAAAAAATGCGAAAATCTGATACTATATTGTAGAGTGGTGTTTAACCTTTTTAGCTTTCTATAATTTATTCTTATGTATTTTGTAGCGCTGAATACGAAAAGGATGTTGATTTTTTACCACTATGTCAAGATTTTTTGCAAATCACAAATTTATTAAATTTAATAAAAAATCGAATGTTGCAAAAATTTTTTTTTTTTTTTTTTTTTTTTGAACAACATACGTCTGATTTGTGTGCTCGACATGAAGCCTGCTTATAAATCATCGTCAATATCACAGGGACGAGATAACACAAGGAAATTTTACAATACAAGAGATATATAATCGGCAGCTCCACACAAAGAGTGCGTGCAATGGAGCCAGTGGGATTCGAATCCCCAACCTCCTACGCTCGAAGACGATTAGAGGCGTGGTGCTTTGACCACTCGGCCATGGAGGCCCCAAAAATTTATACTTAGAAAATAGATGTAAAACTTTCTTTATTCATAATAATTTACTTATGTTTAACAGCATCATTTATACAGCTAAATATGTAAAATATTGTGTATTTTAAAATACTTACAATTTTATTCCATATGTAGAGTTTTTTTTTTTTTTTTTTTTAAGTACTAATATTTTGCTTCGCACTTTTCCTATTATACTCTTTATGGGGCTCATGTGCTGTCATCGAAATACTGAAAACCAGAGGACACGAATTGTGACGTCATCAGTAATCGACCGACTTCTCACTAGTCTTAGAATTCATACCGGATTTTTTTTTATTATTTAATTTTATTCTATTGTCAAATATCTATCATTTTATAAAACAATAATAAGTATTTAAACTTACTAATGATAATTCGGAGTTCCTAATTAAAAATTCGGCTAAATGCGGAAAGCTACAGTGTTGCCGCATCTGGCCGATTTGTTATTTAGGAATTCCGAATTCTCAAAAGTAAGTTTAAATATTTATTATTGATTTATAAAATGATAGATATCCCACAAATAAAATAAAAGAAAATTGTTATTCAAAATTATACTGTGTGAATCCCAACACTAGTGAGTCGATTAATGATGACATCACAATTAATATCTTCTGGTATTGAGCATTTCGATAGTAGCAGCTCACCTCGGTATCCTCAGTTATTTTGGCAATTGAGAAGTGTGGAAATTTAATGAGCTGTTAATTCTTAAACTGGCTCAATCCAAACTTTTATGTATTACGTATATAGAAAAATGGACAAATCTATATTCTTTAATATTCAAATATATTAAAACCTCGGAATAGCATAAACCTTAATGAAGAAATTCCTGCATCTGGTCCGGATGTTCTTAATTTTTTTTTTTTTTTTTTTTTTAGCACCTGTTCGAATCTACGTCACTTCCTCCAGTTTTAGCCAATCAGATTGCTGAACTCGGCTGAGCCAATTTAGGAATTAACGGCTCGTGGAAATTTATCGTAGATGTGTTTAAATGCTGCCATCAAAATACTTTAGGCCAGAGAACACGTGATGTGAAATCATTATTACTCGACGACTTCTTACTATAGTGTTGGGATTCACACCGGAAATTTTTGAATAGCAGTTTTATATTATTTTATTTGTAGAACATGTAACATCTTACCTTCGACTTTAAACGGAAGGAATTTTTCGGATCTCGTTCAATCAAATTTCTCTTGCTTTATACATCTTCAGATTTTATGTTGCACGCAGATTTGTTTCTGCAATTAGATTTTTTATATCAGTACGATATCATACTTGCTAGACATTCCAACCTACCCAGAGCCATGCGAAGAGGGGGGCGGTCACCCCAAGCGCAAAAAGTGAGGGGGTGCCAGATTTATGCTGCCAACTTGGTTTACTTCTTCTTTTCTTGTAAAATATATATTCATATATGTACTAGGTGTGCAACTAAGTTTCTGGTTTTCACACATAGGTGGTTCTAATGACACACTTAGAACACATGCATGACTGACGTTATATTTTTTCAGATAATTCATTTCACTTTGAGAATTAAGTGTTTAATTGTTTATGTATTCAGTTTGTCTGCCTTTTTGTCCACGCTCCAACTCTCGTAAACATACTCGGATTTTTATGCAACTGATAAACATTTTCTTAGTCACAGTCACCAAGGCATGCTTGGTATTGCATATGAAGTATGTTCTTTGAGAATTAATTTTACTTTAAGAATTTTTTTTTTTTTTTAAGAATTAAACTGAATTTCTTTTAAAAGTTTCGGTGTTCTTTGAAAAAACAACAAAGCATTACAATCGATAAACTAAATTTCATAACTTTCTGTTATGCTTTAAAAATAAAAATTCTAGTGCTACTGTGAACAATTGTTATTATATATTATGACATTGGAATTTGATGTTTTAGAAATATATTAAAAAACTTGTTTTTCTTTAAATATGCTTCGCATATTAAGAGAATGTAAAGAAAGATTATTTTTTATTGTGTATCGAACGATATATTGCTTCTGGAAAGAAGTATATAAGATTTAAGAAAATTCCCCAAGAGAAAATTTTGTTTTTATAATCGTCCTAGTAAAATTCTGAATAATGTAAATAATTTTGATTAAAATTTTAGATAATGTAAGTAGTGACGAAAATGAAAATTCGAGAGAACATTTTCCAGAAGCTATGTTCGAGAAATTCGTGAATGTTTTCTTTAAATTATAGTCCAGATTTCATTCTTTTCTTTATTTTCACAATCACACACACAGAAATTAACATATAAAACATAACTATTTACATAAAACAAAGATATATTTTTACGAGGAAGTAACACTTTTTCCTCACATCGTGAAATAAAAGTAACTGCTGATTTTTGGAAAAATATCACGTCAGGATTTTCAAGCGCCGACGCAACGGCGGTCTTTTTCATTTGATTCACACATGATTTATAATAAATTGTTTTGATAAAAAAAGAAAAGAAAAAGAAAAAAAGAAATGACTCCATATGTTTCGTCATTATTAGAACCATAAAATGATATTTTAACCGCTTTCCTGATTGACCCGTATGTCATACGGACAACGTGTTTTGTTTTTGCCAATCATGATTTGTCCGTTCTACGTCACTTACGGTCATCCATATTAAAATCATGATTTATTATACTCACCAGTAAATTTTTATTGTAAATTTTGCTTTGTTTAATTCGAGCATTTTTCTGATTCAAGTAGGCAAAAGTTTCTATTTTAAAAAACCGGTGATAAAAGATTAAAAATTCTGTAAAAGACATGAAAAAAAATAGGCATTATTTGAAAGTTTTTTTCAAAAATATTGATCATTTAAGTGGTTAATAAAAACGTATGTTTAAAAAATGCATTGCACTTTTTTTGTAATTATATTTTATTTTGTACTTTTATCGCGTTCAAAATAATTTCTTTTTAAGCATTATAATAGGTTGTCTGTCCATGCTCTAACTTCCTAAATATACTCGGATTTTCATGCAACAAATAAACATAGTCATGTTCTTTGGTAACTAATTTTATTTTGAGAATTTTTGCTCTCGAAGAATTAAACTGCTTTTTTTTTCTTGAAAAAAGTTTCGCTGTGAGTAAACATAAAAGCATTGCAATCGATAAACTGAATTTCTTAACATTCTGTTATTTTTTAAAAATAAAAATCCTAATGCTACTGTGAACAATTGTTATATATCATGACATAGGAATTTGTAGTTTTAGAAATATATTAAAAAACTTTTTATTTCTTTAAATAAGCTTTGCATATTAGGAGAATGTAATGAAAGATTATTTTATTATTGTCGAAAGATATTGCTTCTGGGAGGAAATATATAAAAATTAAGAAAATTCCTCTGGAGAAAATCTTATTTTTATAATCGTCCTAGTAAAATTCTATGTACCGTATTTACTCGTGTATAACGTGTAGTTTTTTTTTTTTTTTTTTTTTTGAAAAAATTAAGGCAAAACTTGTTTTTGCGCGTTATACATAGAATACTTTTTTTTATTTTTTGAAGTAATTACATGATACATATATAAATTAAGAAATACATTCAAAGAAGACATTAAAAATAGGAAAATCTTTCTTAATAGAAATATTGTAGCATCTTTATTTCACTTCTTGCACTTTTTGATACAAAAACAGTAGTAACATTATTTAAACGCTAATTAGCAATTCTCATTGCAGTCAATCACTACTATTCCCCCTCATTTATTCCCTACCCGAAGTCTAAAAATATATTTTCGCCTTGTTTCCTGGAGTAACTGAATATTTTTTTTCGACTTTCTTTACTTAAATTCTTTGGCCACTCATTTAGTTTCAAACCAAATTTGTGGTGCGCGTTATATACGAGATTTTAAAAAATCACCATTATTTCATGTAAAGAAAGGGGTGCGTGTTATACACGCGTGCGCAATATACATGAGTAAATACAGTAATGTAAATAGTTTTAATTAAAATTCTAGATAATGTAAATAGTTTTGACTAAATTCTAAATAATGTAAATTGTTTTGATTAAAAGGAAAAGGAAAAGAAACGATTCCATATGTTTCATCATTATCAGAACTATAAAATGATATTTCAACCGCTTTCCTGATTTGCCCGTATGTCATACGAACAACGTGTTTTTGATAATCATGATTTGCCCGTTCCACGTCACGCACGGTCATCCATATTAAAATCATGATTTATTATTTTCACCAGTAAATTTTTATCGTAAATTTTGGTTTGTTTAATCTGAGCATTTTTCTGATTCAATTGGGCAAAACTTCTGTTTTAAAAAACTGGTGATAAAAGACTAAATATTCTGTAAAAGACATGAAAAAAAATAGGCAGTATATGATTTTTTTTTTTTTTTTTTCAAAAATATTGGTTATTTAAGTGGTTAAAAATATATATTGCACTTTTTGTAATTATATATTCTTGTCTACTTTTATACCGTCCAAAATAATTCTTTTTAGATATTTTGTCTGTTCACGCTCTCTAACTATCGTAAATATACTCGGATTTGTACACAACTGATGAACATTATTTAGAGTGACCAAGGCATGTTTGGTATTGAATATGAAGTATGTTCCTTAAGAATTAATTTTACTTTGAGATTTTTTTTCACAAAAACTGTTTTTTTTTTTTTTTTTTTTTTTTTTTTTTTCAAAAAGTGTCGGTGTTCTTTGAGAAAACATCAAAGTATTACAATCGATAAAATTAATTTCTTAACTTTCTGTTACGCTTTAAAAATAAAAATTCTACATGCTATTGTGAAAATATTTATTATACTTTATGACATTGGAATTTGATGTTTCAGAAATACATTAAAAAACTTGTTTCTCTTTAAACAAGTTTCGCATATTAGGATAATGTAAATAAAGATTATTTTATTATTATGTATTGAAAGATATATTGCTTCTGGGGGGGGGGGGGGGAATATATAAGATTAAGAAAAATTCCCCAAGAGAAAATTTTATTTTTATAATCGTCCGAGTAGAATTCTAAATAATGTAAATAGTTTTGATTAAAATTTTAGATAATATAAATAGTTTTGATTAAAATTCTAAATAATGTAAATTGTTTTGATAAAAAGGGAAAGAAAAAGAAATGATTCCATATGTTTCATCATTATTAGAACAACGAAATGATATTTTAACCGTTTTCCTGATTTACCGTTTGTCATACGAACAATGTGTTTTAACCAATCATGATTTGCCCGTATCACGTCATCTACGGTCATCCATATTAAAATCATGATTTATTATTCTCACCAGTAAATTTTAACTGATTATTAAAAACGCAGGGCTCTCAAATGGTCCGCGAACTGAACATCAATATTTTCTTAGAAAGATTTTCGTTTTATATTTTTCGTGCAAATTGCGTTGAAACCACCTTCGGAGGTTAGTTTTAGCAGAAATGCTGTAGAAACCTACTGTAAAATTTTCTGATAAAAATTATTGGTATTCAGTTCGCGGAGCATTTGGGAGCCCTGAAAACGTATTAAAACTAGTTGGATGTGTCAATCCCGAAACTTTCTTCTATCTCATAAGTACATTTTAATGTATATATATATATAAAAAAAAAAAAAAAAAAAAAAAAAAAAAAAAAAAAAAAAAAAACGTGGTGACCCCAAAGTTACCCACTATCGAATTTCCTCGAACATTTGACCTAGCCTAATGAGATTCTGGTATCCGAAAAGCCTAAAACGCAAAATTTAATTAATATTCTGAGAAAAGGAGCTTAGTTGTGCCTCATCTTGGGTAATTTGTACTAAAACCTAATAAGCATCTATTGATGTCAAGACCTAACAGAATCTGAAATTTGATGGAATTTCGTCCATTAGTTCTTGAGATATAATTATAAGAAAAAATTTGCAAAACGTAGCACAGCAACACCATATCTTGGACAATTTATGCCAAAATGTAAAAAAAAAAAAGTCTAATTATGTTATGATGTAAAAGAATCTGAAGTTTGATGAAATTCTGTGCATTAGTTCTTGAGATATAGCTAGTTTTTTTTTTTTAAAAACGTGTAAATTATAGCACAGCAGCACGATCAGTTGAAGGATTTATAACAAAACATAATCATCGTGTAATTATGATATACATCATTTTGTAACAAAATCTGAAGTTTTATGAAATTCTGTGCTTTGGTTGTTGAGATTTGGTTGTTGTTTGCTATCGGAAAAATCGTGCAAAATGCAGCATAGCTGCACCACCTGTTGCAAGGTTAATACCAAAATGTAATCAGCGTCTAATTATGTTATATATTCTAGTGTAACAGAATCTAAAATTTGATGAAGTTCTCTGCATTACTTCTTGAGATATAGCAATCGCAAAAATCGTGCAAAATGTAGCATAGCAGCGCCACCTATAGGGTAGTTCACACCAAAACCTTATCAGCGGCTATGTATCTCAAGGTATCGCGGAATCTGAAGTTTGGTGAAATTCTGTGCATTAGTTTTTGAGATATAGCTATCATGAAAAACATGAAAAACGTGGCATAGCAGCGCCACCTGCTGGCCAATTTACACCAAAACTTAATCAGCGTCTATGTACATCAAGGGGTCACAGAATCTGAAGTTTGGTGAAATTCTGTGCATTAGTTCTTGAGATATAGCAATCTTGAAAATCATGAAAAACGTAGTATAGCAGCGCCACCTGCAGGCCAATTTTCACCAAAAACCAATAGGCACTAATTCATATCAAGGTCTAACTGAATATAAAATTTTATTAAATTTCGAGCATTAGTTCTTGAGATAGAGCGCCCACAAATTTTTTGTCACATACAGACAGACAGACTCACAGACAGACACACAGACTCACAGACAGACGGACAGACTCACAGACAGACATTTTCTAAAAATAGTCAAAACGTGTTCAGGACCTTCTAAAACGTATAAATCCGTCGAAAACCGGAAGTCGAAAATTTTCATGAATCCAATACTTTCTTCTTGTAAAGATAGAAGAAAGTAAAAATATATATTGCACTTTTTTGTAATTATATTTTATTTTCTACTTTTATAGCGTTCAAAATAATTTATTTTTAAGTATTATAATAGGTTGTTTGTCCATTCTCTAACTTCAGTAAATATAGTCGGATTTTCATGCAACAAATAAACATTATTTACAGTCACCAAGGCATGATTGGTATTGTATATGAAATATGTTCTTTAGTAATTAATTTTATTTTGAAAATTTTTGTTTTCAAAGAATTAAAATGTATTTTTCTTTAAAAAAGTTTCGCTATTCTTTGAGAAGATATCAAAGCATTACAATCGATAAACTAAATTTCGTAACTTTCTGTTATGCTTTAAAAATAAAAATTCTGATGCTACTGTGAACAATTGTTCTTATATATTATGACATCGGAATTTGATGTTTTAGAAATATATTAAAAAAACTTTATTTTTCTTTAAGTACGCTTATTATATTAAGAGAATATAAAGAGAGATATATTGTTTCTGGGAGGAAGTATATAAGATTTAAGAAGATTCCTCTTGAGAAAATTTTATTTTTATGATCGTCCTAGTAAAATTCTGAATATGTAAATGGTTTTGATTAAATTCTAAATAATGTAAATTGTTCTGATTAACAAAAGAAAAGAAAAAGAAACGATTCCATATGTTCCATCATTATTAGAACTATAAAATGATATTTTAACCACTTTCCTGATTTGCCCGTATGTCATACGAACAACGTGTTTTTGCCAATCAAGATTTTCCCGTACCACGTCATGTAGGGTCATCCATATTAAAATCATGATTTATTATTCTCACCAGTAAATTTTTATTGTAAATTTTGCTTTGTTTAATTCGAGCATTTTTCCGATTCAATTAGGCGAAATTTTCTGTTTGAGAAACCGGTGATAAAAGATTAAAAATTCTGTATAAGACATGAAAAAAATAGGCATTATTTAAAAAGTTTTTTTTTCAAAAATATTGATTATATAACTGCTTAATAAAATAAATTTAAAAAATATATATTGCACTTTTTTGTAATTATATTTTATTTTCTACTTTTATAGCGCTCAAAATAATTTCTTTTTAAATATTACAATAGGTTGTCTGTCCATGCTCTAACTTCCGTAAATATATTCGGATTTTCATGCAACAAATAAACATTATTTACAGTCACCAACGCACGTTTGGTATTGTGCATGAAATACGTTTTTTGGTAACTAATTTTATTTTGAGAATTTTTGTTCTCAAACAACTAAAGTGTATTTTTCTTCAAAAAGTTATGCTTTTCTTTGAGAAAACATCAAAGCATTACAATCGATAAACTAAATTTCGTAACTTTCTGTTATGCTTTAAAAATAAAAATTCTAATGCTACTGTGAACAATTGTTATTATCTATTATGAGATCGGAATATTATGTTTTAGAAATATATTAAAAAACTTGTTTTTCTTTAAATAAGCTTCGCGTATTAGTAGAATGGAAAGAAAGATTATTTTATTATTGTGTATCGAAAGATATATTGCTTCTGGGAGGAAGTATATAAGATTAAGGAAAATTCCCCTAGAGAAAATTTTATTTTTATAATCATCCTAGTAAAGTTCTGAATAATGTAAATAGTTTTTATTAAAATTTTAGATAATGTAAATAGTGACGAAAATGAAAATTCGAGAGAACATTTTCCAGAAGCTATGTTCGAGAAGTTCGTGAATATTTTCATTAAATTATAGTCCAGATTTCATTCTTTTCTTTATTTTCACAATCACACACATAAAGATTAACACATAAAACATAACTATTTATATAAAACAAAGATATTTTTACGAGGAAGCAGTAACACTTTTTCCTCACATCGTGAAATCCAATTACTTCTGATTTTTGGAAAAACATTGCGTCAGGATTTTCAAGCGCCAACGCAACGGCGCCTTTCAGTTGGTTCACACGTGATTTGTAATAAATAGTTTTGATTAAAATGAAAAGAAAAAGAAAAAAAAAACGATTCCATATGTTTCATCATTATTATTAGAACTATAAAAAGACATTTTAACCGCTTTCCTGACTTTCCCGCGTATGTGATACGGACAATGTGTTTTTGCTAATCATGATTTGCCTGGACCACATTACGTACGGTCATCCATATTAAAATCATGATTTATTACTTACCCATCATACGTAGTATAGGGTAACTCTTGCAATCGTTTTGAAAATCGAAAAAAAAAAAATTGACGGATTTACACGTTTTAGACACTGGAGATTTCGAAAAACATATTTTTAGAAAAAAAAATTTGCCGTCCGTCTGTCTGTCTGTAAACGCTCTATCTAACAACAAATTGAGATAGAGACTTGAAATTTTGTAGGTACTTAGTATGTATGAATGGGACGAAGCCTGTTGAATATCAGCAACCTCGATTATCCGGAACTATTTTTTCCGGATTCTCGAAAAATTCGTTCTGATGAAAGGTATATAAAAATTTTCGAATTTTTTTATTTTAAGGAATGCATGTAAAAGGCAATAAAAAAACACAAATTTTGTATAAAAAACGAAGTCGATCGGATTATTAGTTGTCGAGATATTTGTAATCCTGTTTTCCACATTCTTCGATTTTTCATGACTCTGTATTTCATTCAAATTTCAATTCAGATGTATATTTTAATTGAAAATGAAACGCTTAATCCGACGCAGTAAACTGTTTGTTAATATGATTATTATTTTTGGAGTTATAAGGATGTTTCTTTTACGTAGTTTGGTACTTCTTGAGTAGGTTGGCGGTTTATATAATTTGTTGAAATTGAACTCCTTCGCGACGGGAGCCTTTTACGAAATTTTTAATATGTAATCACCGGTTTTTAAAAACAGAAGTTTCTGTCTTATTAAATCAAGAAACTACGCCTATTAAATAAGGCGAATTTTTTAGTAAAATTTTACTGGTGAGGATAAACGAACATTCTTAAGCCTTTTTGCGGCACGTATACGTGTCGCTCGTCCCCAAGGGGTTAACTGATCAATAATATTATTTTAAAAAACTTTCAAATAACGCCTATTTTTTCATGTCTTTTACAGAGTTTTTAATTTTTTACCACCGGCTTTTCAAAACAGAAATTTTTGCCTAATTGAATCTGAAAAATGCTGGAATTAAATAATGCAAAATTTACGATAAAAATTTACTGGTGAAAATATTAAATCATGATTTGGAAACGCACGGGCAAATCATAATTACAGGGGTCGTAGCGTCCCTAAAATTTTCACACTTTCCTACCACAATTTTTAAACGATAATACTTATTGTTGAATTTCATAGTAGTCGTTACAGGAATCTGACACGAAGATTTTCGATTTAAAATACTGGTAGAAAAGTGCGAAAATTTTTTTCACACTTTCCTACCACAATTTTTAAACGATAATACTTATTGTTGAATTTCATAGTAGTCGTTAAAGGAATCTGACACGAAGATTTTCGATTTAAAATACTGGTAGAAAAGTGCGAAAATTTTAGGGATGCTGCGACATCTGTAATTAGCAAAAACACATTCTCCGTATGATGAACGGACAAATCAGGGAAGCGGTAAAAAAATTATTGCACTCTTTTTGCTTTTATATTTTATTTTCTATTTTTATAGTGTTCAAAATAATTTGGTACTACAGTCGACTCTCGTTAATTCGAAATCGGATAATTCAAATCTTCGCTTAATTCGAACTAAATATGAAGTCCCGAAATTTTCAATGGCAGAATAACGTTAAAAATTTTCATTAATTCGAACTCATTTTCTCTTGACTTCGTTTAATTCGAACTAACGAAAATTTCAATTTTTCATTTTTCTCTTTTTTCTCACGGATTTCAGATCATTTGAATAACTTTCGTTCTTTGATTTTTGTGAAAATTGTTCCGAACGAGTATACATATAATCCAATGCATTTGATATCCACTTTCTTAGTGCCCCGTCTGTCCATCAGTGACGCTTTAAAATTTTCTTCCATTGTTTCTAATCTTTTAATTAGTTTATGTATTTATACATTCTAATTTAATATTAAATCATATTAATGATAACAGACGAAATAAATTAAAGAAACTCAATAACATTAATTCCTTTGTAATAGTACCATATTAAGCTTGTTTTCATTTTAAATTTTCTTTAATTCGAACTTCGGATAATTCGAACATTTCTTGTGGTCCCGACGAGTTCGAATTAACGAGAGTCGACTGTATTTGGTTATCCCGTCGACCAGAAAACGATCGCCAAACTATAAGATTAAATGCCATAATGGATGATCGTGAATGTCACATTCAATGACATTAAATACAATATAATTAAGTAATTTTTATTTCCATGTTTAATTTGTATTTTTATTAATATTCTACTAAATATTTGTTTTTTCGTTATTTAAAATAAAAATTATGTCAATATGTATAATTTGGATATTAGTTTGGCGATGTGTATAATTTGGAAAAATTAGTCGACGGAATAACTACGTAGTACCAATAATTATTTTTTTAGTTATTAAATACGTAGCACCTATAGTGATTGTCTGGTCCACCATTTTCTCTGTTCGCATATAACAACTTAAAAATTACCCTTTTAGAATTTTGTAATGTCAATTCAAATTGTATAAAAATCGAGTTAAAACTTTAAAAAGATATTAATAAAAGTTCTCTTCATTCTGTTAAATCCTACCATTCTTAATTTATTCCATCCTATGATTGGTAATGATTCTAGGCTGTCATTTCTATGTCTTGTGTTGTCAATTAAGTTTTCTTTGTTGTATTAATCCTTTGAACTCTGGTGGGTAAATTTCTTCAAATTTCCGAATGTCACATTGGCACCAGTATTTTGTTAAGAAAAAATTTACGATATACTCGAAAAAATTCATTAAACATTTTTCAATGAAATTTGGTCGAATATTCTAGTGCCATTGTGACATTTCGGAATTAAAATTAAGTAGTAAAAATTCAATCATCAAAGCTCAAAGGGCTGAATACTATCATTACGTAATAAATTTGACGGAAACCCAAGACAGATAATGATTCTAGGTTGCTACGTGTTAATGTCCTATTTAAGATGAAGTCCTATTATTTCCGAATCACTAAATTTAATCTATATAATCATAATTTTTTTTTTTTTTTGCATTCAAGTGCAACACCTATTGTACAAAATCTGAATATTTATTAAAGTAGTTAAAATACAAACGCACCTCATTTGACGTTTAATTTCCAATTTTTTTTTTTTTTTTTTTTTTTTTTTTTTTTTTTGTCATATATTTGTCTTATTATCAATATTTAAATGAACGTTAGATATGATTATGTAGTATGAATTTTGACTTTATCATATTTTACCAGCTTTATATAGCAATATTTAAAATCATGTTTACTAAAATCTAATAAATATTCCTAATATTTTATCTGTATTGAATCACAATGAAATAGAATAGATTTTTAATATTCAAATGCAAATTCTAGGAATAATTCAATTCATAATTTATTATTATGCGTCTGAATTGGATATGCATTAAAATTTTGACTGCGTTAGAATTAAGCTTATGAGGTTCACCGTGAAATCATTAAAAAGAAATTTCGACAGACATTAATTTTATTTTGTTGGTATGTACAAAGAGTGAAAAATACTGAATTATAGCAAATGTACAATAATAGATATGTATGAAATGCATACAGACGAAGAAAAGATAATTTTAATTAAATAAATAAAATTAAATTAAATTAAATTAACCATTTGCACTCGAGAGGTGATTCTCACTGACTTCTGGTGTCCCGCGGAAATGGGTGCTCCAAATGTTTTGGACACTACTACTTTATATTAACCCATTAGTGCCTAGCGTCCCTTTTTAGAGACGCTTCAAAAGGTGCATTCAGCACTGTTTTTGACACCGGTAAAAAAGAAAAGCAATAATTAATTTATTTAAATGATGCATTTTCGTGATTAATGAACTAAACTTAAATCTTCTAAAAATAGTGGTGCCAGCCAAATAAAATTTACGCAAAAGATGCTGGGCACGAATGGGTTAATTTTCTTCATATTATCTAATGGCCGAATAATCTGTGGTCAAAGATGGCGAAATAAACTGTGAGATATTAGTGATTTCTAAAACATTTGGCGTACCGATTTACGAGGGACACTTGACAACACTAGTGGTGAGTGAGAGTCACCTTTCGAGTGCAAAAGGTTCAATTAAATTAAAAGAAATAAATTTTCCTAATATGTTACCTTTACTAAATCACATTGAAATATAATAGATTTTGACTATACAAATATGGAAATATTTTTTCATACGAGTGCAACAGCTATTACACCAAGATCTGAATATTTATTAATGTAGTTATAGTACGAAAGTACTATAGTATACTGTACTATATTACGTTATGTAGTTATTTGCCACGTTTGACATTTAATTTCCGACTTTTTTTGTGGTATTACTTCGTTACTATCAATATTTTAACCCTTTAATGGACAAAGCATTTTCATTGCTAAGATGTTGAGATAAATGATTGACACCGGTAATTGCGAGCAAATGTATTTGTAAACAAGAAAAAGTGATTCTTCGCATACATAATAAAATTGATTTTTCTAAATTAAAATTCCGGTGCCGTTGTTGCATATCGGAATTAAAACTTTGTTGTTTCACAAAGAAACCAATGAACGTTAAAGGGTTAATGAACATTAGATAAATGTCGTATGAATTTTGACTTTATCATATTTCACCAGCTTTATAATATTTGGTACTACTAGGTTATCCCGTCGACCAGTTTCGCCAAATTATACAAATTGCCAAACTAATAGCCAAATTATACAGATCGACATTTTTTTTTTTAAATAATGAAAAAACAAATAATTAGTAGAATATTGATAAAAATATAAATAAAAAGTCGAAATAAAAATCACTTAATGATGTTTTAAATATCTGTATCGTATTTAATATCATTGAATGTTACATTCACGATCCTCCATAATTGGCATTTAATCTTATTTTTTGGCGATCGTTTTTTGGTCGACGGGATAACCTAGTAGTACCCAATATTTAAAGTCATGTTTACTAAAATCTAATAAATTTTCCTAATACTTTGCCTGCACTGAATCAAATTGAAATAGAATAGACTTTAAATATTCAAATGCAAATTCTAGGAACAATTCAATTCATAATTTACAATTATGTGGCTGAATTGAATATGAATTAAACTTTTGACTGCGTTAGAATTAAGCTTATGAGGTTTTTGAGAAAGCATTAAAAAGAAATTTCGACAGAGAAAATAATTTTATTTTGTAGTTATTTATAGTTGTTTGTAGTAATTTTGTAGAGGTATGCACGGGAAGAAAATTTTAGGTCGAGCGTGACAATCCGTGGACAATTTTTCTTTTGGCTTGGTAATAAAGTTGAAAGGTTGGCTAGAACTGCTCCGACCACAACTCGGCACGTTGAAAAAAATCCCTGTTGGCCCCGCCTACAGGCGCAGGTAAATTTCGAAGTTAAGTTCTCATTTCACCAAGAAAAAGTAAAATATGATTAGAAACCAGTTCAAAAACTTTATATGGCCGCTTTTGAAGAGTTTTTAATTTCATTTTTCTATAAGTTTATCAGAATTATTTTATGAGAAATTCGGCTCAAAATGCTCATTTTGACAGCAATTCTTGAAATGTATTCTGCTTTTATGAAAAAATTTACTAATATTGCACATTATGTAGTTCTTAAATAAGAGAAACTGCCAATTGCATGAGTTTGAGACCAAAAATGAATTTAAAAATGAGTAAAAAATAAGCAATTTGTTATTTGAATATATCTTCTATTCTTCATTTACGATCGCTTGGGGAAATACTATTTAAATTGCCTACTTTGAAACAGCATTTTTAAAAATATTTTCTGCCTTTATAAAAAAAATAAAAATAAAATAAAATAAAAATAATAATAATAGTAATAATAATAATAATAATAAAAAGTTCTTAAATAAGAGAACCTGCCAACTCGATGTGCTTGAGAGTAGGTAGATAGGTAGTATTTAATACGACAGCTAAAAATTATTGACTAAGCCCGGTTCAAATTTTAAACCTTTTTCATAGCTTGCACAAAACATTAATTGGCTCGGCTGGGCACTACCATGCAGGACCAGGCTGAATATAGATTTTTACGCCTATAAGGTTATATGTGTTTTGTATGAGAAGTCCTAACTAAAAATACTTATTTTACCATTTTTTATGTGTTTATATTCTTCAAATTAAAAAAAGTGTTCTGAGATGTGGTGTTTATTTTTTAAATGCATCTCATTATATTATGTGTAAATATCACAATTACCATTAATATCGTTAATTCACATTCACGTTCTATGTCTTGGAGATTTAAAAATTTTAAAAACTCTACAGAAAAAAAAAATTCTAAGACTGAATTGCATATGAAAGAAGAAAAATCCATCATGGGCTAGTTACAATGATCAAGTTGCGTTGTAAATACATTACGTTCCTTTAACAAGTACCATTATCCTCATTTTACATAGATCAACATATTTTTTTGTTTTGTTAAACACAAGATTCTGTTATAGGCAGGTTCTTTTTCTCAAGTTTTACCGTCCTTTAATTTTATTGCCTAGAAATGCATATACCTATCTTTTTTTAAAAAAATGCACCCATTTTAATTGAGAAATAATGGCGATTTAAAAATACGTGCATTAAAAAAAAGAAAAAAAAAACGGGCCAGACCTAATTTTATTGATATTTTTTCTGGACAGGCCATATCCGGACTGGTTCAATGATTTTCATATGAGCTGAGACTGAAAATTTCTGCCTGTTCAGACCTCAAGAAGAATTCAGTTCCGGTCCATCTGGATCCTTAGTCCGCACCTCTAAAAAAATGTAATATACCTAAAACAAGCTCAGATCAAGTGTCGGGAAGAAAAATTGGGTCGGGCCCATGAAGACCCTTACATTGAATAATCAAAAGATTAGTAAGTGGCCTTTTTTAGTGAACTTCATTCACTTTTGTAGATGAGTTTGATTTGAGTGCGTTCGTTTGAAAATTTTTGAATCTGAGCGCGCACTTGACTCACTTTTGAACAATTGAACGTGAGTTTGATTAGTTGGTTTATTTTGTGAGTGTGCCCAACACTGGTAATAACGCCAACTAGCATTGGTCAAGAAATCAAGCCATTACATTTCATGAATACATGTATATTAAAATATTTCTTCGTGTTTACATCATCTATAAGTAGCTGTATCAAATCCTACATTTCAGAAAAAAAGAATCTAAAACTAAGCTAGGAAAATTGATAGAACCTTAACGTGACGTTAATACCCCCTGACATCTTATATGATAGTTGTTTTTGTTTAGTGCAAAACTTCATACATTTTTCATATGATACACATGGACAGACATACATTTTGTAAAAAATCTGTTTTACAGGATCATTGACCCCTAAAGCGTGTAAAGCCATCAAAAGCCGAAAGGCAAAAAAAATTCGATTGCAATACTTTCTTTTGTTATAGACAGAAGATTTTTTTTTTTTTTTTTTTTTAAGCACGCTGGAGCGTCTGTTGGACACTAGAAGGTTTAACCCTTTAACGATCATAGCATTTTCATTGCTAAGATGTCGAAATAAATGAATGACACCGGTAATTAAGAACAAATATATTTCTAAATAAGAAAACGTGATTTATCACATACATAATAAAAGGGATATTTTTAGATAAAAATACCGGTGCCAGTGTTGCGTATCGGAATTAAAATTTTGTGGTTTCGTGGCGAAACCAATGAACGTTAAAGGGTTAAGCAGGTAAACTAAAATCGCAGTTACTATTATTAACCTTTTCCGGCGCAGTGTATCAATCCCCCCCCCTCCCCCAGGCACACCCAATTTTAATTCCAAACTTACAAACGGCACCAATAATATTTTAGTAAAATTTTATTTTTACAACGACAACTTAAATCAGGGAGTTCTTAATTTCTAAAAAAGTCTTTTGTAAATTCCGGTGTCAGTCAACAATTTCCCATTTCACTAACAGAATTGGTCTGCTACGGAGAGGGTTAAATAATCTCTACTAACGATTAGGATGCATTAAAAGATAATAAATTATTTTAAATATTCAACTGGAAATTCTATTTCATTAATTCAACTCGATCTCTGTCACTATGCAGTTCAATAAAATATGCATTAAATGTGGGACTGCATTAGGATTAATTCTATGAGATTTGATGAACAATGATGAACAATGTCAATGAACAATAACGAACAATGAAGGACGGCATTTCATAATACGATTGAAATGGAATTTCGTTATAGAAATTCATTTCATTTTAGTGATTATAAATAAAGTAAAGATCATTTTCTGCAAAACAGTAGTCGTATGTGGTATGCAAATAAATTGGGTTCAAACAGAATAGTCAAATACTATCTCAGATCAAACTGAGTTAATATATGCTGTTATGAAGTTAAGTTTTTTTATGATATTGAAAATAATCATCACATATATTAGTTGACAGAGAGATGTATAGTGATAGAACAATCTACTGCAACGCAGATTTTCAGGATTCGATTTCCAGCTGAAGCGTGTTGAAAATACTTACTAGAATAAAATAACTTTTAATATCAGTTGGATTGCATTGAAAGTTAATAAATTATTCTAAATATTCAAATTGAGAATTCTATTCCATTGATTATTAATTCAATTCACTGTATGTCATTATGCAGCCGAATAAAATGTACATTGAATTTGGGACTGCATTAGGATTAATTATATGAAGCATCCCAATAATGAAGGATGGCATTTCATAATACGATAGAATGGAATTTCGTTATAAAAATTCATTTCATTTTAGTCATTATAGATAGAGTCATTAAAGAGTCATTAGTCATTAAAGATTATTTTGTCCAAAACAATAGTTATATGTGTGGTATTCAAATAAATTGGGTTCAAACAAAATAGTCAAAATATTACCTATGATTAAACTGATTTAATATATGGTCTTATGGAGTTAAGTTATTTTATGATATCGAAAATAATCTTCACATGTGTTAGTTGATTGAGAGATTTAGTGATAGAATGCTCTACTGAAAAGCAGACTGTCAGGATTCGATTTCCAGTTGAAATGTATTGAAAATACCTACTATAACAAAATAATTTTTACTGGCAAATAGTTTAATTTGAAAGTTCATTAATTATTTTAAATATCTCATTGGGAATTACATTTCATTAATTCAATTCACTTTCTACCATTATGCAGATGATAAAGTGTACATTGAATTTGAGACTGCAATAAGATTAATTACATGGAGTTTCCGAACAATGAAAGAGGCCATTTCATAATACGATTGAAATGAAATTTCGGTATACAAATTCAATTCATTTTTGTGATTATAGATAAAGTAAAGATAATTTTGTACAAAACAGTAGTCACGTATCTTATGCAAATAAACTGGGTTCAAATAGAATAGTCAAAGTATAATTTCTGATTAAATTGATTTAATATATGCTATTATAGAATTAAAATATTTTATTATATCGAAAATAATCATCACATGTGTTAGTTAACTGAGACATAGTGATAGAATATTCTACTGCAACGCAGATTGTCATGATTCGATTTCCAGTTCAAGCGTATTGAAAATACTTACTACATTGATATTGATACATGATATAATACATGATATAATATTGATACATGAAAATGTATCAATAATACTTACTATAATAAAATAATTTTTACTAACAATTAGTTTGCATTAACAATTAAAAAAATATTTTAACTATTCAATTGGGAATTCTATTCCATGAGTTCAATTCACTATCAACCATTATGCAGTTTAGTAAAGTATGCATTAAATTTGGGACTTTCTTTGAGGTTTCCGAGCAATAAAAAATGACATTTCATATTACAATTGAAAAGGAATTTCGCTATAGAAATTCATTTCGTTTTAGTCATTACAAATAAAGTAAAGATCATTTTGTGCAAAACAGTAGTCATGTGTGGTATGCAAATAAATTGGGTTCAAATAAATTAGTCAAAATATTATATCTGATTAAACCGATTTAATATATGCTCTTATGGAGTTAAGTTATTTTATGATATCGAAAATAATCATTACATATGTTAAATGACTGAAAGATTTAGAGATAGAATACTCTCCTGCAACATAGACTGTCAGTCTCCGATTTCCTGTTGAAATATAATGAAAATACTTACTATAGTAAAATAATTCTTAATAACAATTAGTTTATATTGAAAGTTATTTAAATTATTTTAAATATTCAATTGGGAATCCTATTCCATTAATTTCATTCACTGTTTACTATTATGCAGCTCAATAAAGTATGCTTTAAATTTGAGACTGCATTAGGACTAATTCTATAAGGATTCCGAACAATGATGGATGGCATTTCGTAACACGGTTAAAAGGGAATTTCGTTATAGAAATTCATTTCATTTTTGTGATTATAGATTAAATAGAGATCATTTTGTGCAAAACAATAATCTTTTATTTTATATAAAATTGTATTAAGTTCAAAAAGAACAGTCAAAATATTACTTCTGATTAAATTGATTTAATACATCCTATTATGGAGTTATATTATTTTATGATATCGAAAATAATCATCACATATGTGAGTGACTGAGAGATTTAGTGATAGAATACTCTACTGCAATGCAGACTCTCAAGATCCGATTTTCAGTTGAAATGTATTGGAAATACTATGATAAAATAAATATTACTGACAATTAGTTTGAATTGTAAGTTAATAAATTATTTTAAATATTCAATGGGGAATTCTATTCCATTAATTCCACTGTCTATTATTACGCTGCTGTATAAAGTATACATTGAATTTGGGACTGCATTAGGATTAATTCTATGAAGTTTCCGAACAATGAAGGATGGCATTTCATAATACGATTGAAATGAAATTTCGTTACAGAAATTCATTTCATTTTAGCTATTATAGATATAGTAAAGATCATTTTGCACAAAACAATAGTCATGTGTGGTATGCAAATAAATTGGGTTCAAATAGAATAGTCAAAATGTTATATTTGATTAAACTGTTTTAATATATCCTATTATGGAGTTTATTTACATTTTGATCTAGAAAATAATCATCACATATGTTAGGTGACTGAGAGATTTAGTAATAAAATACTCTACTGCTACGCAGATTGCCAGATTTCGATTTCCAGTTGAAATATATTGAAAATACTTACTATATTAAAAAAAAATTTACTGTCAATTAGTTTGCATTGAAAGTTAATAAATTCAATATTCATTTGGGAATTCTATTCCAGAAATTCAATTCACTGTCTAACATTATGCAGTTCAATAAAATATGCATTAAATGTTGGACTACATTAGGATTAATTTTTTGAGGTTTCCGAACAATGAAAGATAGCATTTCATAATACGATTAAAATTATTTCGTTATAGAAATTCATTTCATTTTAGTGATTATAGATAGAGTAAATATCATTTTGCACAAAACAGTAGTCGTGTGTGTTATGCAAAAACATCGGGTTTAAATAGAATAGCCGAAATGTTATCTCTGATTAAACTGTTTTAATTTTTGCTATTATGGAATTAAGTTATTTTTTTATATCGAAAATAATCATCACATATATGTTAATTGACTGAGAGATTTAGTGATAGAATACTCTGTTGCTACACAGACTGTCAAGTTTCGATTTCCAGTTGAAATATATTGAAAATACTTACTATAATAAAATAATTTTTACTAACAATTAGTTTACAGAAAAAATTAATAAATTATTTTACATATTCAACTGGGAATTCTATTCCATTAATTCAATTCACTATCAACCTTTTTGCAGCTTAATAAAGTATGCATTAAATTAAGGACTGCGTCAGGATTAATTCTATGAAGTTTCCGAAAAATTAAGGATGACATTTCATAATGCAATTGAAATGGAATTTCGTTACAGAAATTCATTTCGTTTTAGTCATTACAGATAGAGTAAAGATCATTTTGTGCATAATAGTGCATGTGTGGTATGCAAATAAATTGCGTTCAAATAAAATCGTCAAAGTTTTATTTCTGATTAAACTGTTTTTACACATGCTATTATGGAATTAAATTATTTTTTATATCAAAAATAATCATCACATATGTTGATTGACTGAGAGATTTAGTGATAGAATACTCTACTGCTACGCAGACTGTCAAGTTTCGATTTCCAGCTGAAATATATTGAAAATGCGTACCATAATAATTTTTTTTACTGTAAATTAGTTTTCACTGAAAGTTAATAAACTGTTTTAAATATTCATTTGGGAATTATATTCCATTAATTCAATTCACTGTCTATCAATATGGAGCTCAATAAAGTATGCATTAAATGCGGGACTGCTTTAGGATTAATTCTATGAGGCTTCCGAACAATGAAGGGTGGCATTTCATATTATGATTGAAATGAAATTTCATTACAGAAATTCATTTCATTTTAGTTATTATAGATAGAGTAAATATAATTTTGTATGAAACAGCAGTCGTATGTGGTATGCAAATTAATTGGGTTTAAATAGAACAGTCAAAATACACTGCTCAAAACAATTAAAGGATATTGCAGTTTTAGGTGGATTTTGTTTCTGGGAAACTTTTTAGCTGATTGATACATGGTCGACAGACATAGTAGGTTATATGAGAATAAATTACACATGTTTGGCAGAAAAAAAAAAATGCATTTTATTGCGCATTTGTGTACAAAAGGAAAAAAAAACTATTTGTGCACATGAGAAAAAAAGAATAAGAAAAGGTGTTTTCTTCAAAGAAAATCATTTTCAGTAGGGGGTATGGTTTCCACGGGCGGCCAGCAACGTTGAACACCTTTGAGGCATGGACTCAATGAGGCTATTAATGACGAGTTGGGGTATTCTGCCCCACTCTTCCAGAAGAGCTCTTTCCAGTTCTTGGAGAGTTTGTGGGGGTTGTTGACGGCCAGAAACTCGTCTTCCTAGAGCGTCCCAAACGTGCTCGGTTGGATTCATGTCTGGAGAACATGCTGGCCATTCCATTCGAACGATTCCTTCCTCAAAAAGGAAATCCTCCACCAGGTTTGCACGATGTGGCCTGCAGTTATCGTCCATTAAAATGAAGTGATCTCCGATTGCTGCAGCGTAAGGGACTACAATAGGTCTGAGGATCTCATCCCTATATCGGCGACCAGTCAGAGCTCCATCTCGAATGATGTAGAGGTCAATGCGCCCGTCAATGGAGATGCCACCATACACCAACACTCCTCCACCGCCAAATCTGACACTTTCGTGCACGAACGCAGGGTTATTCCTACTGCCACGGTCCCTCCAGATGAAAATACGCCTATTATCCGGATGCACAGAAAAACGGGACTCGTCAGAAAACATAGTCTTGCTCCATTCATTTCTCCTCCAGTTGATATGCTCGGTTGCCCACTCCCTGCGGTCGCGACGATGCCTTGATGTTAATCTAACACATACCATCGGTCGGCGAGCATACAGACCTACAGCATGGAGCCGGTTTCGGACAGTCTGAGTTGAAATCGTGGTGCCTGTAGCCGAGCGAAGGTGTTGTTGGAGAAGAGTAGCGTTCATGTTTCGGTGTCTCCGAGCTGTTAACGCTAAATACCGATCTTCATTGGGCGTTGTTGCCCGTCTACGACCTTGCCCTGGTCTTCGGCCTGCACATCCACTCTCCAAAAAACGGTTTCAGATCCTGGAAATGACACTTTGTGACACTCCAATGGCTTGCGCTACTTCGGCTTGAGTTTGGCCCCCTTCTAACCTACCAACAATTCTCCAAGCTTCTGAATCTGTCAAATGACTTCGCTGAGACATCGTACTCATCGAAACAAAGCAATCACTGAATGCCGATCATCATTGTCTTCATTCTCTTTTATCCAGTTGAAAGTCAAATTTCATTCGCTGCCGCTGAAGCGACGTTTTTGACGTCGAACTCAAAATTTGCATACTCCACAGTTTGAAAGCCAGAAAAATTTGCATTTGTGATTTTCTTCTTCTATTTTCGGCAAAAAAATTTCGTTTATATCTTTATTTTATATAAAACTTCAAATATTCTTTAATTGTTTTGAGCAGTGTATCATCTCTGATTAAAGTGATTTAATAAATTCTATTATGGAGTTCAGTTATTTTATGATATCGAAAATAATCATCACATATATTAGTTGACAGAGAGATTAATAGTGATAGAACAATCTACTGCAACGCAGATTTCAAGATTCGATATCCATTTCAAATGTATTGAAAATACTTAGTATAATAAAATAATTCTTATTAAACAGTTAATTTGCATTGAAAGTTAAAAAATTATTTTAAATATCCAGCTGGAAATTCTTCAGCATTTTACACTTTCTTCAAGAGGTAAACTCTGCATAAAGAAATGTTATTGAAAAACCAAAAATTTCTTAGTACTTTGCCCTGCACGTAAACAGGGAATAAGAGTTAACTCTGTAATCCCTCAAAATGATAATTGCTGCTATTATCATTTGGTAATTACATCAGAAAACTAGTAGGATGTAAGAATCCTAAAACATTCCTCTATCTCATACTTATTAATACTTCCTGAAAAAGCAGCATGTCAGTGTCACCGGTTAGGTGATTTACACTAAACCTAATAAGCAGAAACTTATATCAATTTCTAATTAAATCTAAAGTTTGATGAAAATCCACGCATTAGTTTTTGAAACAGAGCTATTGAAAAAATCGTTAAAAATTTTGCATATCAGCGTCATCTGTTGGACGATTCACTTCAGAAACTAATCAGGACCAATTTTATATCACCGACTAATATTTGAAGTTTGATGAATATTCATGCATTAGTTCTTGAGATACAGCTATTGCGGAAATCGTTAAAAATGGACCATAACAGCGCCACATGTCGGGTGATTTACAGCAAAAACTAAAAAAATAGTAATTTATATCAGGGATTAACTGAGCCTGAAGTTTGATTAAAATTCACGCAATAGTTCTTGAGATAGAGCTATTGCGATAATAGTAAATAATGCAGTATAGCAGTACCACCTGTTGTGCGATTTATACCAAAAAGCAGAAAACGTTAATTCATATCAAAGACTAACGGAATCCGCGTATTACTTTTTGAGATACAGCTGTTAAAAAGGCAAAAGGAAATTAAAAAGGCTGCATTATGAAAAGGGTTGATGGCGGCGCGCCACCTGTTGAGCGATTTAAACCAAAAAGTCATCTGCACCAATTTATATTAAAGACTAACTAAATTTAAAGTTTTAAAAAACTCCTTTCGTTAGTTCTTTAGATAGAGCGCACACAAAATTTGTGTCAGATACAGACAGTCATAGACTCACAGACATACATTTTTAAAAAACATGTTTTTTGATACCTACGACCCCTAAAACTTGAGATACAGCTGTTACGAAAATTATGAAAAAGCTACATAGCAGCGTCATTTGTCGAGCGATTTAAACCAAAATGTTATCAGCACCAATTTATATTAAGAACTAACTGAATGTAAACTTTTATTAAATTCTTTTCTTTAGTTTTTCAGATGGAGTGCTCACAAAATTTGTGTCACATTACAGCAGACAATCATAGACTCTGAGACAGACATTTTTTAAAAACGTGTTTTTCGATATTTATGATCCCTAAAACTTGTGATACAGCTATTGCGGAAATTATGAAAAAGGCTGCCTAGCAGCGCCACCTGTTGAGCGATTTCAACCAAAAAGTAATCAACATCAATTTATTATTAGGACTAAATGAATCTAAAGTTTTATTAAATTCCTTTCACTAGTTCTTCCAATAGAGCTCCCACAAAATTCACATACAGACAGACAGTCATAGACTCACAGGCAGACATTTTTTAAAAAACATGTTTTTCGATATCTGTGACTCCTAAAATGTATAAAACCGTCAAAAACCACAATTCAAAAGTTGTCACGAACTCAATATTTTCTTTTTTACGGATAAAAGAAAACAAAAATAATTAAATCATAGTCTTAGAAACATTTTTTTTTTTAATTAATAACTGAAAATGCGGAAAAAGAAAATGCAAGGTTACTGCTAATTTATCGCGCGCACCCTGTATACAATGCTCTTTAATTAAAAAGAAAATATAAATATTTTTCCATGGTTTAATTTTTGATATTTAATTAAGCTTTTAATTAAACTTTTTATACAGAAAGTTTGATATGCATTTAAAAAAAATAACGGAAATTCCGAAAATTTAATTAAATTAAACCTTTTAAAATAAATTTTCAAGATTAAAATTTATTCCTAAATACATTATTCCGAAAATATTCTTGATGCTTTTTAGCGCTAATTTCATGTCTAACAACATCTGCTTATATTTCTTGTAGTTTCTATGGCGAAATTTAATATATCATACAAAAAAAACCCTCATATCAGAACTTTGGATAGAGTCGTGTAAAAAAAACGTAATCTAAACTTAATCTTTTCATAGAAAGGGGGAAAAATCGACTTAAGAATATCTAAATAAGTAAGTTCTTGTAAACAATTACCATAACGCTGTTCCAAACAGCAGCAGCAGATATTTTAATAAAAATGCAAATAAGCTTATTAAATTTACAAGATAAACGAAATATTAATATGGTATTGAAACTAGAAAAAATATTTAGAAAAATAAAACTGCCTTTTTTTCTGCACCATATTGCATAATGCATATGTATGAAATATAAAATACTTCATTAGTTATTTTTCTTTTTCTTTAAATCAAAACAAACATATTTTCTAAAACACATGCCAAAACATATATATGTATATATAGATTATTTTTAAATAAATCTCGAACATGTTGTTAAATATAATCGTTAAATATGATCGTTTAAAGTGTTTTTTCAAAAATTAATTCGAATTTGTTCTTTTAAAAAACGCATAAACAAAATAAATTCTTAAAACTGAAAGCAACACGTATATTAGTATATTCATATTATTAAAATTTAAATTATGACTACCGCAATAATATTCGATATATTAAAAAAATATTTTAGAAGTCCTTGAGATTTTCTTTCTGAACAGGTTTTGTAAAAATAGTTTCATAATTATGTCAGAACATTTTTAAATTATTATTTATTTTTTTAATGAAAACAATTCCATTTTATTTATCTTTGAAATGTAATTTAAAAAATAGAAACACAGTACATTTTTTTTTTTTTTTTTTTTTTTTTTTTTTTTTTTTTTTACAAGAAATGTTTTTAAATGTTCTTCAGTATAAAGAATTGTGGATGTAAATTAGAGCTGTAATTAATTTTTTTTTCTTAAATACATAAAATTAATGTTTCTTCTTTATGTAATATATATAAAAAAAGGTTTTTTTTTTTTTTTTTTTTTTTTTTTTTTTTTTTTTTTTTGAAAAATAAATATTAAAACTAGTAGGATGCGTCAATCCCCAAAACTTTTTTTTTATCTCATGCATGTTAATACTTCAAAATTAGGCAGCACAGAGTCAAAATTAAATAGCAATCAATGCCCATAATGGGGATTCTAAAGTTATGAAATTCCGCGTATTAGGTCTTAAGATAGGCTACCGTTAAAATTCTGTAAATCCAGGAAAACAAAGCATAGAAGCGCCACATTTGGGTGATTTAGATTAATACCTAATCTGCAAGAGCTTATGTCAACATCAAACTGAATCATAAGTTTGTTAAAAATCTGTGCATCAGTTCTTGAGATAGAGCTATTGCGAGAAACGTGAAAAATACAGCATAGTAGAGCTCCCTCTTGGGAGATTTACACCAAAATATAATCACTACCAATATTTACCAAGGGATACCTGAATCTAAAGTTTGATTAAAATTCGGCTAGTTCTTAAGGTTATCAACTATTGCGGAAATTCTGAAAAATTCAGCATAGCAGCGTTATTTGTTGGGCTATTTATACCAAAATGTAATCAGCACTAACTCATATCAAGGATTAACTGAATCTGAAGTTTGATGAAAATCCGTGTGTCAGTTCTTCAGATAGAACTATTGGGGAAATCGTGAAAAATGCAGCATAGCTTCGCCATCTATTGGGCGATATACACTAAAACTAATCAGCATCAGTTTATATCAAGATCTAACTGAATCTACAATTTTATGAAATTCCATGCATTAGTTCTTGAGATAGACTGTCCACACAATTTTTGTCACGTACAGACAGACTCACAGACAGAGTGACAGATAGATAGTTTCTAAAAACATCAAATCCTATTCAGGACCTTCTAAAACGCATAAATCCATTGAAAACTGGTATTCAGAAATTTTCACAAATTCCAATACTTTTTTCTTGCAAAGGGAGAAAGAAAGAAGTATAAAAAGTCCTTCCGGCAGTGCCGGGAGGAAGAGGTAGCTTTCATATACTTATTTATTTATTTTAAATTAAGTTATAGTATTCAAATATACGAAGCTCAAATTAGTGGAACACGATTATATAAGATTAAATACTAGTTTTTGTCAATACTGAATATTAATAGGAATTTTTAGAAATTAGTCATCTTTTATTCAACCTGGTTTTATTTTAAGCGATCTATAGGGGCGCCAAATTCCACGATATCCATTTTAAAGCATCATGATGGATAAAACAAACCATTGAGCTTGGTCGAAATCTTAATTCATGTGAACATGCACACTCACATCGAAATCGATTAATATATACGAGTGCTGTCGCGGGCAATTTGATTTTTTTTTTAATGTCACCCACATTAGAAATTCAAACTGCTATATCCCAGGCGTTTTTCAAAGTAAAGACAAAGCAAAAAATACTCTGGTATTCATTATTAAGATAATTAGTTTAGAAAGAACCTTTTTTCAATTTCTAATTTTTTGTTTGTACATCATTATACATTTAAAAGATTTTGAAAACTTAAATGGCCGCCATTTTGAGACAAGATGGCGGATAAAGTTGGCTCGTGAACTTGGTCAAGACATTCGTGTGTACCATGTACACATGGAGTTATATCGAAATCAGTTTATAAATATGCGTATTACCGCGTGACAAATTTCAGACCGTTTCAAAATGTCAATCACACTGGAAATTGAAAGTGCTAAAACTCAGCCATTTTTCAAGATATAGATGAAACAAAAAAATGCTCTGGAATCTTTGTATCAAGGTCAAAACACAAAAGAAAAATCTTTTTCAATTTCTCACTTTTTTGCACCTAATTTTAATATTTAAATAAAAAAATATATAATATTCCGCCATTTTGAAACAAGACGGCGCGGCGATTGGAACTGGCCAACGAACTCGGTCCAGGCATCGGTATGTACTATCTAAGCACCAAGTTTCATCGAAATCGGTATATAAATACGCGTGTTATCACGTGACGAAAACCAGATCATTTCAAAATGTGAGAAACACTAGAAATTAAAAGTGCTATAACTCAGCCATTTTTTAAAATACAGACAAAACAAAAAATACTTTGGAATCTTTGTATCAAGGTCAAATGCATAAAAGAAAAATCTTTTTCAATTTCCTACTTTTTTGTACCTAATTTTAAATTTTAATTTAAAAAAAAATTAAATGGTTGCCATTTTGAAACAAGATGGAGGATGGAAAAAGGCTAACGAACTCGGTCCAGACTTCTTTATGTACTATGTGTATATACACACCAAGTTACATCTAAATCGATTTATAAATACGCGTGTTATCACGCGACAAAAATCAGATCGTTTCAAAATGTCAGCCATAAGAAATATTCAAAGTGCTATAACTCAATCATTTTTTAAGCTATAGAAAATAAATAAAAGTGTTCTGGAATCGGTGTTTTAAGATCTAACAGATAAAATAATAATATTTTTCAACTTTTAATTTTTTCGCATTTAATTTTAAATTTTAATTTTTTTTAAAAATTTTAAATGGCTGCCATTTTGAAACAAGATGGCGGATGATGCTGGCCAACAGACTCGGTTGAGATATTTGTATGTGCTATATACATGCTACATGCATACCAAGTTTCATTCAAATCGGTTCAAAAATACGTTAGTTATAGCATGACAAAAATCAGATATATACATATATATATATATATGGGTAGTTTTGGGGTCTGGGGATCATGATCGGTGAAAATATACCAAAATTTTCTGGAAGTGCTTTACTCCGGACGGCTGCAATAGGTAGCTTTTTATTTTTTGTAATGAAAGCTACCTAAAAGGAGAAATATATTTCTTTACAAACACCTAAAAGCTTGATTTCGTTTAATTTTATACTTGTATAGGTACAGGGTGATAAGATGGGCTTATTTTTCACTATTACTTTTTAGAAATTGTCATATTTGCCTTATTTAATCACAGAATTCTGCAAATGAATAATTCCAATCTTTTAATAAAAATTCATTGTCGAATCAAATTTTTATGTTTTAATTTTTAAACAGCTGCCTGCATTATTTTAAAAATGAATAGCTTCAACTTTTTGATTATAATAATCTTTTTAAGTAGTAAAATGAAAACATCGAGAAAATATTTTGACATTTAGAACAAAACACTTCCTTTAAAAATGTCTTTTTAGAGAAGTAATACAAATAATGAAATACAATTTTTGGGTAAACTGAGTTTTAACCCACTTCTTGGCGACGTGTTTTCTACCGCGCGATAACTACGCCGCGCCTTGCTTACCTTTACTTTTAGCTATCGCTCTTCTCGGCAACCCTCAGATCAAAGAAACGATTTTTCTCTCCTTCGTTTGCCGGAGCTTGCGCATGCTCTGTTCGTTCTTTCTTTTCTAGCTTTCTTATTGGACGAGAAAGGAGAAACATTTAAAAGTTTGAAGTCCCGCGCCTTGAAATTAATTAAATTTCTTGTGTCTCATTAGAGGCCGTTGGATTTCGAAGAGTAACATCGAGTGAGTAAACTTTTTGGGGGGAATATACGAGTGATTTTTTTTAATTAGAAACCTTTGTTTTGTATTTAAAAAGGAGTATTTTCTACATTTCTATTGTTTTTTTAATGTAGAGGACCTGCTTTGTAGTTAAAAGTAAGTGTTTTAGGCCTTGCTTTAGTATTTTAGATGTTTTGAATCTTAATGTTATTTAGTTTCATATTAAATATAAAAGGAAAACATTATTTGACTTCAAAGCTTAGTATATTTCTTTAGAAAATCCATTATTAATTTCTTTTTTATTTAAAAAAGGCTGGTTTTGTTTTTAAAAGAAGGTATGTACACAATTTCTTTGCTTCATGAACGGAATTGTTTTGCATGTTTTGATGTTATACATGTTTTAAGGAAATTTATAGCCGGGGGGCTGAAGGGGGGGGGGCGGAGCCCCCTGAGAAAGAATTTTTTTCTTTTAAAAGCTTTGTATTGCGTAGTGTCTCCTGGACTTAAATCCCGCTCCAGGAGACAAAACGCAAAAGCACGTCAACGTGGCGATATTTTGGAAGCGCGCCAAGAAGGGGGTTAAAACTCAGTCGCGCCCAATTTTTAAATCCATCGCTCCTTTAACCTTTTCAAAGGTGGTGGTACGTTTATGAAACCACTTAATTTTAATCATCAAATGCCACAATGACACCAGAATTTTGCTATAATTGTTTCCGTGTGTCATGTATGTGAACAATAGATTTTATTATTAATATTTACAGTCGGCTCTCGTTAATTCGAACTCGTCGGGACCACAAGAAATGTTCGAATTATCCGAAGTTCGAATTATGGAAAATATGAAATGAAAATATGCTTAATATACTATTACAAAGGAATTAATATTATAGTGTTTTTTAAATTTATTTCATCTGTTATCATTAGAATATGACTTAATATTAAATTAGAATGTATAAATTCATAAACTAGTTAAAAGATTAGAAACAAGCACAATCGAAGAAAAATTTAAAGCGTCACTGATGGACAGACGGGGTACTAAGAAAGTGGATATCAAATGCATTGGATTATACCTATACTCGTTCGGAACAATTTTCACAAAAATCAAAGAAAGAAAGTTATTCAAATGATCTTAAATCCGGGAGAAAGAAAAGAAAAATGAAAAATCGGAATTCTCCTTAGTTCGAAATAAACGAAGTCAAGAGAAAATGAGTTCGAACTAATGAAAATTTTTAACGCTATTCTGCCATTGAAAATTTCGGGACTTCATGTTTAGTTCGAATTAAGCGAAGATTCGAATTGTCCGATTTCGAATTAACGAGAGTCGACTGTAGTTGCGAATAAATTTGAACATAAATTACAGTGTAGTGCTTTCATTTCAAAATTTTAGCAGCGGAAGTGCTTTGCCCTTGAAAGCAGTGGCATAGCCAGAGTAGGAGGGGGGGGAATCCAAATGCTGTGGATATCACTAATTTTGTAAAGTTTTTCTTGCCTAATCAGATCGAGAATTTTCTGTTGTTAATCAAGACGAAGACAACTTTACAATATTACTAGCATTCAGAATATTTTGATATCCCCACTTCTCCTGCTACACGATTGCCTGAAAGGGTTTATTTTTTAGAGGGATTATTCTTACATTTTGCAGTAATAGGTACTTTTCGTGTCTTTTTTGACCGTCGTTCTTTTACAGTAGTTATACTATTACGAATGAAAAGTATTTAATTTGTAGTAAGAGACAAATTAGACAAACGATTATATGTAAAAAAAATTTTTTTTTTTAATTTTGTCGTCATATGTGAAACTAAAGCATGAGAAATATCTCATTTGTCGTAAAAATTACAACAGCGCGTTTGCTAACAAGGTTTCAACAAATCAATTAAAAAAAATTTCACAGTTGAGCTCAATCAAACTAAATCCTTTTAATTTACAAATTAAACCCAGAAAAGGTTAAAAGTATATTTTATATAAAGTTTTTGATTGATTTTATTAAATATTACACAATAAATTTTTCCTGGTATTTATTGTATTTCATGACTCTTATATACTTAAGAATAAGCATGACGTCTATATCCGTTAACCCTTTTCCGGCACGGGCAAAATCTGTTAGTAAAAGGAGAAATTATCGACTGACACCGGAATTTGCGAACGACTTTTTTAGATATTTTGAAATCCTTAATTTAAGCTTTTATTGTAAAAGTAAAATTTTACTAAAATATTATTGGTGCCGATTGCAAGTTTGAAATAAAAATTAGGTATCCCAGACCGGGCACAGTATGCCGGAAAGGGTTAAACTATTGAAATAGTTAAGTACAACCATCAAAAATTTCATCCAATGACAATTAACATAGCAAAGGATATTAAGCTTCTTTTCTCGATTACTTCTTTTTCTAATCACATATTTATTGTTTCTTCACCATATCAATTATTCGGGCATTTAATTACAGAATTATTCAGATATTTATTTCCTTATTTACAAGCAGTTATCTAGCGATGAAATATCGAATGAACGCTTTATGTTCTCAACCGAAAGGAAATGAAACCACTTCTTGTTCGAGGATGCAACTCTAGGTATCGCTTAACACGTAGAAATTAACCTTGTATTAGCATATTTGCGCTTTGTTTTACTTACAGAGTAATTGCATTCATTTAGATGAAATAAAAATAAAACGACATAACGTAAGGGAACTGCGTTATTGACACATTTAATTTTTTCTAATAGTAATTAAGTTTAATCAAGAAAACAGATTAAGTTATGTAATATACATATGGGACACAGGACCTGGCCTTTAAATTTTAGAGTCGTCTAGGGGGCAAATAAAGTTTTAAATAAAAAGAAAAGTGCCCAGTTAAACTGGTGGCATTTAGGTCACAGACTATACACACTAACTATATATTATACTTTTGTTTCAAACACTAATGCCCCTCGAAAGATAAATAAAACGACAAAAAAAACCCATGTAGGTTAATTAAAAAAAAAGGAAAAGCTCCCCTACCCCCCCTTTATATTTAACAAATAAACCTCCAAACGTAATCAGGGAAGCGCCTTATCGAATAAAGCGGTATACCACGTTTGAAACAAATCGGATAATTCAGCATGGTATAACTCATTTGTCCAAATTAGAAGGCGATTAGTACCCTGTTTACCCTTTTATACTCAGCTAATGAATCACCAAAACTAATCAGGGAAGCGTCTTATCGGAATAAATCTATATCCAAAATCGGATGTTTCTATCAACAGTTATAGCGTTAAGTACATATGTACATACAGAAAAAAAAAACTTTTATGATGCATTAACAAATAAGTAATAGATATTTGAATTGATCTTTAACTGTTTTCTAATTTTTTATTGGCGAAATTATTTCAGCTAGAACTGGTTTTAATTACCAAAATCCGTTAACGAGTAACAATGTCTCATCATTATTGGTTAGTTGAAATTTCAACTAAAACATGATAGAGAATAACTAAAACTAATATAAATATATACTGGACAATTGCACCATAAAATTTAACTACTAAGAATGTCTTTATTAAAAATACAACACATTGCTCAGTGGTGCACAAAACAAGAATTTTAATATCAACTTGTACAATTAAAATAAAATAAAAATATCAACGTTTCACGCCGTCTTCAGGAAAATATGATAATGGAAGGACTAAGTTTGCTTCTTGATCGAGAGATAATATTTCTAACCATTTCTAAATATTTCTTAGATATATTATCTCTCGATCAAGAACCAAACTTAGTCCTTCCATTGCGTCTTCTAGATATTATTTAACACGACGAAATTAACGTTGTATTTTGTTTTAGTTAAGTATTAATTAGTTGTGTCTCTGAGACCAAATGGGAAAAACTCCTCCTGCAATTATTTTTCTGGGGGAAATTACTATAATCGGGTCCAAAGCCAATCGTTTAACATCATCATTATTATAACTATTATACAATTAAAAGAACATTTTTCAGAGCGTGCCAACCTTGCCTAAAGATGCATTTAAGGTATGTTAACTTCGATGAATATTTTACTTCTGTGACAGAAAAAAAAGGAAAAAAAAAAAAAAGAAACGGAGATTCTTCAAATAACGGAAATATTTTAGAAGTGCTGCAGCGAGTACAATTTCCGTCATTTGAAGTAATTATCTTTGAAAATGTAATTATTATTTAGATTTTTTTAGTATTTATTTTTTTTTTCTTTATCGCACACATTTATTTCTAAAATTGTAAATTTCCCGCTTTGAATAATGGAAATTTTTCTTCGTGAAATCAGGAGGAGAGGGAATACCAAAACAGAAATTTTGTTAATGAAAAGAAAATAGATGAAACCTTACAGGGCTGCCATAGGCGACTATTTTTCTATTATATTATGCGTATTCACAGCACTATTTTAAAAATGTAAAATTTTGTAGTATATTTCTCTTGCAAATGTCAAACTGTCTAGCAAAGATTTTAGTTTTGAGAAAATGGTAGCAGGTAGAGTTAAAAAACAGTCGCCGGTGGCAGCCTTGATCTTACTGCCGATGCATTTCCGTCTTTTCACGGAATTATTTTATAGTGTAGGGGAGGGGGGGGGGGGTAACTGTAGATTTTTCTTGTGTGAAAATACTAATTTGGAGCACTTTCCTTTCGAAAGGCCTTTCTTCTACTGGAAAATTAGTAAAAACTAAAATTTGCTTAGCAAAATCCTATCCCTCAATTATTATTTTATTAATCAATCTGAAAACCTCGGGAAAAACTGTTTAACTTTATTAAAAGTTCGACAAATGCTATAGAGTGCAAATAACAGATGGTTAAAACTGAATGATAAACGGCTTATTTCATCCTTGATTTTTATTTTTTTTTAGTAACGTCAGTGTGTCTTACAACTTAAGAGTGATTAAACAATAATAAGGAAATTTCTTAATACTAAATTTCTCCATATCATTATTGATTGGCAATATTATTCTTATTAAATGTCTTTGCAACACTTGGCAACAATCTGAAATTTTTCACCATTTAAAGATAAAATAAAAGCAATCTGGCAGAAAGTCAATTGTGTCAATCGTACCTTTGGCATCACACCGCTAAGCAATTTTAATATGCATATCAATAGAAAAATAATTGTAGATGTATGATAGTTTTCCTTTTTTTTAATCTTTTGAGACTTAACAACTTCAATTTGAAAAAATATTTACTATTGAAGTGTTAGAATACATTTAAGCATGTACAAAATACTTTTAAACAAATCAGAAATTGTATATCAAACGTAGCAAATGATGGGTTCGTACTATAACTAATTTTATATATTCAGATCTTGGTGCAATAGCTGTTGCATTCTTATGCAAAAATGCATGAATATAGAATTTATAATGATTATGCAAAGGGCATCTCATAAAAACTGAGAGATATTTTGTTTACGTAGTGGCAACACTTCAGAATTTAAAAAATAAATTGCAGGCGGGTTTTTAAAACTGTTAACTCACGTTAGTGATGGGCGATTTCGATTTTTTAAATCGATTTAATCGATACTACGGCCGACTCGATTTAATCGATACTTTAAAATCGATTTCTCTGAAGGTAATATAACTTTCATTTTCCTTCAAAAGTCGGAGATAAAATAGTCGGGTGTGCCAATTCCAAAATTTCAGTGTATTGGTTTCTAAGATAGAAGAATTAAAGAAACCTCAGAACACCTCCCCCCCCCCCCCTCTGCAAAATAGCGTTTTTTGTTGAGTGATGTACACCAAAAATTGATCAGGATCAATTTTTATCAGGTACCAGCTGAATCTGAATTTTTGATGACAATCCATGAAAGCGCGAGATACAGCTATTGCGAAATCATGAAAAATGCAGCATATCAGCGTCACCTGTAGGGAAATTTACACCAAGAACTAAACAACACTAATCTATGTCAGGGATTTACTCAATCTGAATTTTGATGAAAATTCGTTCTTGAGATAGCGCTATTGCGTTAATCATGAATAATGCAGTATAGCAGCACCATCTGTTAAGCGATTTCCACCAAAATGTAATTAGCATCAAATAATATCAAGGACTAATTGAATCTAAATTTTTATGAAAGTCCGTGCATTAGTTCTTGACATAAAGCTAAAATGGAAACAGGGGCGTGCGAAAAGAGAACTGCACCCGGTTCAAAGTTCCAATTTAGCCCCCCCCTATTAACTTTTTCTTGTGATAGGCTAGAAGTGATGTTAGTAGTAAATATTTGGCGCCCCCTAAATTTCCGCTCTCGGAACGACCGCCTCCTTTCGCCCCCCCCCCCTTTTCACATGGCGCTGAGTGGAAATTGTGAAAAATTCAGTATAGCAGCGCCATGTGAGAAGCGATATACATCAAATTGTAAAAAAACATCAATTTATGTCAAGGAATAACTGAATCTGAAATTTGATGAAAATCCGTGCATTCGTTATTCAGATATAGCTCTTGCGCAAATCGCAAAAAATGCAGCATAGCAGCGCCACCTGTTAGGCTATATACACCAAAAATTAATTAGATTCAGTTTATATCAAGGTCAAACTAAATCTAAAGTTTTGTGGAATTCCGTACATTTGTTCTTGAGATAGAACGGTAAGAAATTTTTGTCATATACAGACTCACAGAGTAGACACACACATAGACAGATATTTCTTAAAAACCATGAAATCGTGTTAAAGACCTTCTAAAATATATAAATCCACCGAAAACGGGAAGTCGAAATTTTTCACGAATCTAATACTCTCTTCTTGTAAAGTTACAAAAGGAAGTAAGAATGTAAAATCGATCTTTAGATTTGATTTCGATCTTTAGATTCGATTTCGATCTTTAGATTCAATGTCGATCTTTAAATTCGATGTCGATCTTTAGATTCGATTTCGATCTTTAAATTCGATGTCGATCTTTAGATTCGATTTCGATCTTTAGATTCGATTTCGATCTTTGGAATCGATTTCATTTTGATTTACTAAAATTGAAAGCGCATTTCGGAAGATTCTTAAATACCAATAGAATTGTATTTTTTTTTTTATTTACTTTAAATCGACCCACGTTTCAGATCGAATCGATTTTTCCAATTTTATTGTTTTAATGGTAGTATTGATGTAAAATTACGTATAAAAATGTTTTTTTTTTTTTTTTTTTTTTCTAGGCTAAATCAGTGTTGAATGCAGGTATTTTTCTGCAACTCCGGAGGAAGGCATCATGTTTTACAGCTCTGTAAGAGAGGAGAAATCGCAATTTGTGCATTAAAAAGCATAAAATCTCATAACTTCTGGGTGGAAGGGGTATCCCCTGCGGGCCACCCCATTAATTCGACACAAGGTTAAATCGTTATAATTTTGTTTAGAAGTCCAGTTATTTGAAGTATTAGTTTATTATGTTTTATTTTTCCCGCTCGTCTCCTCTAATCCCCCCCCCCCCCCTTGCGCGTAAGTTTTAACTTACAGGGCCGTTCGAAATATGCATACAGGTTTTTAAATGTCCAATTCTCTATTTTTTTAATTTTAGATCCACATTTTAAATGCTTGATAAAAGATAAATAAGGGATCGCTGTTCCGCCCGTTTGTGGTTTATCTGCGCAACGCCGGCGGGCATATTTTTTTGTTTCTTCAAAAGAAACAAAAAAAAATTTGAGGGGGGCTTGCACCCTCCCCCAATATACACCTTAAAATTTCACTCATTTAATTCTTTACCCTTTTTAACTTAAAAGTTTAAGCTACATGGCACCCCCAGAGCTGTGGACCTCCCCCGCCTCCTGTCGATCACTCCCCTAATTTTGCTTATTTCTTCACTTCATTTCAATCTTTAAAAGGCTATAACTTTGCTTCTGTAGGAGTTACAATGGGGAGAAAAATTCTAGTATAGCTAACCATTTCTCGCCGTTCTTTTTGCTATTCCAGTTTCCCGGTTTTCCCTATAGGACCCTTTTTTGGGGGGAGGAGGGGGATTTTCTCATTTCTTGATACAATATGTCCATTGAAAGCTTATGCTTCATACATTACAAATCTAGCATAAGAAATTTTCTCCCATTATTTTAGGTCACGTTACAGACCCATAAAGGGTTAAAATTTTAATTTTTCAAACTTCTTCGAAAAAAAAAAAAAACATTGATACATATCAGCGAAACTGGGGTTCGAACCCGCAGTCTTTTGGTTGCACACGTGATCCCTAAGCTTATTGGCCACCGAGTGCTCAGCAGCGCTATTATTTCTTTAGATTGTCATCTTTAAATTCGTAATATCTTTGGAAATGTCCTATTTGAATAATTCAAAAAGTAATCTACAGATATTGTAACAGGCATGAATGCAAAATGATTTATTTGGATAAGGTTTAAGGTATCGATAAATGGTCTAATTTTGGTTGGTGTATTTATCGCGTTTTAAAATGTAAGAAAGTAGTTATAGTGAGTTAACTACAATAGCTGCACTTACGGTATCGAGCGGTTTTTTATAGATATTGATATACTCTTTAATATTATAGAACCTTTTTTTATATTCATTTAAAAGTATTTCCTGACGATTCAAAATTATATATCCTAACGATTAAAAAAATACACACGTAATTGTTCAAGCTTTCACTTCTGTCGGCACTCTCGAAGTACCACTATTTTTTTATTTTTTTCATGTTCGCTCGTCCTACCCCCCCCCCCTTCCTCACCAATCTTAACTTACAGGATCGTTCAAATTATGACTGCGATTTTAAAAAAGTATCCTCGTTCTATTTTGTTATAAATCCATATTTTGAAACCTCAACAAAAGATACATTTGGGCCGGGGTCGTGCTTCCGTTCGTTTGGGATTTACCTCGTCTCCCTGGGTGGGGGGCATATTTTTTGTTTCTTCCACACCATCTTATGTAACATATCTTTATAAAGCTTTTATCTCCTCGTTTTTTTCTGTTACTACCCCTCTCTCCACCTAGTTACATACTCTTGGCACTTTTTATAGTTTTAAAGAGTGCATGTTCCCCGAGGGCTACCCTATGAATTCGACACTAAGTTAAACACTATATTTTTGTTTAGAAGCTCAGTTATTTGGGGTTATTAGTTTATTATGTTTTTTTTTCTTTTTTTTTTTTAAGTTTGTCCGTTTTAATTCCTCGCTCCCCCCTTTCTCCTTCCTCGCCAATCTTAACTAAATGGGCTGTTCAAAGTATGCAAGCAATTTTTTAAAATGTCCAATTCTCGTTCTATTTTATTGTAAATCCTCATTTTGAAACTTCGACAAAAGATACATTTGGGCTAAGGTCGCCCTTCCATCAAGAGTGGGGTTTACCTGGCCCCTTGGGTATGGGGCATATTTTTTGTTCTTCCAAACTATCTCGTGTAACATTTGGTTGCCATTAGAAAAAAAAAGTTTTATTTTGTCTATACTCCTTGTTTCCCATCCTAGTTACACGCTCTTGGCACTTTTTATCCTCGGTTTAATGCCAAGTTACTCAGTGTTGTTATTAGTTGAGTTATGGCTCTCAAATTTGTCAACGTTTTTGTGTAAGTGACAACCATAAGTGACAATCATTCTAAAATTTAAAATTCTTATTATCCGACTCTAAAATCTGCAATAGCTTGATTCTATGCCTCCCTAAATGGGGATGGGGGGGGGGGTGAGAGGCGGTAATTATGGTCCTGCTGATTGTCTAAGTTTTGGAATTACTAATTTGGAGCTTCTCTGTGTGAATCTGAATATCGAAATATCGATTCTAGTATCGATTCCAGAACTGAGAAATCGATTCTTATTATGATCGATGTTGTTTTATACGATGTCGATTTTAATCGATTCTCAAAATTTTCAGAATTGCCCATCACTAACTCATGTTTATAAATATTCTATACGAAGCAGACGATTTTATTTTCCAAGTTTCGTGCTTCTTTACAGAACTGTTTTTATTTGCTCTACAGAAATGGAGATGAGTGATTCTGTGTTAAAAAATGAAATGAGTTGTGCCGTAAAATTTTGCTATCATTTGGGCAAAGAAGCTTCAAAAACAGTCAAAGTAATGAAAGAAGCTTACAAAGACAAACATTTTGGTGAGTGTCTTTTTAAGCAGCTTCCGGAAAAAGGCTTCTCTACTTGTTTTGAAAAGTGGGTTGAACGATAGGACTGCTGCATATTATCGAAGGGGAGGTATTTTGAAAAGGAATGATGTGCTTCTGGTTGTAAATATATTTATTGATTTTTTATTATTTTATCTCAGTTTTTATGGAGCGCCCTTAGTATATATTAAATTCAGTAATGCAGAAATAATAGGACTCCATCTTAAGTAAGATGTCATCACCATGGCAACCTAGAATCATTGTCTATCACAGGATATAATTGAATTAATTGCATATGATGGGATTTAATAGGAAGAAGAAAACTTTAATTAATATCTTTTTAAGTTTTGATTCGATTTTCATAAGATTTGAAATAATTCCACAAAATTCTGCAATGTATGTTGTAAAAAAGGGGCTATCTTTTTATGTAATTACGAACGCGCCTAAAAAGTTGATCGTAATATATATATATATATATATATATATATATATATATATATATATATATATATATATTGACTAAAAGGTACTGTTTTCCAACAGGCATTTTTCATAAATTTAATCAGTTTTCTAATGTAAAATTTTAAAGCATACGATATTACCTTTGTAAAACATTTATTTTGGGGCTTGTCCGGTATTTTTAATTTTACAAAATTTATATGAAGTTCATTTTAGCAATGACGACGAAAAAAATGCTCAAATGATAAATAAAACTTTGGCGCGAAAAAAAAAAAAAAAAAAAAAAAAAAAAAATAACTCAGTATCGTCGTCTGTTGAAAATTCTACGATTAATTTATATTACTAATGGGTTGAGAGGTAGCAATAATAAATAAAATCTCTTTGAAAGCACATTATATAAGTAACTTTTGAGTATGTTGCATATGTACAACGCAGTGATACAAGAGGTTAATAATTACACTAATATTGTGTCTCTTCTTTGCAAGGGAGAAAAATGTATACTGTTTGAGCAAATAATTCTGTTACCAGGTTTTCAACGGATTTATACGTTTTGGGGTCAGATATTCCAAAAAACACGTTTTTTCAAAATGTCTGTATGTAAGTCTGTGATTTTCGCCTGTCTGTCTGTATGTAACACAAATTTTGTGGGCGCTCTATCTCAAGAACTAATCCTCGGAATCAAATAAAAATTTATATTCTGTTACTCCCTGATATAAATTGATGCTGATTAGTTTTTGGTGTAAATAGCCCAATATGAAAGGTTGTTATGGTGCATTTTTCATGATTTCCAAAATAGCTCTATCTCAAGAATTAATGCACATATTTTCGTCAAACTTCAGATTATGTTGGTCCTTAATATGAATTGCTGCTATTTATACTTTCGTGTAAATCGCACAACATTTGGCTATGCTGAATTTTTCACGAGTTTCGCAATAGCTATATCTCAAAAACTAATGCAAGAATTTTCGTCTAACTTAGGATTTGGTAAGACGTTTGTTGCTGATTAGGTTTTGGTGTTAATCGCCCAATAGGTAGCACTGCTATGATACATTTTGCAGGATTTACACGATTTTAACAATAGCCATATCTATAGAACTAATGCACTGAATTTCATATCTTTAGACTCTTATGATAAGCATAGATTGTCAATTAATTTTCGCACGGTGTTAGAGAATTTTGAAGTACTAACATACATGAGATAGAAGAAAGTTTTAGAATTGCCACATACGACTATTTTTTTTATTTTTTTTTATTCATAAAACAATACAAATAAGGAATTTTTTAATACTTAACTTCGCCATATCATTATTGATTGATAATAAAAATTTCACTAAATGTTTTTACAACACTCGGAAACAATCTGACCATCATTTTCAGAAATTCAAGTTAAAAGTAAAAATAACTTGGCAGAAGCCCAACTGTGACGGCTAAGAGAGGGGGGGGGGGGTCAAGAAAATATCGCGGAGGGGGTGGGGGAGGGCTCATATTTTCTCCCTCTCTCTGACGCAGAAAGATAAATTAGTGCATATTCACAATTTAGGTACCATGCAGGGATGAGATTTCCGCGTTTTTCGACATCAGTATTTTGTTAGAAAAAATGCTGCTTTTTTAAATGGCGAAATTGTTCCGATTTAATCAAATAATATTTTCTCTAACAAAATTCTGGTGTGCAATAACGCGGAAATCTCATCTCTAGTACCATGTTTTATATTAAACTTATAATATGAAGTTATTGTTTGCAATAACTTTATTTTATGCTAAGAAAACAATATAATGCAGAATGAAAAATTCAAGTGTATAATTAGTGCAAAATTAAACATCATGCAGCGTTCGCACAAGTCTATCACTAAATTTTAAGAGTATTTTCAAAGTATTTCATAGCAGAAAAATAATTAAAAATCTGTGAATGAGAATGGTGACTATGAATTCTGTGTTTTAAAAATTAAATGTACATTTTCTTATTTTTAAAAGTGATGCCAGTCCTTAAAAAATATAAGGAGTGTGCGAACCTTGTCATGTTAACTTCATATATGCAAATAAATAGGGGTGAACAATTTTTCCAAGTGCAGGGCCACTTATAAATATGTGTAAGTGGTCGAGGGCCACATCAATAACAAGATGATAATTCGATTTAAAAGAGGTGATCTGTGGCCTATAATCGGATAAAAAAACATGATTTCAGAGGGGAGTGGTGGTGGTGGTGTGGTGTGTGTGTGTGTGTGTGTGTGGGGGGGGGTATTACCCCTTTAAGTTTGCTTGCCCACTCAAAATATCCAATTCATGTGGTAAAGATATATCAGCTGATTTTAGTTTATATATAACAGATGGAGCATTTTTTAAGATGTAAAAATAAAACTTGACTTTTTTCAGGACAGTAAGTTTTGTTTTATTAAAAGTGCTAAAAAACAAGCATAAATTGTTGGTACTGAAAAAAATGTGAACTTTATCAACGAAAGAGAGGGAAGGAGCCAATCAACAAGAATTTTCGTGCCTTATCAACAAAATTCCCGATTTTCTGTGCCCGATCAATGAAATTTGTAATTCTTCTACCCCTGAACAACCAAATTTGCACATTTTACAAAACCAATCGACAAAATTTGCAATTTTTATGATGCTGATCGATAAAATTCGCTGTTTTTACAAAGCTGATTGACGAAATTAGTGATTTTTCCTCACAAAATCAACGAAATAAGCGGTTTTTTCCGCACATGATCGACGAGATTTGCGATTTTTCCGCACCTGAACAACAAAATTCGAGATTTTTATGAGTTTTATCAACAAAATTTACGATTATTACTAAGCAAATATACGAAATTCTTCATTTTTCTTCACATGATCGGCGCAATTCGCGATTTTTCCGTACCTGATCGGTGAAATTCACGATTTTTCTGAAGCCGATCGCCGAAATGAGCTATTTTCTGCGCCTGATCGACAAAATTCGCGATTTTTCCGCACCTTATCGACGAAATTCGCGATTTTTACGAAACCGATCGATGAAATCCACGATTTTTCTTCGTATGATCGACAAAATTCGCGATTCTTCTTCCCAGGATTGACAAAATAGGCGATTTTTCTTCGCATGCTCGGCAAAATTCGCAATTTTTACGAAGCCGATCGAAAAAATTCAAGATCTTTCCGCTTCTGATCAACAAAATTCTAAATTTTTGCGAAGCTGATCGAGAAAATTTATGACTTTTCTTCGCTTCATCAACAAAATTCGTTTTTTACAAAGCTGATCAACGAATTCGCGATTTTTCAAAGCTGATTGACGAAATTCGTGATTTTTCCTCATGTGATCAATAACATTCACAATTTTTCCGAGTTTAATTACAAATTCGTGAATGTCCCGCGCCTGACCGACGAAATTCGCAATTTTTACAAAGATGATCAACGAAATTCGCGTGTTTTCCGTTCCAGATCGGCGAAATTCCCGATTTTTCCGCGCCTGAATGTCAAAATTCATGAATTTTACAAAGCCATTCGACGAAATTAGCTATTTTTCTCGCTTGATCGACAAATTTCGCGATTTTCCACAGCCAATCGAGGATGGCGATTTTATTAGTTGCCGGATCGACGTGATTAGCGATTTTTCCACTCCCTATCGAGGAAATCTGAGATTTTATTAGAGCCTAATCGACGTAATTGGCAATTTTTACGCGCGTTATCAGCAAAATTCTTAACCCATTAGTGCCTAGCGTCCCTTTTTAGGGACGCTTCAAAAGGTGCATTCAGCACTGTTTTTGACACCGGTAAAAAAGAAAAGCAATAATTATTTTATTGAAATGATGCATTTTCGTGATTAATGAACTAAACTTAAATCTTCTAAAAATAGTGGTGCCAACCAAATATAATTTACGCAAAAGATGCTGGGCACGAATGGATTAATATTCCCGTATCCGATCAACGAAATTTGGGAATTTTCGGAATCCGATCTATAACACTCGCGATTTTTCGGTGGTCGTTTGATGAAATGTGTACTTTTTACACCATTAATTCACGAAATGGCGCATTTTCTGCGCCAGATCAACGAAATTCCCTATTTTTGTACTCACGGACGAAATCTGCATTTTTTTACGCGGCAAGATGAAACTCGCGATTTTTTTTCTCTAGATAAATTGATAAAATTCACGATTGTTTTGCAGCCGATTAACAAAATTTTCATTTTTTTCTTGCGTCATCGATAAATTCGCGATTTTTCTGTGCCTTAATTACGAAATTTGCAATTTTTTTGTTCGTACCCAATCAACAATATTCGCTGTTTTTTTTTTTTTTTTTTTTTTTTTTTTTTCATGCGATAAACCGAGAAAATATGCTTTTTTGAGACCGATGAATTTAATTTGCAGTTTTTTCGAGAACATCTACAAAATTGACGATTTTTTTTTTTTTTTTTTTTTTTTTTTGTCTGATCCATGAAATGTGCGATTTTTCGCGTAAGAACGATAAAATTTATGATTTTTCTATGCCTGATCGACAAGACTCGCGATTTTTCTTTGTCGATTTGGAAAAATTTGCTATTTTTTCTAACTTCATGGACAAAATTCGCGATTTTTCAATATCTGGTGAGTGAAACTTGCTATCTTTGCAAGCCTCATCGACAAAATTCGCTTTTTTCCGCACTTAATCAATGAAATTCGCGATTTTTCTGTGCCGATCAATGAAATTTGCGATTCTTAAGTGACGAAATTTTATATTCTCCCGCAAAAAATTGACGAAATTTACGATTTTTTCCTGTCACATATGCACAAATACTGCAATTCTTTTCAATTATAAATTGACAGAACTCGCGGGCCTGTGCATCCCTACAAATAGGATGAGCAAGTGTTGAAAAACTTAATTTAGTTACAATTTAGTATTTCTGCAAAACTATGAAAGGGTCTCAAAACTTAACAAAACTAGATTTTTGTACAGTTTTTCATTTGGGTTTGTGGAACAGAAATTCATTTAATGACCTTTGAATTTTTTCTAAGGAGAACTCAACATGTTTTAAGGGGGTCTGAGTCTGAGCCTCCCCTACCGCCTGCCTACGGCCCTGCCTGATTAACAACATTAAAAACTTCCACCAGTAATTTTTAATAGAAATTTTCGTCTTACTTAAACATTTTATTTCTGCAAAATTATTGTCATGAATAAAACATAAAATTCTATTTCTTTTTTACTCGTGTAAGTTTGCTCCGTGGGTAATCTGGGTCTAATTACTGCAATATAGTATCATTTTTATAAATATAGGTAACTCTAAATCGAAAACATAGGAAAATATCCAGAAAAAACTTGCTTAAAAGATACATTTTATGTGTCACAAATATATAAGATGTGAGAAATATAAAACATGTTATAATATATTAAATATAACCTTTAAAATTTTAAAAACTTCTACACCTTCATATACCTTAAAATTAACATTTGATTCTTATTTCATTTCAATAAAACAAATGTAATATTATTTTAAACAAAAAACAATATTAAAATTTATGATACTATTTTAATAATTAAAAATTAACATCGATACAGGAAAACCTCCCTAAAGCGACCAGTTTCCAGTCCAGTAAAAATTGGTCTCTCCGAGAAGTGGTGTCTTACTGGAGTTCATGTTAAAATCTAGATTTTAATTGTTGGAAAAAGGTAACAATTAGTGTTACCAAAATTTATTTTTTTGCATTAGGAGAAAATATAAAAAATTAAGTGTGAAAACAAAGTTAATTGCATAAATTAATTACTGCAGAGTTTAAAAAATGAATACATTGATGTTTCCTTTGATTTTACGGCTTTATTTTTTATAATTTTTATCTGCAAATTCTTTCGAAGTTCAGTAAATAAATGCAATTTTATTTGGCCAGGTAAAAATAAGCACTATTTCATTATTTTATCTACTTCTTTGAGAGTTTTTGACAGAATAGGGTAGAGTACTTTATTGACTGTAATTCTTAATTCATCAGGATTAAATTCAATGCTTAATAAACTACAAAGGAATTTTAATACTTAAAAATTACCGGAATAATAATAATAAACTAAACTTAGTTTAGAACTTTGCTGAATAATGTTCGCTTCGGAATTGTTTTTCTAATAAAACCTTCTTCAAGCGACTCGGAAAAAATGAAATTTGTTTCATTTTATTCAATGACATTGGTCGCTCATGGAGAGAGTTCAAGTGGGATGTTTTCTGAATGGACCTATGGGAATAAATTTCGTTCCATGAAAAAAATGGTCGTTCAGGGAGGTAGTCACACAGGGAAATTTCACTGTATTTAATTAAAGTCAAAAAACATAAAAATACTATAAATGATTAATATACACTATATTGCCATTGATTATGGGACACTTGCGATTTTAAACATTTTACTAAATATCTAGAAAAATACAAGAGGAATCATCTCGAAACTCTTAGTGTATAAATATAATAGTATAAGTCATACATCTCCGTGAAGATTTTTTCTCGAAACTCCAAAGGGGACCGTCAACAAATTAAAAAAGAATGAATATCTTTTGAATAACCCTGTCAAAACTAATGTAGCAAAAGCGCTCAAACTCTAGATTATGATTGAATGCCTTATTGTAATAAGCCTTGTTCATATTTATGCAAATAGCATGCATACTCGCAGAGTAATTAAGGTTTTTATAAAAATGATCCCAAATTTTTCCAAGTTTTTTCCTTATAATTTTCAGAGTTCTCAATATAAAATATTATTTTTTTCAGAAAATATGACAAACAACATTGCACACAGTATCCTGTAATCAGAACTAAAAAATAATGAAAATTGTATGAAAAATGAGTTGGTTTACTAAATAATTTTTTACTGCGCATGCGTCAATGATATCAAAATTTCATTTGCATATTATGTTAGCTAAATGTATAGAGCAACTTTTGTGAAAGTCACAAAATCATAACTTGAAAATTCTGACAATAATCGTCAATTGGATAAGTCGAAAATCCGTTATTCTCAAAATGAAGCAAAAACAAGAGGGGTTGTATCCATACATTTATTGATTAGTGTCAATATATAATACACAATATGGGATGTACTACTGCATTTGGATAAAATCCCTCATTTTTTTGCTTCATTTTGGAAACAACGGATTTTGCCCTTTTTCTATAGACGATTACTTTCAGAATTTTCAAGCTATGATTTTGAGACTTTTACAAAAGTTGCTCTATACATTTAGCTAACATAATATGCAAATGAAATTTTGATATCTTTGACGCATGCGCAGTAAAAAATTATATAGTAAACCTTCTCATTTTTCATACAGTTTTTATTATTTTTTAATTCTGATTACAGGGTACTGTGTGCAATGTTGTTTGTCATATTTTCTGAAAAAAAAAAAAAAAAAAAAAATTATTTTATATTAAGAACTCTGAAAATTATAATGGAAAAACTTGGAATCATTTTTATAAAAACCTTAATTACTCTGCGAGTGTGCATGCTATTTGCATAAAAATGAACACAGTGAAGGCATTCAATCATAATCTAGAGTTTGAGCGCTTTTGCTACATTAGTTTTGACAGGGTTATTCAAAAGATATTCATTCTTTTTTAATTTGTTGACGGTCCCCTATGACGTTTCGGTAAAAAGTCTTTACGGAGATGTATGACGTATACTATTATATTTATACACTAAGAGTTTCGAGATGATTCCTCATGTATTTTTCTAGATATTTAGTAAAATGTCTAAAATCGCAAGTGTCCCATAATCAATGGCAATATAGTATATATATATATATATATATATGTGTGTGTGTGGGTGTGTGTGAGTGTGTGTGTATGTGTGTGTGTGTGTGTATACAATATATTAACTTAACGTAATACCAGGGATGTAGTCGTAAAAATAACAGAGAATATACGCTCCGAGCAGTGAGTATACGCTCAAGGCAGAGTGTATACCCTAGAGTGTGTATACTGTAGCTTTCTTGAGAAACAGAGGGTATATAGTGTTCCTTTAAAAAATCCAGAAGGTATACGGCGTATACCCCAGTATACCCTAACACTACATCTCTGCATAACACATAGATAACTTAAAGTAAGACATGTTTTTTTTTTCTTTCTTTTTTTCGGTGATTATAAAATTTTGACAATTATTTATTTATATTATATTCATAATAAATAAAAATTATAATATTTTAATATAAAATATAATTATAAATGAATATATTATTAATATAAATATATTATAAAAGAATTTCAACTTCTTATTAAAGAGAAAAAATAAAACGAGAATAATAGAACATTTAAATATCCTTTATTTTAATAACTTATTTATAAGAATATTTTTTCTTATTTGATACCATTACAATAAAATTAATAATATTTGAAATATAAATTTGTCTTAAAATGTATGATATATATATATAGACATAAAAAATAAAATAAAAGTATGTATGCTGCTTTTTAAAAACTAATACATGATTTTAATTCGACGCATGCAAAATATAAATGAAGATTAATTTTACTATAAATGATGAAAATATCTATGTTCTATGTCTATAAGTATATTAAAAAAGCACTTAAACTTAAAAAGGAGAAAAAAGGAAAGAAAACACAGGAATAGTAAAACATTTAAATACCCATATTTTTTTATCATTCTTTTAATGACAACATCTGATTTTTGCCCGAATCCAGTGGCACAATAAATAGAAGGGGGGGGGGGGTATTAAAACCAATTCTGGATCATTTTAAATCGAGTATAATAAATACAAAACCTGTGTTTAAATAAATAATTATTACTCATAATGAGTAACGCAAAGAAAGGAAAGCAAAAATGGATTTAAAAAACAGCGTCAAACTATTATGCAAACTTCATAAAAAGAAATCCTTCAGCTAGTTCAAAATGAGAAAAAGTTAGAAACAGTTGTTGTTATATTTTTCTAAGAATAAGAATTTCTTATGAAGATAATTAAGAATGGGAATCTCTATGAAGACTGGAAAAGCTAGAAATTTATTTTTTGGCTAGAAGCTTAATCAGTCCAGTCCGATTCCGAGTTTTGCTTTAGGTTGTTTGCAATGTTGAATTCAGATACTTTTCTCCGTGAAGGATTGCACTTTTTGACTGAAAACATAAAATATATTTTCCGAGCCTCCGGTCCCCCCCCCCCCCCCCTAGAATTCAACAATTGATTGTTCAGTACTTGTTCTTTTTTTAACCTAACAAAAGAATAAGAAAAAAAAGAAAAGAAAAAAGAAAAAAAGAAAATGAAGAAAACAAAAAAATCGCTCACATATAAAATATAAACAAAGAAATTGTTCAGTAATAATGTTTCAAAATCCCTCTCAGACAAAAATCCAGGTTGCGCCTCTGATATCTATAAATTATAAAATAAACTAGCCTAACTATCCTTTTAATTGTAATATGAAGATAACGAACAAGTAATTCTCATCAACACACATTCCTTTGCGGTTAGGTGAACTATCCCGAATTTGTCGATGACATCCGATGTTTATCACGCCCCCATAAAAAGTGAATCCTATGCATCAGGTCTTCTCGTCGCGAAGAGAGTCACGTGACCGCCTGCCAACACAGCTGACGTACCTTAGCGCTAAGTTCCGGTTTTTCGCGCGTCTTTCGACGAAACTAGAAAATTTCTGATGGTCCAAATCTAAAAAAAAGTTTCTGAAACTTTAATGACACACCCTGTAGACATGTGGATTTTAAGTTCAAACTATTGCTGTGAAGGTAAGCTATTAAAATTTAAGATACTCCATTTTAAAGTTCTATTTTGCTTGTATGATTACATTGCGTAACGTGAACGCGGACGGAAACCTGTTTCTAATTTCCGTAGCCCAGTCGTCTCATTGGTAAAAAGTTGTGTAGCAGCACGTAAACGATATGATGACCGATTCAACTGGATTGTTGATATGTTATTAAAGATAGGATTTTTACATCACATCTTTTTTATGTTTACCTGCGAGTTAGCAAAAGTGAAAAATCATGAGTGCAAGTAATTAAGAAAGATCAATAATTGTTTCAGTTGATTATTTTAAAATCATAATTTCACTTATTAGCATTTATGATAATTATAATAGCAATATTAAAAATAATGAAGTTTATTTGTAACACTGCATGCTTATTTTTTCGATGAACGTCAGTAATTATTTTTATTTTGTTTATAAGCTCATATTGGTTTCTGAATTTGTTCGATTAAATATATTTATTTTATCATTTTCTCGCATTTAGTTGATGTGTTTTTAGCATTCTATTAATTGTTTCTCAGTAAAATAAACGATAGTTGATGTCCGTTTAATGCTGAGTTTTCAGCATTAAATACTTTTTATCAGAATCTTGTTAATTATTTATCTTTGTTGTGGAATCCTTTTTTATATATAAACAAGAGCAATGCTATCTCATGCACATTTGAGGCAAAATGGGTAAATAAAAAGTGCAGTTTTTCATCATAAAAAAATATTTTATTTCTGCTACTTTCAAATATTTTATTAATCATATTTATTTTCAAAAATATTAACTACTTAATCTGTGTTAGAATTTAATCGCAGTTTTAATTAACACAAAACAACCAAATGAGCAATTAAAATTTCTTTGGCATAAGCCATATTTTAACTAATATAAAAAATGTTTTTTTCTTTCCTTCCCCGATATGATTACTATTTCTCATCATTTGATGCTGAATTTTTTTAAATTTTGCAATGCGTCCGCATTTTTTATTCATAAATTTATTACATTTATGTTTTCTTGGTTTTTTTTTGTAAATATAGTCATTTCATAAATTATTTCTTAAAAATATTATAGGATGAGTAAATGATACTTCTGAAAACAACTTTTAAAAATCAGTATCTGCAACAACTGTTGTATTTTAGTAATAAAATTCACACTTTTATGCTGAATTACATAAATGTCCTGACACTTAAATAATAAAGGGCTGGGCAGATTAAGACGTGAAGAAAAAAAAAGTTTAATATAACCCTTTGAAAAATGCATAACAGGAACATTAGTTTCTAAAAAAAATAACAATAATAAACTAAATCTACCTTAAGTTCCTCTCGCCCTTTAAAAAGCTTAGTAGTAATTAACAGTCATAATATTTCCTTAAGGTCAACGAGATCTCAAATTTCTCTTGCTAATGGTAAAATGTGAAATATAATACTTTCATATTTTTCTAATATATATCTCCTTAGGAAATTAACATATTTTACCTTTTATCAAGCTCTGTTATTAAAGGATGCCTCCTTTTTTTTTTAATCTTTCAAAATATTTCTAAAATATGTATTTAATTTATAATTTTATGCATTAACCCTTTCTAGGGTGGTGGCCTTAAAAAAGGACACCTAATTTTTATTTCACTGACACCCAGAATATTTAATTAAATTTTTCTGGAGCTACTTTGTTATCCCGTTGATCAATTTTGGCAAGTTATACAGGTTGACATAATTTTTATTTTAAATAACGATAGAACTAATAAATTAGTAAAACATTAATAAAAATACAAATAAAAAGTGGAATTAAAAATCACTTGAAAGCGTTTTAAACATGTGTATGGTGTTTAATGGCATTGAATTCACAGTCATCCATAATTGGCATTCAATCTTATAGTTTGGTGATTGATAGTTCTTTAGTCGACTGGATACTATAGTAGAACCAATTTTTCTTTTATGACAAATACTTGAAAATAATCAAGTTCATACTTTCTAGTAAATTCATTTGTAAATTCTGATGTAGATTAATTACAGTAGACTCCCTCAAATTCGCAAACCAGAAATCTGCAACTCTCTAAAATCCGCACATATTTTATGGATGTAAACAATGAAACTTTCATTTCGGATATTGGGACAAAATTTGATTTTTTTACTTTTGTATCAATTTGAAATATTTTTTTATTTGTAATTTTCATAATAATACTCTATTCATTTTTTTTTTCTTTTTTTCACGAAGGAAGAATAAATGCTTTTTGAAAAAATCCAAGATATTGCTGATATCACTGGTAATCACAGGCTTCTTACAAAATATATTTATGCATTAATCAAGATTTTTTGGTTTTTAAGCCTGGCTAAACTTGAAAAAAAATCTTCATTTTATGATTTTGATGTGAATTAGTAATGTACTTTTATGAAGCAAGTTGCACTGAATAATTTTGATAAAATACATTTAATCTTTATAATGAATATTTAATCATATACTATTGATTATTAACTTGACCTTTGCTATTAGTATTTTAATCATTTAAAAAAATTATCTAAATTTTTATTATTTTAGTTTATTACTTATTTTAATATTTTATTACATTTTAAGCATTCATTATAGTTCCGATTGCACTGTTAATTGCACTCAAATTACTGTTTAAAAAATGTAAACAAAGCAATGACCAGAAATCTGCAAAATTCTAAAATCCGCACAACCTCTGGTCTCAAGCTGTGTTGATTTGAGGGAGTCTACTATATTTCAAACAGATTTACTCCATGCCGGTAAGGGTTAAAACCTTAGCAGGGAGTGGCCTGGGGACACCCATCCCCTGGAGCCACAGAAGTCCCTCCTGGAGAAAAATGTCTGAATTTGACACTGTGTAGCGAAACAGAGCAAAACACTTCACATAAAATTTAGTATATATTGTTGAAATATTTGGATAACAGGAAAAGAGGTATTTAAGAACAGTATATACAGAAAAAAGGTTAAACATTTTTCATCTCCTGATCAGCAATTTAAAAAATAGTAATTCATTGCAACTAGGGATGCAACAGATATCCGACTGATTTTTCAATATCCGAAATATCATCGGATATCTGAATCACAATCACCGGATATCCGACTTCTCTATCGGATATCCGGCAGAATGCAACAAACCAAATATATATTAATAACAGTAATCGTTTGATCCCAAACAATGCGAAAAACTTTTGTTTATAATGCAAAAGATGAAATATTATTATAAGTTCCCTATCGACGAATAAAAGGCAATTCTCAAAAGTTTAAAGAATTGCCAGCTTTCCAACTATTTATATTTAAACTCTGTAACAAATTTAAAAGTTTACGTTTACATCTTTTAGAAAATTTTATCTACTTTCAGATTGCAAAACAAAATTTGAAGTCAAAATAGCAAATGAAGCTTTTGTGCAAAAATGTATAAAGATAAAAAACCAACATTGAGAAATGGACAATAGAAAACAATAGAAAATAGCCGTCTCGAATCTACTATCGAGATTCTTCATCAGTATAAGACTCATCATGCTAGAAAAAGCTAAGCTGAGCAAAGCGACAGGGAAGCACAGTCTTATATGCCTATTACGGGAACAAATGGTCATAGATTCGAAACAGCTGTTTGCTACCTTACATACATTTCTAAACGTTGGTTTTCTATCTTCATAAAATTTGAAGTTGTTTATTAAACTGTGATTTTACTAATTTTCTTTCTTTTAATTTAAACAATGGGTTAATTGGTTTTTAAGTTACACAACTAAACAAACCTATTTTTAATTTCTTCTATCTTTCAAAGAAGAAATTATTGTAATCAATTTTTTTGACGAATTTGCATGTTTTAGGGATCAAATATCCCCAAAAACATGTTTATTCAAAATATCTGCCTGTACCAGTGTCGCCATCATACTATCAAAAAGTGTATGAAGTTATGCATAGAATGATCCAAATATTTTGTGCATATTTTTGACTGTAACCAGCAGGTTCTTCTTCAGTATGGAAACATTTCGCTGTAAGGCGGTGCTGTAGTTGCAATTTTTGTGCCATTTTCATTGTTCTACCATCAAATACTGTATGAAATTATGCATAGAATTGAACCAAATTTCTTTGGATACAGTTCTGGGAATGACTGTCTGGTCTTCCTTCAATTTGAAAATAGTTTGCCCAAAGATGGTACTGTAATAATGATTTTTGTAAAATAATTTTGATTTTTCATAATCCTTACAGAGAATTGGTGGTTCGTGCAGCGATGCGAACTTCGTATCTTTCTAAAATTGGCTATTTGCAAACAACTGATGTATAGCAGAACAGAAAAGAATATTGATTTTAATAAATATCATGATCGAGATTAACTCATTCTTAATCTAATTAACTGACTGCAGCAAAATTTCTAGATGAAAATAAAAGTTTGCATAGTACTGAACTAACAATATTGAAGTAATATTAATACAGTTGACTCTCTCTACAACGAAACTCTATCCAGCAAATTTCTCTATTTAATGAATTTTTTGTAGGAACGGTAAATTTTTTTCATGATTACATTAAAAATAATCTACATATAGCGAAATATATAGCTCCATTTAACGAATTTTTTCAAAAATGTTCTTTTATATGTTCTGAAAACGCTTCAAATTATTTGTAGAGTAATTTTTTTTCATTGATTTCTCGTTTATAAGTCATAGCTACATAGCATCCTCTACCTTATTCCTTATGTCTAAAAAAAGGCATTCAACCCCCCCCCCCCAAAAAAAAAAAAAAAAAACATTATTTTTGCATGGTTATACCTAACTTTGTTTTAGCCAAGGTGAGCTTGCGTTCTTGGAAAAGAGTGAAACATTTGCTTGCTATTGGAACAATTTGCAATAATCACAAAGCATCCTAAAAGATAAAACTATTCCATTATCGTCTTGAAAATGGTGTTTATTTCTTGGTTTGGATAGTAAGTCAGCAATAAGGAAGGGATGAAGGGGCAATTGCAGAAAAGGTTTTTTTCAGCAGGTTTTCATCTATCTAAACTAACTCTCATTACTTTTAGAGTTTAGAGTTTATGTTTGTTGTTTGTGGCGATTTGGAACATTTTTTGTTGTGAGAGATCATTTGAATGAACAATTGTTACTAAACGTCATCTATGCTGGTGTTATCTTCTACTGCATCTGCATAAAAACTCCTTTGGGATAAGCATAATTCTTTCTTATAAAGTACAAAATTTTTTGCCGTTTTCTATTCAACGAATTTTTTGACCGAACGATGGATTTCGTTATATAGAGACTCGACTGTATTTGTAAATATTTTTTGAAACATTCAGATATATGGAATAGAAGAGAGTTTTGGGATTGGTGCATCCAACTAGTTATTTTCATGATTTCATTATAAATGTTTAAAATTAAGTTTTTTTTTTTTTTTTTTTTGGGGGGGGGGGGGGGCTTATAAATTTGAAAGTGATTTAACTTAAAGTAAAATTAAATGTAGCTTAAGGTAAAACAGTATTAAATAATTAAAACATGAAAAAAATCATTAAGTAAACCCATGTTTGGAAATAACTCTTCAACCATTGGTATATTCGTAAGCCTTTTTATGTTTACATTATAGGGGAGACTGGGGTACAACGGTCCACTTTTGTAAATTTTGACTGTTTACTCTTAAAGTATTGATTTTTTTTCTTTTGATCAAGTACATGGATATTACCTATACCTATACATTAAAGTTTATACTGCATCAACTCAAAAATAATAATTATGCATACTTTTTTTAAAATATTTTTTTAAATAGCAAGTGACAAAGTGGACCATTGTACCCCAATGCCGGGGTACAATGGTCCACAACATGGGGCTCTATGGACCACTTGTAATTTGAATAAAAATATATCAGTGTAGTTCATTTTTTAACAATAAGAAAGATAAACTATATCATAATTTGTTTATTCACATTTTATTACTCATTTTTATTTGTTTATTCACATTTTATTATTCATTTTTATTTGTTTATTCACTTTTTTAACTCTAAATAAAGTAACATTTTTTTCTTAATTTTTTTATCATTAAGTCATTATACCAGTCGCAGATTGAACATTTAGGTTTATTATCATCCACAATACATTTTACAGCCTGTTCCATAACTTCATGTGGCACAGAACCTCTATTGGTTTTCCTAGTCTTGTTTCTTGGCATTGCTAAAAGAAATATGAAAAATAATATGTAACTTTTTTGTACAATGATGCCACTTAAAGTTAAATATAAACCTTTATAATAAGAAATATATGACTAAGGAAAAAATATAATAAATTTTTCCTGTCTACTTTACATCATCTGTATTTCTTTAATGAATTTTACTTTATTTAATTATTATATCCAGATACAAACTAATAGGTAGATATAATTTTTTTTTCCTCACTCTACTATTTTATTTAAATCTAACGTATTATGGATGCATAAGCGCAGGAATATTTAATTAACAAATTATATAAAATTTAAAAAAAAAAAAAAACCTCAAATGCACAAAATATTTTTTTTACTAATTTTTGGTGTTCAATTTGGGTTAATTTTTAAATTTGAAAGCTTATATTATATAGATAAATATTTCAAAAATGCATTTCATAACATGAATCATTAATTAATTCACACACAGAAATAAAATAATTTATTAATTCTTAATTTGGGCCAATTTTTATGTTTGAAAGCATATATTATACAGATAATTATTTAAAAAAATGTATTAAACAACATGAATCATTAATTAATCTACACACAGAAGTAAAATAATTTATTAATTCTGAATTTCACATATAATATTTAACTTTTAAAAACATGGAATACAAAACTGGCGTACAATGGACCATGGTCCATTGTACCCCAGTTTCTGATGGTCCATTGTACCCCATATGGAAGTTTGACAAAAACTTGATGATAAAAAAAGAAATTTAGAATTCTATTATTTTAGCCATAATAAATATAATAATGTATTGTCTTGCCTTTTTATTTTGCCACATAATGTCTTTCAAATTACAAATCTGTAATAAATAAATGAAGATATGTTTCACTTCCTCCCCCTGTGTCAAATCAATTATCAAGCATAAAATGATTAAAATGTCAGCTATGCACATGGTTTCAAACTTCTTTTTACTACTTCATGACTGCCATCTATATACTAAAATATGAAGCTTTCAAAAACAGAATTAATATCGAAAATAGGGGGTGGACAATTGTACCCCAGTCTCCCCTATAGTTTCTGTAAATTATATTGCAATACGTTTAAAAGTTGTAATGGTGTGTGAAACATGTTTGCAATTTATTATTTGAGATGGCATTGCATAAAGAAATAAACAAACATTCACCATAACTAAAAACATATTCAGTACCGGACATCCGAATCCGGAAGACAAATCGGATACCGGGTATCCGATATCCGGCAAAATCAGTATCCGGTGCATCCCTAATTGCAATCACCCATAGATTTAAGAAGGGGCATTTGGAATTTCACTGGCCAGCAAACACAACTTTAAGTTGGCTCATAAAAATCAGCTTCGATGGTGATTTTGCAAATTTATTAATAGGTTTCCTTTACTAGCAGATTTAAATAAAAACAGTTTTATATAACTTGTGTATATCACTTTTTCAGTTTTCAAATGTTATTTATGTATGTTTTGCCGTTAATGAGTATATTCACACTGATAGTGGATAGCTACTAAATAAAAAGTAAATTGCTTGCTGGTCAGCAACTAGCATTGATTCTAGGAAAAAAGGGCCACCAGATAGGGATTTTTCAAAAAGGGAACACTATTAATAATAAAGAATACTGCCCAGTAAAACTGATGGCATTGAGCTCACAGGCTACAAATACTAATTGTACATTAAAGCCTTATATTTTCAAGGGTTAATTCCGTTCGAAAAAAAAATTAAGAAGGGGAAACAGCTCTCCCCTTTCCTCTTTTTTTATACTTAATCATTGAACCTCCTATACTATCAAAGACATGCTTTATCATATAAAAAATCTATATCCAAAATTCAGAGCAAATTAGATAATTCTTAATAAAAACCCATTTAGCATTTATATAATTTAAAAGGAGTTATCCCCTTCTTTTATACTTAACCATTAAACTTCCAAAACTATTCAGAGATTTGAACGAAATCTGAAAATTCTGCTTGAAAAACCTATTTATATAAATTAAGAGGGGGGGAGGCATTAGAACCCTTGTTGCCCCTATTTATACTTATTCAATGAACACCTAATAGCAGTCACGGAATCGCCTCATCAGAATGATCCTAATCTAAATTTTGAACGAAAACTTAATTCTGCATGAAAATCCCATTTATATCAACTAACGGGGGGGGGGGGGATTAGAACCCCTGTTCCCCCTATTTATACTTATTCAATGAACACCTAATAACAGCCACGGAATCGCCTCATCAGAATGATCCTAATCTAAATTTTGAACGAAAACTTAATTCTGCATGAAAATCCCATTTATATCAACTAACGGGGGGGGGGGGGGGGGGGGCATTAGAACCCCTGTTCCCCCTATTTATACTTATTTAATGAACACCTAATAACAGTCACGGAATCGCCTCAGGGTCATTCCACGTGAAATCAACCAATTTAAGGAAAACTTGTTGCATCATAGTCACAGATTTTTTTTTAATTTTTATCATAGACAGACATAGTACTGAAACCCTCAAATCTGAAATTTAAAAGTAATTTTCACAATATTGGCCGAGATATGGCCATTTGAAAACTGGCCATTTTTACAAAATGGCGGCCATCTTGGAATTGTATCACTGTCTAAATATGGCCATAACTTGACAACTAATGGCTCAAAGTTTATATATCTGGTACCAATTTGAAGCTATTTGTACAAAGAATGAATATTTCACATCAAAACAATAATAAATTTTCATTTTTTAACTTTTTATTATGTGCAAAGTGAAAATTTCACCCCAAAAAAGGGCAGATTGTAATGGCTCATAAAAAAAATGAATCATCATGAATTTTTCTGAAACTTGGTAAAAACGTTGCTCCATCTGTGTGCTTTAAATAAAAAAAAAATTGGAAAGGTAAAATTTGTTGTTTTAAAATAAATGGTTTTTTACAGATAAGGTGTCATTAACCAAATAATGATATTTTTAGAATCTGTGAGCATTCCTGATTTAAAAAATAATGGTTAAAATAAAATTTTCTAACATCTAAATTAATGTAAAAGTATAATCAAAACCTCATTTGTACTAATTTTGTAGAAATCTGCCTCCAGCGATCCTCCCCCCCACCCAAAAAAAAAAAAAAAAATTAGACAATTCAAAAAATTTTACACTGAAAAAGATAAGATAATAATTAAGGAATATAATGTATAATTATAAAATACCTATAAATGCAATGCATACATATGGTGATTTACTTCACATATAGGGGCAAGTGGAGTAGAATGGGACAGTAGGTTTTTCTCTTTATGTATCATTCTAAATATTTCATCAATCACATATTAGATGAAGTAATGGTACCCCAATCTTCAGTTGAAAAAAGTAGCTAATTTACACAAGCTTGCAATTATATAAAGAAAAAGATTATTTCAAGAATCAAAACATGAATTCAAAATTTTAAATTTTGAATTCAAAACATGATGTAAAAATTTCATTATGTTTCTATAAGCTGATGTAATATTGCATCATGTTCTATATAAGCTGATGCAATTTAAAGAAAAGATTGCTACTGTACCTTTATCTGCTTCTTAATTGGCTATAATCAAAGTATGATGCTATCTTGCATCATGTTCTATATGAGCTGATGCAATTTAAAGAAAAGATTGCTGCTTTACTTCATCTGCTTCTTAATTGGCTATAATTAAAGTATGATGTAATCTTGCATCATAATGTCCAAGAAACTTGAGTAATTCCTTTGGGAATCAGTGAAATTGTCAGACCATTGACATTTAAAAGTGAACAATATGTTGCATGTGTATATGGGATAAATTGGTGGATTGGGAAAATTTTAGATTACTGTGAAGAACTGAACGACTATAAAATTATGTTCATGCATCCTAATGGCCCCAATTCTTCATATTCATGGCCAAAATCCTCAGATGTTTGTTGGATTCCGTATGAACAAATAATAAAAGAAGTGTCTATTCCTTTAACTGCTACAGGAAGAACATATACTGTTCCACCAGAGGAAACTCGAACAATTCAAGCATTATTTTAAAACTTTAAAACTAATTAAATCCATTTTAGCTTAAATCTGAAGAAAAAACTGCTATATTATAAAGTTATATGCATGTAAGTAAATATTTTCTTCTTATTTTGTCTAGATTTGTTCCATGTGTAATTTTAAACTTTGGCTTATTTCTCATCATATTCAATGTTTTGCCCTGGATTTGTATTATATTATTGTTATTTATTTTTTTGTCTCATCATATCTAGATTTTTGTTCATATAAATTTTAATTCAGTGTGAACAAAAAATAACAAATGTCAACTCAATTAATTCATTTATATATATTTATTGTATTTAAATTGCACAATTGAATAATTTAACTCTGTAATTTACAGCTAGTATTTCTCCAACATTTCTGGAGAAAATATTATGTGCCTTTTTTTTTCATGCATTCCATAGTAAGGTATTTAAAATATTTATGTAAATATGTTTTGAGAATTATATTATCATATTTTGAATGAAATGAAATAAAAAGTACTGTAAAAATAAATATTTAGTGTAAATAACTGAAAATTGATATTTCTTTATTGAATTATATAATATAAACACAATACTTTAATTTAGATGCTAGAAAATTTCATTTTAACCAATATTTCTTAAATTAAGAATACTTACAGATTTTAAAATAATCATTATTTGGGTCAATGACATCTTATATGTAGAAAACCATTTTTAAAACAACAAATTTTACCTCTCTAATTTTACAGTATAATGTTCCATATATAGAGAAACTGTTACATCTATGCATAATCAAATCATTATACAGAAAGCGTAAAAAGTATATGAACTAAATTTACTTTTCATTTTTGAAATAATCTTTTTCTTTATATAATTGCAAGCTTATGTAAATCAGCTACTTTTTTCAACTGAAGATTGGGGTACCATTACTTCACCTAATGTGTGATTGATGAAATATTTAGAATGATACTTAAAGAGAAAAACCTACTGTCCCATTCCACCCCACTCGCCCCTATATGTGAAGTAAATTATCATATATATATGCACTGCATTTATAGGTATTTTATAATTATACATTATATTCCTTAATTATTTTCTTATCTTTTTCAGTGTAAAATTTTTTGAATTGTCTAATTTTTTTTTTGGGGGGGGGAGGGGGGCTGGGGGCAGATTTCTACAAAATTAGTACAAATGAGGTTTTGATTATACTTTTACATTAATTTAGATGTTAGAAAATTTTATTTTAACCATTATTTTTTGAATCAGGAATGCTTACAGATTCTAAAAATATCATTATTTGGTTAATGACACCTTATGTGTAAAAAACCATTTATTTTAAAACAACAAATTTTACCTTTCCAATTTTTTTTTTATTTAAAGCACACAGATGGAGAAACGTTTTTACCAAGTTTCAGAAAAATTCATGATGATTCATTTTTTTTATGAGCCATTACAATCTGCCCTTTTTTGCGGTGAAATTTTCACTTTGCACATAATAAAAAGTAAAAAAATGAAAATTTATTATTGTTTTGATGTGAAATATTCATTCTTTGTACAAATAGCTTCAAATTGGTACCAGATATATAAAATTTGAGCCATTAGTTGTCAAGTTATGGCCATATTTAGACAGTGATACAATTCCAAGATGGCCGCCATTTCGTAAAAATGGCCAGTTTTCAAATGGCCATATCTCGGCCAATATTGTGAAAATTACTTTTAAATTTCAGATTTGAGGGTTTCACTACTATGTCTATCTATGATAAAATTAAAAAAAAAATCTGTGACTATGATGCAACACCCATTGGTTGAATTCATGTGGAATGACCCCTCATCAGAATGATCCTAATCTAAATTTTGAACGAAAACTTAATTCTGCATGAAAATCCCATTTATATCAACTAACGGGGGGGGGGGGGGGCATTAGAACCCCTGTTCCCCCTATTTATACTTATTCAATGAACACCTAATAACAGTCACGGAATCGCCTCATCAGAATGATCCTAATCTAAATTTTGAACGAAAACTTAATTCTGCATGAAAATCCCATTTATATCAACTAACGGGTGGGGGGGGGATTAGAACCCCTGTTCCCCCTATTTATACTTATTCAATGAACACCTAATAACAGTCACGGAATCGCCTCATCAGAATGATCCTAATCTAAATTTTGAAAACTTAATTCTGCATGAAAATCCCATTTATATCAACTAACGGGGGACATGAGCCCCCCGTTCCCCCTCTTATACATATCGAATGAACTTCAAAAACTAATCAGGGAAGCGCCTTGTCAGGATATACCTACATACAAAATTTTAAGAGGATCGGATATTTTTATCATGAGTTATCGCGTTACGCACATACGCACATACATACAGAACGGGCGGGCACATAAGCTCTCAGGCTATGATAGCCTGTGAGCTAAAAAAGGGTAATTTTTTCAAAAAGTGAAACTTTTCTAAAAAAAAAAGGGTACATTTTTTCAAAAAAGAGAGAACTGTTAAAAAAAAAAGGCACAATTGTACCTTGTTTACCAAAAATATTTTGAACTGATTTGTTTAAAGTCTCCTAAAATTTTCTACATTTTCCCGGAATCAAATCCGGGAATGAATTGCCATGGGATGTATAGGAAATGTTAAAATGCTATTTAACTGGCTGCTAACTGACATTGCTTATATTGAGTTTTATACATATGCAGAAGTGGAAAATCTTACCTGCCAATAAAATGCAATGTACAACTGAAAATTGCTATAACAAAGTATACATGACTGTAAAAGTAGTTAATTACTATTACAGCGATGTATTTTCATATTCCCCCCCCCCCCCACCTTAAAATTAAGAAAAATATACAGGGAAAACTTTTGTATTCAGGATCAAGGATGTAGTGGAGGTATAAGTTGTATACCTTCTGAATTTTTTTAACGCTGTTTTTTATTAACTCTTTTTTTCTTTTTTTTTCTCTCTCTTTTAATGACTACACCACTGCTTAGGGTACAACTTCATACATTGTTTACATCATGCTAATTTGGAAAATTAAAAAATATAACTTAACTAATAAAATAAAATAATTTATTAATCAGTTTCATTTGATCCATATCTAAAATTACAAAAATAGAACTGATTCACAGAGTTGCATAATATAGACGCACGCCGCACGCAGAAAAATTTAGGAAAAAACAATTTCTATTATTCTAACTTTTTTTCATGAAAAAATGCAAATTTCATCAAAGGATCATGAGAAAAATGCGAATTTCATTAAAAAACCTTGAAAAAAAATCTCACATTTTAACAAAGAATTGTGTAAAAAACACTCATTTAAACAAAAAATTGCAATAAAAAATGAGCATTTCAACAAAGGACTGCATAAAAACCCTTATTTTGACAAAATATCACTTGAGAAATGCGAATTTCGACAAAGGACCACATGAAAAACACGAATTTTGACTTAGGACAGTGCAATAGACAAAAAATTCGACAGAGAACCACTCAAAAAATGCAAATTTCGTCCAAAGACCTGTTTAAATTGCAAGTTTCTTCCATGAATCGCATAAAAAATGTGAATATCTTTCATGAATTCCTTAAAAAATGCAAATTTCGTTCATGAATTACATAAAAAACACAAATCTTGTCCATGTCAAAAGTATATAGCCTGTAATTTCATTAAGCATTAAATTAATTTGCAGAAAGTTTTTGACCCAATATTTATTTACACAGAAAGTTTTTGGTTTTATACAAGTCTGCTGATACTATTGATTTATAATGAATATTACTAATAAATAATACAACATGATCCATACAAAATGGAAAGAAAAAAATAATTCTAATGGTTAAAACTTATTTTATTTGTTTTATTATTATTATTGCAATTTTTACCCTCATGACAAAAATAGCCAAATTGTTTTATGTCCCATAAATTTGTTTTGGTAGGCAGAATGTTAAAAGCTCAATTGTTTAAAAATTAGGGCACTCTTTGCAGTATAGTGACAGTGAGTCAGTGTTTTGTTGTGGAAACAATATTTAACAAAAAAGGCAGTAAATGTGTTTATTTTTTTTACCGAGAAAAAGGATATTTTTTCTGGATAAGAGACAAGAAGAATGCCATAAGGCAAGATGCAGTATTTCCTAATGTTGTGTTTAGAGGAAATTGCAAAGGAATATATGATTATACTTATTATATTGGGTTGATGGAAAAGTTCTAATTTTCGGGCACTGGGTTGAATTGCATAATGACAACAAAATATTCACCAGAGGCATGGAATAAGGTAATTGTTGAGAATTGTGCATACACACTCTTGGTTAAATATTAATTTTAGTAAAAAATATTTTTTTTTTATAAAAAAAAATTATGAACTTTTGCCAACTAATGCAGATGGCAATCAGCTTCTCAATGTTGAATTCAGATAGTTTCTTCTGACAGGGAGGGAACATTATAGAGTTCTGGTACGGAAATCACACTCTTTGACCATTAAAAATACAAAATCTAAAATCTTCCAAGAGGAAGGAACATCTCATTGCTCCGTGGGAAATGCTCCAGCACCCATGAATTCAACATTGTATCACCTCATTGAGTTTACTGCTAAAGTTCCAGGATTAGATAACACTCAATTAGCATATTAATCAGTTCAGCATTTGCCCCGAGATAAATCCGAAGTATAAGCACTGTTTTCTTATATCTTTTTCCAGTGAAGTGGTTAAAATGGAATTGGCCTGTTAAGTCATATCTTCATAAAAATGTCCTGCAGATCCAATTTTAGTGATTAATTGATTGATCTGAAATGAGTTTTCTAATGAAATTCCTTTATCAGATAGCATATTGGCATAATCGGTGTAAAAGAATGCAGGAATTTCATTAGAAATCTCAATGGGGATCTACAAATCAATCAGTAATTGCCATTGATTTCCACCAAGATGTTACTTAATTTATAATTCTATTTTAATATGGTAATCGAGTTGTATCTAATTATAGAATTTCAGCTTCAAACTTGAAGAGGTGATGGTTTATAAGGTACTGCATAGGGTTAGGTTACCCACTTTTACCCTTATCTGACCCTCAACTCAGGTTGGTAACTAAATTTTTTCATTGGGGGTCGAGTTGACTTCTACTGTTTTACTGTGGGTCTATTTGAATTTCATTGTTTCGGGTTGTGTTTTTGGCAGGTTATCTTCAGGCTTCAGATCTAATCTTTAAAAATGTTAATACTTTTCAGGTTATAAATATGTATACAATAATATTTTCATAATAGACAATTCAGAAAAGCAGACACCTTAATTTAGTGAATGCTTGCTTTTACAATTCCTAAGAGCAAGGGTGTAGTCATAAAAATAAGGATATTTACTCTCTAAGCAGAGGGTATACGCTCAAGACAGATGGCATACGGTGTTCCTTAAAAAATACAGAAGGTATACGTTGTATACCTCCATCTATCTCCACTACATCCCTGCCTAACAGTTATACATTTGTATGTTTATAACTCTGAATAATGGACATCTTTCAATCTACACACACTTAACATGTGCATGTGTACGTAGACTATTCAGATATGATTCACGTGTTTTTTTGTATATGAGAATGAAAATGTTGGTAATATTTTCCATATTCTGAGATAAGAAAATATGATTCTTAGAATAATTTATAATCCCATTTCTTGTGCATTTTATTTCTGATGCAGTAAATTGAACATATACTCATTTGTATTCAAATATGGATTTATTTTCATCTTGAGACAAAGTTCTGCTCTAAATTTTTGTGAAAATCCTAACAACCCAATTTGAAAACCCCCTAAATATGATTTTTAAAAAATATTCTGGTGTGAACCTGAATCAGTTTTGTCTTTACCAATGAAAAATAATTTTCTAAATGTGTTAGAAAATAACAAATTTGGATTTGAAACAGTGTTAAAATTTCCTCATAATACATTGTTAATAGGAATATTATTTATAATCAAGGTTGCTGGCTTTTAGCCATGGCCAAAAAAGTTGCTTAAAACAAATAAAAGCCACTGATAGGACTTATTTTAACTCTTCACTGCATGATTTTTTCTATAGTTACGAAAAAAAAAAAAATAATAATAATTTGAAATCTATATATACTGGTCTAATAAATAAAAAATAGTAAAAAAAAAATTAAATTTCAAATTTTCAGCTAAAATTTGATGTTTATGACATGTTTGTATACATAGTTAGGGTTTTTAAATACTATATTGCTATATTTAGCAATTAAATGGCCTTAAATTAATTATTTTTATCTGGTTAACACTCTGAAATTTACTTTATATTAATATTTTTAAGCATTCAGTAAAAACAATAAAAATAAACTTTGCCTTAAAAGCTTGATCAAATTTTTTTTTTTTTTTTTTTTTTTTTTTTTTTCTGAATTCCAATTTTGTGTCAAATGCAGCCATTTGACATGGACAAAATAAGTGTTATTCCATTTTTTGAACAATTCTTGATCAGTTGCAATGATCCTATTGGCCAAATTCATGGCACATATTGAGAATAGTGTTTTTAGGTATGTCCCAGATGTGGCCCATAGTGCAGTGAAGGGTTAACTGGCTCGTTTGCAAACCTGAAATGTGTCAGAAAATAACAAATTTAGATTTTGAGAACACTGTTAATTTTTTTTTTTTTTTAATTTTATTAAATCATAATGCGTTGTAATATGAATATCAGCATTATTAATTATGTCATATTAGTTACTAAATCTTGAATTTTCTCTTACAGATGGATGAGCTGTAAAAGTTAGTTGTGATGGATCTGAAGCTTAGGCCATCTTCTTCAGAATCAGATGGTGAAAATGTTGATACAAGTGTCAAAATCCTTATTAATGATATCACACCATGTGATTCTCGAGAATTTCTCCATCTTCCTGGCACTTTACTTCAGGTGCCATCACAAAATGATCTCAGCAGGCCTATTGAAAAGCAAACTTTCAAAGGTATTTTACAACGAAGAGCTTCATGGGCATGTCCCAGAGAACCTAAGCCACAAAAGAAGCTTAAAAAATGGTATGCAATTATGGTTATTTTTGTTTCTAAATAAGTTTAGAATTTAAAAAATATATGAATATTATTTATCTTCATTTATTTACTTTCATTTATGGTTGAATAGGCTTAATCAACTTGAAAAAAGGAAATGTTACAAATATATTTATTATATTTAATACAGTTATTTATTACTAATATATACAGTGTCTCACAAAAGTGATGGGACACTTGTGCTTTATAAAAAGAAACTGCAATAAAATAAATAAACATGTGCAAAAATTTTTGGGTGTGTTTCATATTTAAAGTTTGTAACAATTATTACAGTTGAACCTCGAAAATCCGGACCTCCAAATTCCGGAAATCTCTAAAATCGGGACATTTTTCCGATTTCAGTTTTATTAATTTTTAAAATAAGACATAGCTGTAATTTTCATCAATTGCAGTTAAATTCTGATAACTACCGTAAAATCCCGTTAATCTGTCCTAAACGATCAAACGCCCCCTCCCCATTTTATAAAAAATTTGAAATTTTCAAAAAATCCCGAGAAAACGCCCTCCCTCTCAAAAAAAAATCGCTGAAAACTGATGAATCATGCTGAAATAAATGAATCATGAATCTTTGATGAAATGTGCGATTTTTCAAGATTTTTTTAATTAATTTCATGCTTGTTTTGGCCTTTTTTACAAATTTCTCCTTTTTTCTGCTTTTTTTCGAGAGAATTTACGTTTTTTATGATTCATTCACCGATTCATTCATTTCATCGTGACTCATTCCTGTAAATTTTATTGAACGTACGCGGAAAAATCTCATGTAAGCGCCCTCCTCTAACTATTGTACAATTTTTCATCACGTTTGGGGGGGGGGGCGGATTAACAGTATTTTTCGGTATATATATATTACTGTGGCTTATTTATGAAATGATATAGTAAAATTTCAAATAAATAAATAAAAATAAAAGTCACTAAAACTTTAAAAAATGTAGTATCGAAAGAATCGTTATTTGTTTGGACTGGGAGAAAAAAATTGCACTTTTTGTTTGTTATTATATAGCCATAAAAAAAGATTTTTTAATAAACCTCCAAAATCTGGAAAATTCGAAAATCCGGAATCGCTGCGGTCCCGACGGTTCCGGATTTTTGAGGTCCAACTGTACATAACATACATTTTGTCAAAATATTAAAATATTAATTTAGTAAAAATACAATTGTTCAGAACGGAGCAAAAAATGGCTTACATAAGTGATGGGACACTTACTTTTCCATCAAATATTTATCCAAAAATTTTACTTTTTAAAAGGTTTTAATATTTTGTTGGATTTTCTTTTACTTTTAAAACATAATTTAATCTTTTTGGGATGGATTCGACTAATTTTTTTGTGATTTCTGGAGTGATTTTACCCCATTCTTCTTGAAGCACCGATTTTAGTTGTTGTTTTGAAGAAGTGGTGTGTTTGCGAATTCTTGATTCCAATTCTTGCCAAATATTCTCTATGGGATTTAAGTCTGGAGATTGTGGTGGTGTTTTTATTATTTCAGGACAGTTATATAGCAGCCAGAGTCTAACGTTCAGAGCAGTGTGCTTGGGGTCATTGTCCTGGTAGAATTTAAAATCGTTATGAAGGTTCAATTTTCGTGCTGAAGATTTCAAATTTTGCTTTAAAATATCAATATACTTGTACTGATCCATTATACTGTCAATAAAAACAAGATTACCAACTCCAGCGGACGACATACACCCCCATACCATAACTCCTCCTCCACCATGTTTTACTGTTGGTACCAAGATTCTACCATCAGAACCAAATATATTAAATTTACTCTCATCAGCAAATATAACTTTATTCCAGTAATCAGAATTCTTATTTATATTGGATTTTGCGAAAGCTAGTCTGAGTTTTCTATTCTTTTCACTTATGAAGAATTTTTTCCTGGCTACTCTACCATGATATCCAGCAGATCCAATTACCCTTCTAATAGTCTCAAGATTAACAATTATTCCATATAATGCTTGTAAATCAGCAGCAACTTTTGAAGCACTATTTCTTGGATTTTTTAAATTATTTCGAACGATAATTCGCTTTATTCCATTGGATAGTTTTGATGGTCGGCCAGGTCTTCCTTTATCCTGAATCATATGATTCTTTTTATATCGTTTAATGATATTGAAAACTGTTGAACGACTCAAGTTAACTGTTTCAGCAGTTTGTCTAATAGATTTTCCACGTTCAATCTGCAAATTAATAACTAATTTTCGAATTTCAGGCGAAGTTTCTTTTCGTTTAGCATTCATGGCTTAACAGAGCTAAAAAACACAAAAATTCCAAAACAAACTGGAGAGAAATACTGCAGACGATTTTATAAATTATTGCCAATTGCTTTTAAGTAAAAATAAAACCCCCAAAAAATATTTTTATTGCTTATTTCAGACGATTTTTGTTGCATATATAATGGTGTCCCATCACTTATATGAGCTATTTTTTGCTCCGTTCTAAACATTTGTATTTTTATTAAATTAATATTTTAATATTTTGACAAAATGTATGTTATGCAATAATCTTTACTAAATTTAATTATGAAACACACCCACAAAAAAATGTGTACATGTTTTTTTAATTTATTTGATTAGTTTCCTTTTGTAAAGCACAAGTGTCCCATCACTTATGTGAGACACTGTATATCTCACATCTCTTAGTATGTTATGATTTGCTGTGTTCAGTCTTTCTCCATTCACAATATAAATCTCAGCATTTATTTAATAGTTACTTTATCAAAACTTTGAAACCAGAAATGAATAAAACCACCTCAGCTATCTAATGCAAAAAATAAATAAAATTTATTTTTGCATTAGCAGTAGCATCATTCTGTTGGGTAAAAGTGCTGTATAACTCAATTTTCAAAAAGTTTTTTTGATAAAGCAAAGTGTGAATAAACCCAACTCATGTAATATTAAGGAATCAAATTTCATAACTCACCGTCAGTTAATTTTGTATCTATGTATCATTTACGTAGATCACTGTAAATTATTGTTGATATCTAATTATATTTAAAATTGTTAAAGACCCATTGCATTCAAAAATGTATTTTAATATATATTTATTTAATACAAAACATGGGAAGAGTTCTATATCCAGTTCTTTTTATTTATTTTTAAATGAAATTGTTTTGGTGATAAATGTTTCGAGATGGTTATTGCGGGTGTTCAGCAAAGGTTACCATTTTTTAATTCGCCGTTTAACATTTTAAATTTTTTGCGTGATAAAGTAATTCTTTGATGTTGAAATTAAGTGCCATGGCTTATGTTATTATTTATTATTTTCCCCCTTTTTTTAAGAAATAAGTAAATGTTGTGAATTTTAAATGTTTTAGTTTTAACCCTTTAATGGACAAAGCATCTTCATTGCTAAGATGTTAAAATAAATGAGTGACACCGGTAGTTGCAAACTTATATCGATAACTTTTCATTAATTCTTTTGCATTTGGTGAATACTTATTACTAATATAATGACTTTGATTTTTTAACCAAATGACTGTTGATTTCATGACTAATTATCATAAATTTGTTATCTACTTTGATGATTTTTTTTCCTTTTTTTAAACCTTATTTTTATGCAATTTATTTTTTTAGGTGAACTAACACATGATAATTTGGGCTAGTGTTCACTTATGTTTGAACAGTAGCTGTGTTTTTTTTTCTTTGTCTATTTAATTAACAATATATTGCATGTTACAGGTGTTTTGATGATATGCTGTTCATAAAAATTAAGTTGTAATAAGTGTACAATTAACTTCATGATCAATTAATTTAATGCACAATTACAATAAATAGTATGATATGTGACAGGGCTGTAGCTAGAAGTGAATAATAAGGAAGGCTCAAGAAAATGAAGGGGAGGCTTATATTTTCTCTCTCTCTGTCACACAGAAAGATAAATTAGTGCATATTCACATCGTATAGGTATTATGCTTCTTATTAAACTGCTATAAAAATTTCCTTTTGTGCTAAAAAAAGGATGTGATGATGAAAATTTTGAGAATATAACTAGTGGAACATTAAACATCATGATACCTTAATAAGTACAAATAGGATGTGCAAGTGTTGAAACACGTAATTTAATTACAATTTAATATTTCTGCAAAACTGTCAAAAGACCTGAAAATTAAATTAAATTTTTGAACATAATTTCATTTGTATTTTCGGAACAGAAATTCATTTAGTGAGTTGGAATTTTTTCCTGCAAGGCTTGAAATGTTTTAGGATGGGGGGGGGGGGATTGAGCCGTCCGTAGCACCCCCTTAGCTACAGCCCTGATATGTGAGATTGTTATTGAAAATATACTTCTTATGTATTTGTATTTTTTGTATTTATTTATTGTCATGCTTTTCTTAAATCTGAACATTTCATATTTATTTAAATAGAAAAAATAATGTTAATAGCACCAGAACTTTAAATTTAAAAGCATACTTCTTTCAATAGCATTTAGCATGTCATCTTTAGTGCAAAAAATGGCAGAAATTTGCTCAAATATTTAGAAGCAAATTATTGTCATTCTTCTCACTAAGGATAGTATGTTAAATGCTTCCAAAATTAGTATTAAATCTAATGTTCTGACATTATTAGTATTGCTTTTTTCTATTTATACATTATATGGTCAAATATGGCTGGTTACTTGCAATTCTTGACGTTTTGTTAAATATTTAGAAAAATACCTGAGGAATTGTCCTGAAACTTCAGGTGCGTAAAGAAAATAGTACAAGTCATGTATTTCCATTAAGATTTTTTTCCCCCGAAACTTTATAGGGGACCATCAACAAATTGAAAATGAACAAACATCTTTTAAGTAACCCTGTCAAAACTAATGTAGCAATAGCATTCAATTTGAAGATTATGATTAAATAGCTTATCGTGATAAACTGTGTTCATTTTTATGAGTATAGCATGTATACTCATAGAGAAATTAAGGTTTTAATAAAAACAGTGTTTTATCTAAATTTTATCAATTTTTTTGCTTATAATTTGCAGAGTTCTTAATATTTAAAAAAAAGTTTCTTTTCCGAAATTACGACAAATACCATTGTAAACAATACCCTGTAATCAGAATTAAAAGATAATAAAAATTCTCTGAATAATAAGCAGATTTACTAAATTTTGCATTGTGCATGCCTGAAAGATATCAAAATATAATTTGTATAATGTGTTAGCTAAATGTATCGAGCAATTTTTGTGAAAGTCTCAAAAACCTAGCTTTATCATTCTGAAAATCATTGTCTATAGAATAAGTTCAAAATCCGTTGTTCCCAAAAAGAAGCTAAAAGACGAGATATTGTATCAAATATTGTAGTATATGCAATATTATGTATGTTGTATTGATACTAATCAATGGATATACCGCCTCAACTTTTTTGCTTCTTTTTAAAAACAACGGATTTTGAGTTCATTCTATTGACGGCAAATTTTTGAATTTTTAAGCTATGCTTTTTTGAGATTTTCATAAAAATTGCTCTATACATTTAGCTAACACATTATGCAAATTATATTTTGATTGCTTTCACGCATGCACAATGGAAAAATTATTTAGTAAACCTACTCATTATTTTTGTAATTTTTGTTATTTTTTAATTATAATTACAGGATATTCAGTGTTCAATGTTATTTATCATTTATTTTGAAAAGAACATTTTTTTTAATACTCAGAATTCTACAAATTATAAACAAGAACTTGGCAAAATTTGGGACTGTTTTTATAAAAACCTTAATTTTCCATGATTATACATACTATCCTCATAAAAATGAACACACTTTATGATAATAAGCCACTTAATCATAATCCACAGTTGATTTTGCTACATTAGTTTTGATAGGGTTATCTAAAAGTTTTTCATTCTTTTTCAATTTGCTGAGAATCTTCTATGGGGTTTCAAGAAAAAATCTTCATGGAAATATATGACCTGTAGTATTCTGTTAACACACCTGGAGTTTCCAGATAAATTCTGCATGTTATTTTCTAGTTATTTAACAAAATTTCAATAATCGCAAGTGGCCGGGCACATTTGGCCATACGTATACGTTGGCCAAATATCAATACGTATACGTTGACCGTTTGTATTCTGTATTATATTGTGCAAGTATCATTTTAATAATAATTTCATATTTATTCTTTAAAATTTAATTTCTTAAACTTTTTTTTCCCCACAGTCCCAGCCTAGGAAGTATAGACTTTTATGCAGAAAGGGTGGGTTTCAGTGGACAAAATGCAATATCACTTGATAGCCATCTTTCAAATCAAAAAGGCAGTTCAGATAGTATACCTGAAGGAATTAAAGAAAAACAAAGAAGCTTTTCAGGTAGTTATTTATTTATCTATGACTTAAATACAGTAGAAGATCTTTATATTACAATTCCATATAATGCAATTCTCCATATAGCACACAAATTCGCAAATTGTAAAAAATTGCCACTGTCTAGAAAACTATATTTAATGCATTCATTCATTTTTTTTTCTCCTTAATGTAGAATTTTTTAATGAACAAATTACTAATAAATGTTTTTGAGAATGAGTATTATAATGAATGATTTGGCTCAGGTATATTTGGATCATTTTTAAAGAGTATATTTAACAAAATGTGAAATGATCTATATAATAGAAAAAATTATCCTGATAAGAAATGCAGTGTAAAAATATTTTCTTATATTTTGATATGTTTCAGATATATTTGGCTATATTTATGAAGGTAAATTTAATGATGTGTGAAATGTGATCCATAGAATGCACAAGGTTGTGTTTTAGGTTTGCATTCTATAGATCTACTCTATTTAAATACTGTATTATAAATCTACTGTTTTAAAAGATGCAATGGACCTTATTCTTCCTTTTGGTTCAAGGCTACAAAAAAAGTGTCATTTTACCAACTGTGACATCGCAGGAATATTGTTCATTAAACTTGCTGCGTGCAGACTAGAATTATAGAAAATGCAGACTTTGCTCCTGGCTCAATTCTCATTTGCTCAGTCTCATTTCGCTAATGGTGATAAATCTATCTGGATCCCACCATTATGTTTCTAGCTTCACTAACAGTGAATTATATGTACATGTGACAGAAAAACAAGAATGTCCAATATTTGGGTATTGCAAATTTTGGAATAAAATGAATTTATAAACATTTAATAGCTTTAACATGTTAACTGCCAAGTAAAAACTGCTAATATTCACCAGGGTGCCAGTTTTTATTTTTTTGTGTGTAATTTGAATTTTTGCAGCATAAAACTATAATATAAAATCAATATTTTTCAATCTGACACATTTTGCAACACATAGGGAGATTTTCATCCTGGCTATCAAAAAGGTAGCCAAAGCACCCCATGGAAGTTAGTGTAAATCCTTCCATAAGTGGTCATGGCTATCTTATTTGATAGCCAGCTAAGTTTGTCATTTATCACTAAAATTACTTATTAAAATTGTGTTTCTACACTGTAATCTCTTAAATTAGAAAAAATTAAATATATATAAAAGGATGAGCTTGGGAGATTATTGGTCATCGGAACTTCAGAACATATATCAATTTGCACAAACCATGTATTTCTGACACATTGTATGGAGCCTAACAATCAAACTCCAGTACCATTTTCGTCTAACTCTTACCATTTTTGATAGCCAAGGCATGAAGTGTTGAAACACCATGGCTATCATATCTGATAGCCAGTGTCCCAATGGAAACATCACTGGCTATCACATATGATAGCCATGGCAGTCAGCGTTAATAAAAACTTTCTATTTTCATAAAAAAATTATTAAAAATACTAATAAATAAAAGGTAACAGACTATTTAGACATAAAGAAAAACTTAATCATAAACGAAAAGTTTGATTGGACTAAAAATAACAATATCAAAAACCAACCCCCTCTCCCTAGTGACATCTAATGACATCAAGTGCCAGATCCCCTCTCCCCGCTAAAATCATTGGTACTTACGTATTAACGCCACCATAGCAGAAGTTGCGCTAATGCAGCAATAAAGAGTTGTTTTGTTGTTCGCTTGTGCACGCAGTTATCTTTTGGATTCCTTGTTGCCTTGTTATTTGCTGATTTTTGATGCCGTTTTTTAGTGCTACGAAAATGCATATTTGGGATTTGCCAAAAACTGGACAAGATGCAATTTTATTTTGAATCTATATTGAACTCTATATCGGCTCATTTTCTACAGAATCCGATTGACTACTTTGTTTTTAAATTAAGTGCTTTGAATTTTGAAAGTGTTTTCATTTTAAATAAAGTGTTTTATTTTATGATTTGTCGCAAAAATTTTTGGTGAAGATTGGCGGTACTTAAAAACTGCCAAATCTGTAGCTGTGGTGGTGTTAATACGTAAGTACCAAGTCATTGTATTATTTATGCACAGCTTTATTGCATTTGAAAGAGTGAAAGAACAAAATACGGAAAGGTGCAGCAGATTGCTTCTTGTTCTGGTTACATTATTCAATTTAATTGGTTAAACTGTTTTTAGAGTTTCGTTCATCTGACGAAACCCTATTCATCTCTGTCTTCTGTCTCTCTATCTGTCTGTCACAGAGTCTGTATACAAAAATTATATAAATCAGAGAGTTCATATTTTGTATACTTACAGCTGAATACCTCTTGCTACACAACAAATCATAAAATTTTGAAAAAGACTATTGTTTTATTTAAAAAAATACATATTCTTTTAATATCATCAATTCTTTTTTTTTTTTTTTTTTTTTTTTTTTTTGTTGTTTCTTCTAATTGTTGCAAGCAAGTTTAAATAGATATAAAAATTATTATGTTATGCAACATTAATTAATGGAGTAAATAAATCATGTGAGTAACACGCATATTTGTTTTTATTTCATCATATTTATCATTTATTTTGACACACCAAGTGAAATTTTTTTTTTTTTTTTTAATTTGAAATTTTGGATTTTATTTAAATAATTTGATTAAAATAAAAATTTTCCTTTTATAATTATTTGAAAATTCAATTTATTGGTGCTACCATCTATGTAAGAATTTAATAATTATAAATTAACAATTTAGATTTATTAATTGAAGTATAACTTATTTTGAAAGAAATGTTTAGCGAAACACTCTGTGCAATCTGCGATCACACTTACTCACTTGTTTTCTCTTACTTAACACATTCGCTGCCACGTATGTAAAGATGTGATGCTAGATAATGCCGCACTGTAGAAGTGGGTTTTTCCCAGAAGCCGATTTACTTTTTATAACAAAGGATCAGTGAAAGATTTTCCCACGTCAGCATGTGACTGGCTATTGGACATCATCCCACATACTGCGCTGGCGCGTGAGTGGCCCCTTAATGTTGATGGTGCCATATCATGCTCTTTCGGGTGAGTGGCAGCGAACGTGTTAATGTAACAGTTTTGTATAAAACAATTTTGAAATAAAAAACTATACAATTTATTTTCTTCAAAATAGATTCAAGTATGACAATTGCATTTTCTTTTATTTTACTCATGTATTTATTCTGTTTCAGCTGGAAGCCGAGAAGATGTTTTTATGTTTTCAAACCAGCTTCAAAATTCTGTACAAAGTATGAATGACATGATTTCTAGGGGGAGTAACCAGTTGCTGTCAGCAAATGTTGTTGAGGTAACCTTACTCTTTGAACTTTTTATTTGTATCATTAATGAAGAGAGTAAACATTTCAGAAATCTTAGAGAAAATTTTCAGAAAATATTTTAATTCACTAGGTTAGAGATTAGTAAGAGTTTTCTTTTGGGAGTGCCTGTAAAATTATCTGTCATCAGGACCAAAAAGTATGCAATAGAAAATTATTAAAAAAATATCTTTTGCATCAGAGCTGCCAAGTCTGGCTTTTTGGATGCCAGGATTTTCTTAACCCTCATTGTGTCTTGAGGACTTTCCTGCATTTTCATAAAAATGCTTGTAAAAATTATCTTAAAATTATCCTTTCTCTGTTTGTTTCTAAAATACACTTCATGCCGCCTTAATTTGATTTTCATCTTGAATTACAATTCTGTTTAAAATATTTTTGACTACAATAGATTAAAGTTGTTTAAGGTGGGGGGGGATACAGGCAAACCACTCAGAGGGTTAAATTTTTTTTTTTTTTTTTTTTTTTTTTTTTTTATCAAAGATTTCTCTGATTAGATAGAACAGATTTTTTTAATTAAAATACTGGTTTTTAAAAAATCAGAGACTTGGCAGCTCTATTTCATAAAAAAAGTGTTAATCCTAAATACTTCTTCATGACATTGTTTTCTGATTTACATGTCTCTGAAAATTTGTTTAAAATAACAAATTTTTTACATATATCTAACCACAAGTAGAAATTTTCTAAAGTGGCAGTTCACATACTTTTAACATATCATTAGCAGAATGATATGTTAAAGTTCTGTTTTCAAGTAATTATGCAAAAGAACTTAAGAGCCCAAACAGACATTTTTGAATAATTTTTTTTGCATTGGATAGCTGAGGTGCATGCTGACTGCGCACCTTTTTTACTTTTTCGATTTTGGTTGCAGATATATTTTTTAAAAAGCACTTTCAGTTTCGAAACTGGTTTTGAAAGTGAAACTAACTTTGTAAAAAATATCTGCAACCAAAATCGAAAAAGTAAAAAAGGTGTGCTGTCGGCATGCACCGCAGCTATCCAATGCAAAAAAAAATTATTCAAAAATGTCAAAATGTGAAAGAGTTATTAGAAAAATGCTTCCCCATAGGAATAGCATTAGCTCGTGAGCATTTCCTCGAGCGAGGACAGGGGCCTTAAAGAAAAAAGACAGAGGATTCCCTTGAAAGTACTAGAAAACATTTTAAGTACTAATGTTCTTGAAGCTTTGGGATTCCATTGAAAGTAAGATCCAGGAGTTTCCCAGCTTGCCCTTGAAGTGATCAGGCCCTGAGTCATCCCTCAAGTTCTTTTTTTAATGGACCTTACAAAAATTTGAATGAGTACCACAGCTGTTACAATAGTTAATCTTAGAATATGTGGTACCTTCCTCAGGTAAAATTATTTTTATACATAGTTGTGTTTGAATCAGTTGAAGTTGTGACATAATTGTTCCAAATGTGAGATCTAGTCACTAAAAGAAGAAAATAAAACTATCTATTTTCCTTGTTTCTTCAGAACATTCTGCATAAATATCTACTCATATAAAATAAACAAGTTATCATATTTGTCCCTTTAGCACAAAGTTGCAACCACAGTTTTGTCAGCTGAAAGTTATCAAATAAATTAAAGAAAAATAATAATAAAAGAACATAGTTGTCAAATTTTTCTATATTTCAAAAACTTTCATAACAAAGCCATAAATCTGACCGATATCTGTGAATATTTTTTAACTAAAGCTAAATCTTTTGCGAAATTTATGTAATCAGATCAAATTTATTTTTCTGAAAAATAACTGTTAACAATGAGCATGATGACTGTCTGAAGAGTTTAAAGTTTAAGCAATTAATGATATAAAAAAAAAAAATATGTTAAAATTTATGCTCAAATATTTATTTATAAAACATTTTGCTATTGTTAAACTTAATACATATCCAATTTTAGGTGCATTTGTAATTTTATAAATACATAGCACCAATAGTTATTGTCTGGTCCATGTGTCTGTTTACATAGACCAACACAAATATTACTCAACTGAAGGATTTGAAACTTTATAATCATTAAAGAAATTTGTCATTTCAAATTTTTGAAAATCCAATCAAAACTTAAAAGATATTAATACAAGTTTTCTTCATTCTATTAAGTACTTTCATACATAGTTAATTCAAAGATATCCCTTGATAGGTTATGATTCTAGATAGCCATGGTAATTATTCTATTAAATCCTATCATACATAATTAATTCATTGATATTCCTTGAGGTGTAATGATTCTAGTGGTGTTATTTCTGTATTACTGAATTTAATATATAGGATCGTAATAAATTTTATATTCATGCATTTTTGCATAAGAGTACAAACAGCTATTGCACCAAGATCTGAATATTTATAAAACTAGTTACAGTATGAACAAACCTCATTTTTCATTTTGTTGTACAATTTCAGACTTGTTTAAAATGAAGTTTTGCTCACCTCCCTTTGTAACTTTTATGTTTATATGTACAGGGTGTCCAGCAAATAAGAACCTGATTTCAAAATTTAAATTTCTCAAAAATAAGGATTGATAAAATTATACAGTAAACAATTTGTTTATTACTTAAGCTGTAAAAATCTTATACAGAAGTTTCAAACGGTGAATATTTTGAAAAGATTGTTTTCTGATTGCAAAGAATGCTTGATTTGGCATTTTTCTTGTTTTAGATTGCTTGTAGAAAACGATTTTATGATTTTTGGCTTACTGTACCATATTTTAATGATTTTTCAAACTAAATTTTTGAAATTTCAAAAATTTAATTCCAAAAATCATTAAAATATGGCATTGTAAGCCTAAAGGACTCATTCGTTTATAGAATCTCCCTTATTTTTTCTCCAAAATCAGCACATATAAAATTATGGCATATTGCATATTGTAATTATATTCACATAAAATTATTTTAGATTTTATTTTTTCTTTTCCACAAAATTGATAAATGCTTATTCTATTTATCTTTTTAACTTTTATTAATTAATTTTTCTTTTAAAGCCAAAACCTGTTAAAAAACACTCCCTTGTTGGAATCGGACAAGAATATAAGGAAGAATGGCTTATAACTCCTAGGTCAACTCTTCAAAAATCTGTTTCTACGCCCTCCATTGTAGCTGCTCAAGAAATTCAAGAAATAGGTAATTTTTCATAAAATGTGAATGTTCTGTGTAATTGAATTGAAAAAAGTTTTATAAGACTTTGTTCTGCATAATAACTTCAGAAATATATAGTGTTTCAAATGTTTAAAATTAAATGTTGTGTCTTTTGGTAAAAGTAATCATAAAGTAAAATAATATTTTTACACAATTTAGGACTTTTTACTGTGTCTGTTAGGTTGGACATTACAATTTCTGTTGAAGTCCAAACCACTTTTTGCATATGACAAACAGCTATGAGACATTCGGCTAAAATTGTCAAAAAAAAAAAAAAAAAAAAAAAAAAAAAAAAACTTTTGTACTGTAAAAAATGTGAATATAATGTTGTATTTTAACAAAAGAAAATATGCATGTTCTTGGAAGAATTTGCAAACCTTTCTCAATGTCTTATATTTACTCTTGACTAATTTGTGTTTTTAAATGCTTTTCTGTAAAATATGTTAAAAGTCCAATAAATGATTTTAGAAATTTATTTTCAGAAAGTTATGCTGCTGTAAAATCAAAAAGTATGATTTTAACAGAAAAATTTTATTGATTCTCAAATAGCTTGATAAAAGGCCAAAAGACCTTAATTGTGATTAAGGGCTTTGGAAAATCTTTCAGTTTATCTGTTCACTTATCTATTTTTTACTTCCTTAAGACAAATATTATAAAGACCGGGAGGAGTCCCGGAGACCATCACCTTATCTAGTTTATAGCTGAAATTTTAGTAAGCATTAATTAAAACTCGATTGGTATATTAAAATGTATTTAGTCTGTCAAATCATGTCTTTGTGGAAACCATCTACATCAGACCCAATTTTAATAGTTGAGTGATGGGTTTTTCTGCACCCATTCTTCGATGTTTCCATATTTTGGATGCAAGTGAACTTGATAGTAAACCTATAAGTCAGCCATTAAAATTAGGTCTTAATGTGGTTTCCATCAAAGTATGATTTGACTGACCCGTTGCATTTTAATTTGCCAATCTAGTTTTGACTAATCCTAAAATTTCAACTATAAACTCAATGAAGTGGTAATGTGTGTAGACACCTTTGAGTGTACTATAAATGTTGAAATTCTAATCTCAGTAGCACTCTAGTCAATCTGGCAAATATCTGCTCTTACTTATTGAGTACCATTCCTTAAAGTGTGTCCCTTCCAATAGCTGATAGGTTCTTCTCTCAGAGCTAGTAGATGGGAGGTGCTGAATTCGTACCCGATTGTGCCCGTCAGACTAATAGTTTTCCATGGTTTTCTTCAAACCATTGATTTTCTTGTGCAATTACAGGTTATGTTTTTTTTAAAATACACTCACGGAAGTTGTCACTCTAGGACCTGTATCCCTCATGTAAATATTCGGTTGTCATAAACAACACACCTTTATGTGCATTTTATTGATGTTAATGAACTTTGCATATGCCATTGCCATGTGTAAATAATACATGATATATTTGCGTCATACTTATTATAGATATGTGTTTAAATATGTAATACATAATTGTGAGATCAGAATAAACAAAATATTATTTACTATTATTTTAACACAATCTAACTGATTGGTAAAGTTATCATACAAATTGAATTTTTCCAACTGAGCGAAAAATTGCCCAGGCCAGAAATTGAACCCGGATACTTGGCTTACAAGGCCAATGCTTTACCTGTTAAGCTAACCGGGCAATATCCGGCTGGGATTTTTCGCTCAGATAACCTTATTGGCCATAACATCTGGTCTGTCTGCCGAGCTGTCTAAATGACAGACCAGATGTTATGGCCAATAAGGTTATCTGAGCAAAAAATCCGAGTCGGATATCACCAGATTAGCTTAACAGGTAAAGCATTGCCCTTGTAAGCCACGTATCTGGGTTCGATTCCCGACCTGGGCAATTTTTCGCTCAGTTGGAAAAATTCAATTCATACAAAATATTATTTGTCACCAAATTTGAGAATGAAGATAATTATCAAATTTGGCGAGATTTCCCTGAACACTTCGCCAAAGTGGTGAGATTTTGACACTAGTGACTACTTTTCATTGAGTTAATTAATATGTGAGTCATCTTTTTATAATTTTCTGCATATCATCTGATTAATTATATGTACAAAGCATGAAAATTTCAAAAGCGTCAATAGTTTAATCACTGCACAAAACCTCTGCTATTGTTTTTATATTATACTGTTATTCTTACTGTTAATATGTTGTTAGTTTTTATTCTTTTAAAACTTCTATATTACATAAAGAGAATTTACAGAAACACCGTAACTGCCAGTTCTCCTTATGATTATTATAATTCTATTATACGCAATAGTTTATCAATACATACTTCTGATTGAATCTTATACAATCCAGTTTCTTGCTTTTGAGATTCCAGGTTTTGAATAAAATTAACTAAAATCTTAAAGCACTGTACATTGGTACATTGTTCAAAGACGATTAGAGAAGAATAATGATAAATTTTCTAATGGATCATGACAGTGTGCTTGCTTTTCTATTCTTCCATAATTGAATTTACTGAAAAGGTTATAGACCGGGAGATGACAGCATAGACAATCACCTCATCGAGTTCATGGCTGAAATTTCAGAATTAGTTAAAACTCTATTTGCATATTAAATGCAATCAGTATACCAAGTCGTTTGTTGTTGGAAAACACCTGAAAATCTGATTTTAACAGTTGACCCAGAGTTTAGCATCATATTTTCCTGCACCACAAGTATGAAAATATGAAGACCTGGGAGCAGGAAAACAGAATAGTAAACCTATGAGTCAAACGCTAAAATATGGTTTACAAGTGTTTTCCTCAAGGTATGACTTGGCAGACTGATTGTGTTTTAATATGCAAATCAAGTTTTAACTATTTCTAGAATTTTAGCCAGGAACTCAGTGTGATTCTGTGTGCTGTCACCTACGGCACTATTAGGGTGAAACAAAAAAAATATTAGCATCAATATGATTTTATGCAAATACAGATATTGTTAAAGGATTTCATAAGAACCATTTCTCATACACCAAATTGTATCAGTTTAAATACAACAAATGACAGTGAACCCAGTTAGAAAAGAATACTTAATAGGATTAATAATCCCCACATTAGAGAATATAGGCAATTGATAAGCAAACGTACATTAAACATAAGTCAGCTAAGAGATATTTAGCATGAAAAATAAAATATATAACAACAAAAAATATATGATGTGCTTCTATGATCGTAAAGGGTTCTTGATTTCTATATCAAAAGTTTCAGATTTGGCAAAAGAGTGGGCAAGTAAATTAAATTTTGAATAACAGTAACATGATGCAATGCTTAACATTTATTTAAGGAAGACAAAACTGCTTGTTTCAAGATGGCTAGTACTTTATTATAAAAATAAATAAAGTATAAATTTGTAAAAAAAAAGAGTATTTTTATGTTAGATGAGCAAAACTGTTCCCATCTATATTGTTCATGTTGCATTCATTTCCTTTAAAAATATAAACTTATTAGTCATTTCATTTAAAATAGAAATCTTTCACTTATTTTATTTAAAACTTAGAAATTAATAAATAAGAAATAATAACATAAACCAAAATATTTTATTTGAAAATCAAACCATTGTTTCTAATTAAAGCATGCGAAAAATCAAAACTGCTATTACTGAAAAACTAAAATGCTATTGAGGAAATTTGCACCCAGCTAACATAAAAATATCAATATTTAAAAAAAGTTTATAGTATAGTTTAGAAAAACACACTTGAAAAAACATATTAAAAGTAATGATATCCCAACAAAATGTTGCCTGTAAAAAAAAAAAAAAAAGAAAAAAAAAAGGAAGTGCCAATTTCTCCTTAATGTTTCGGCCAAAAAAAGTAGTGATATCTGAAGTTCGCACAAGTCAAAAGCCAAATATCCCGAATCTTTCATTGACAATGGCTTCTTGTGACTTAGCCATAAATGTCTTCTAAGGGTTTTTTAAAAATCTAAAGTATGTACAAATGAGATGCATGCCAACTACATTTTGTGAGGATCTTAGGCATTTTGTGGCACAATGTGCAGATATATTTTTAAAAAAGCATATAAACCAGCGAGTCTAATTAAATGCTAAGTAGTTAAGAATTAAAAAAAAAAAAAAAACCTGTATTAAGAAGATAATATTGCAACAGAACTAATGACTAAAACATGATTAGTATTAACTTTGAATACTTTAAAGCAAATAAGTTTATTGCAATACCTCTTAATTTATGCAAACAAACTATAATAAATGTTCAAAAGAAAAATATGTTTTTCCTGAATGCACAAAGTTGCAATATTATACATTAAAATATAATGTAATACATTGTGAGATTTGAAGAAAGTAAATTTTGTTTTATTTCTCGGGTTTCATGTTAATGTCTTTAGGTTTAGACTACACAAAATGATTAACCATAAATAAACTAAAGAATTTGTAATCAAGACTAATGTTTATTGAAACTCAGACGGAATTCATCAAAACTCTTTTACTTATAATGTGTTCAAGTGAATTTGCCTCTGTGTGTTCTACAATTACTTTTAGTATTTATATAATTCATAGATGCATAATTTCCAATCATTAATTTGGAAATACTATAGAAGGCATTAACTTCTTCACGACGGGAGCCTTTTACGAAAATTTTAATGCTTTGTCACCAATTTTTAAAAACAGAAATTTGTGCCTTATTGAATTGAGAAAATGCTCTGATTGAATAAGGAAAATTTTACTGGTGAGGATAAACAAGGATTCTTAAGCCTTTTTGCTTAAGAATCCTTGTTTGTTGGCACGTATATGTGTCGCTCGTCCCCAAGGGGTTAACGGTCAATTCGCAAGAAGCCATTTTTAATTAAAGATTTGGGATGTTTAACTTTTAACTTGTGCAAACTTCAGATATCACTACTTTTTTTGACCGAAACATTAAGGAGAACTTGGCACCTCTTTTTTACAAGAAACTTTTTTGGGGGAGGGAATTTAATATTTAAACAAGGTTAATTTGAATTTTGTAAATTAAAAGTACCTGCAAAGTTTTTATTATTACTATTTTTTAAAACATTTTTCTCTCTAAAAAAATTACAAAATCACTTTCATATCTGTATGTGTAAAAAATTGAGATTTTTTGGGGAGGGGAGGAAGGGTAGGAGAATTAAGCATTTTTATTACTTTTCTTGTAATTTTTTTTATTGTGTTTAAATGCTAAGTGTTTAAATTTTTAATTCTGTACATCATAAAATTTTATGTACGTAGTTAGTTTGTAAACTGTTGAAGAGGATGCAATTGTATCCCATGTACTCCCAATTCTCTCCCGCCTAATTACAAACATTGTCGGAACTTGAATAAATTTTCTACTGATTGTTTATTAAGGAATAAAATTGTCCTTTTCTTGATATGTTAATGCTAATGCAAAGTTTTTTTCTTGAAAGAGTTGCTGAATTTTTTTTTCACTGTAATGAACAAATTTTTATTTTTATTTCAGCTCACAGAAGAGGTGGAAAAGATCGGTAAATTATTACATTTATGTTACTATATTGACTTATATGTAACTTATTTTTTAAATTTTGTATGAATGTATCTCATAAATATATTAGGTGTATAAAATTATTTTAAAGTGATTTTTTGTACTCTTTTAAAACATTTCTTTTAAATAGCATAAAATGGTTTGCTAATTTACATTTAGCTTATATTAGATTTCTCTTTTGTTTTCAAAAATTTATTTCAAAACAGTTTTATGCTTTCATGGCTATAATCTTCCACAGGTCATCACTTCGTTCCTAATCATAAATATCAAAATTGCTGGCTTTAAAAAATCTGAACAAATGCTTGCAAGTTAAGCTGAAAAGCTATTTCTCCAAGTTAAGCTGAATTTTCAGCCTCAACTATAACAAGTATAATGAAAATATTTTTATGAAATTATTAACAGATTTACTTTGCTTTCTGTGAAATGTATTAAAAGAATGAAAAAAGCTTTTGATCATTCTCATCCAAGTAACACCGAGTTTGTTGCTTCATAATTCAAAATGCACGTATCAGTACATACAGCTTTACTGACTATACTACAGTGTGCTTTCATCTTTCCTTATGAAAAGTTTTTTAAATGGCAACCTTTTCTTATCTGAATAACACTGAGTTTGTCACTCCACAATTCAGAATGCACCTGGCAGTACATATTCACCCCCACAGAGCTCCTATTTTTACAGCTCTTGTTCTTTTTTTACCCATTGAAATAGACTGTTTTAATTTTTGTGTTTGTATTTTTCGAATTGTAGTCATTACTTCCTATAAAACCTAAACCAGGCCATTGCCTGCCAGAACATGTCCAATATAATATGTTAAAAGCTTGGTTGCAGGGAAGAAATACCTGATCACTGCATGGCAATGACACCCACCTGTGGTGTTGAAAAAAGTTCGTTGGGTGTGCGTTGTGTCATTAATAAAGTTCGTTAGCGTGATCGATAGTGGAACTTTAATTTAATGTGAGAAAATAAAATAAACTGGAATAATCTTACTTGAAAATACGATGACTGTGGAAATGAAGACAGAAGACCATGTACAAAGAAGATACAAACTTGTTGAAGAGAATAACATCTTCTTTATTTTATTCTTTTGTTAGGATGACAACATAGAAATTTACTTTGGTCACCAGAACCTTTGAAGACCATGTATTATAAGAATGTTGCATGAATTCATCAAACTGTAATATCACATTCATGGAAAGGCAGCAAGGCATAATTAATTTAGAATGAACACGGGAAAAACTTGTAAAGATTCCATTATCCGGCGGAATTATAATATGAATTCTTCTTGCGATTCGCCGTTCGCACACGGCGCGCGGCCGGCAAAGCCAGCGGGCTAACGTTTCAATTTACATCCCCTTACGATATCATCAAACCTAATTCTGATTTAAAAATTAACCGCGTTTACTATTTAAATGCATTCTACGGGGAATCCAAAAGTAAAAAGAAACAAAGTTTAAATTGATTAGAGAATTAATATTTCGTCATTATCTTAAAGAGCAAATTGAAAAAAAGGCATTTGAAAAGAATTATTTAATTCGTTCTACGCGCTTAGCAGAACGCCCTTACGTGACGAAGTCGGCGCAATATGGGTGTGGTGAAGGAGTGTCAGCGCCCACAGTGACGTCATCATAATACATCGCGGCGCAGATGCGAGAGGACAAGTAGCGCGCGATCGTAAACTAAAAATACAGAATTAAATTTAAGGAAAACTCGCTGCTTAAATGAAGAAAAGAATAAAAAAAGATACGATAAACTAAACACTGTGAGATTCATCTCACATTACCCCCAAAGACCGAACAAAATTTTGTAAGACCAGGGATGTAAAAGGTGAAACGAAGAAGACCTTTTACAGAAAATGGGATGACAAAATTTTGAAATGCCAGCCTGAAAAAAAAAATCAATTAAAAGCCAATTTAAACGATTTTCATAGTTAAGATCAATGTCGAAGTGCTGCTAAAAAGGAAGGACCGGTGACCAAAAGTGAGAGAGAGAAAGAATATACATTGCATAGAGTACATTCATAGGTCAAAAAGTATACAATATATTAAGTATACAGTAAAATGCCAAAAATATAGTAATGGCAAAATTTTCATGTGATCTCAAAAAATTATCATATTTGACAAATAATAAATGTTAACGCATTTTAAGTTAACAGACAAAAGTGAGATCATTGACTAGTCATAATTTAAATATTTATGGTACCAAATAACAGAATTAAACTTCTGAAAAGATTGCAAATACAGGAGCAACAAAAAGTCAAAAAAATCTTGTGGGTTTGACTTTTGCCTAGGACTTTAAAAATTTATATATGATATAAAATAGAGTATTTTCTATAACTCTAATATTAAATTCAACTGGCCATATATTAATTCAAATTTCATAAAAATAATGACATCATTTGTGTACACATTAAAATTTCACTCAATTAAAATAAACAACCAACAACATGTGAGATAAATTGAGCAACTGAGTCGTGCACTACTCAATCACACAAAGTACCCCACAGCAAAAAGTCGTCACTTCAATCAAAAGATCTGTCATGACAAAGGTTTAAAACATATTAATAGTCATACTTATTTATTAGGCCTATACACTTATAAGAATTCTTAAACTATAAACTTTACATATACCATGGTTTTCTTTCAAAATGAGGGAATGGTGATCACCAAAAAAATAAACTACTTTCATATACATAAAAGTAACAATTTGACACAATCGAGAAATATATATTTATGTTTAATTACCATACCATGTACCAGGAATCACTTAAAAATGTTTTGTAGAATCATTATGGGATAAAAAAGGAAGAATTATGTATTATACAAATAAATCTATTGAGATTCGATAACGGGCTTACAATTATGTTAATAGTCTCCACCCAATCACTAGAAATCATTAACAATGCTGTAAACAAAAAAATTATACACATGTAAACACAAAGTTCACAACTATTTCAATGATTACCCCATAAACCATCAACATATCTGTGAACACAAATAGATACACATATATACATAAATATTTACACATATAAATAACATATTACATATTTTTCAAATATTTTTTTTTTAAATTCCGATCACATAATGCAAAAGTTTTTTTTTGGCTGTATAAACTGATAGATGCACACAGTTTCATGTGACTTTCATCTCTTAAGGCTCCTGAGGCTGTACGCAGAAACACAGTTACCATCCAAAGCAATTATGGACAAGAATATATTAAAAAAATAAGTATGCTATTCGGTTATGATTTGAAATGGTACACTGGTATAATTAAACATTGTAGACATACAGAATCAGAACTGTCAGGCTGCTGTTACAGAAAGAGATACAAAAATGAACTTTGAACAGATGATTATTTATAATCATGAGATACTATCATTTCCCTTCTCTCTACATGATGACAGCTGTAAATGGAAGTATGGAACACACTTGAAAAAAAAATAGATATGTACACATATATTTTTAAGTCATAATCAGGTTGTTTAAGTCATGAAACACTTTATTAATTCACTAGATGAGTTAAAAATATGTATAAATGCGCTGGTAAAAAGTTCATCTAGAGTTGTGCTTTCTTTTGTATACTATTTGTATACATAATATGCTCTTAAAAGATCATATCTAAATTTTCATATATTTTAAAAACAAAAATAATCCAATAGCTAAATAATTCTTTTAGCCACAAAAAATCATCCAAAATTTTGAATTCAATAAGATTAATCGTACATTTATGAATCAAAATTTATAAAGTTGCAAAAGTAAAGCAACATAAATCAAGAGTATCTTCTCAATATACTCTGACTGCCTAGGAAAACAATAACTTAAAATTACAAAACTAAGCTGCAATAAGAAAGCAACTAAAGTTGAAAATATTTTATCTGGTATATTCAGACAACCTAGGACTTAAATTTCATTAATACTAGTAACTCTTTGTAATGTCATAATCGAGTAAAACGTTTAAAATTACCAAACAAGTGTACCATAAAAATATTCAGCTTGAATCTTGCATAATTTAACAAAGTAAAGTTAAAATTTCTATGTTTGTAATAAAAGTTAAAACAAAAGTTACTTTTAAATTAATTTTAAAGAATTGTCAAAAATTAAAATTAAATAACTGTCAAAATCAGAAAAATATTGTAGAATAAACAGAATTAGTCTTGACATAACATGATATCCAGGAATCCTGCAAACATATTAATATAAAAACATAAAATACAGATGAATACAATCTCTTTAAGAGATTTCTGTGATCTCTGTAGAAGAAAATTAACTAAATAATGAACAAAGGTAGAACGAGAAAAAAAAAAAAAAAAAAAAATAGTATAATGTACAGATGTAAAGCAGCTCTTGTTATAAACAACAAACGGTTGTAAGAGAATAGTACTGGCTGAATTAGTCAGATAGTTTATAAAAAAAATAGTTAGCGGAAGTATTTTCACCAAACTGAACATAATTATCATAACTAAGGAGCATTAAAACACACTGAAGAAGAATGTGGTACACATTGCAGGCACTAATGTTTACTTAGCAAAAACACTGAAGACATTTCACTAAAACATACCACACACCATGAAGAGTTGAAGAGTTGAAGACGAAATCTGGCGAAATTCACTGTCAGTGAATTGAAATACTTGTAATAAAAAAATGCGCTGGTAAACATATTCACTACAGATTTCTGCTTCTTGTTTTGTATACATGATGAAAAGAGAAAAAAATATTTTCTTCCTTCAAAATATATCTTGATATAATCAATTTTAAAAAATAATTTCTTGCATAAAGTTAAAAAAATGAGGCATATCACAGATTAAATTTTAAATGCTTTGGGCTTGAAATAATATGAAAAACACTATACCTGAAAATAAATAATATGATCTTGAGTAATTGTGGATTCCTGCAACAAATTCCAATCATGTTCTTCAGCAAAAATTTTGCACTGTGAGATTGAATTACTACACAAGCAAAAAAATTGACTCGAAATTCATAAAAATAAAATAATGTTGCCTTCATTGCCTCTTAGAAAGCAACATGAGAATCAAGAATGACGATGATGTGGAATGCCATGCATGTTGACGAATCTGTGAAAAAGCCGAAAAAATATTTACTTCAAAGTAATTATGCATGATGAGCCACTAATACACAATTATTTGAAGTTGATCAAATTTTAGCTGCAGAAACGTCCATATGTTATTGATGAAAACAAGTTTGAGTTACACATACCTTTCATGAATGGTGCTTATAGAAAATAATTTCTTCATTAATAAAATATCTTCACAATTAATAAAAAAAATTTTGCAGAAATTTGAGAGAGAAAAAAAAAATTTGAGGCATATTCAACTTTGTAGAAATTGGGTTACATAAAGAAAAGGCACTATATCAGTAACTGGCACACAAAAAAAAAAAAAAAAAAAAATTTAGTACTAGATATTGAGCAAAATGTTCTTGATCTTTTGCATTTTCTCTACTACAGAACAGTAAAGTTCCATAAATCTTCACAATCAGTCATTCTGCAAAAGCTATTGATTATAAACAAAAATAATAATAATAATCTTGCTTCACAAACCAACTTCAAGAAATACAGGAGAAGCTCAGCAATATATGGATAATTTACTGCATCATTACTAAAACTTCTTCATCAGACATCAAAGTGGAAAAATGAGCACAAATCTTTAAATTAAATTGTTTAAACAGGAACAAAAGAATTTTAATTGGTATGTATGAAAATAATTTTAGCACTTTCTTCACAACACCTGTATACCATTAAAGAGGCTCGAAAAATGGATTAAACTACATACTTGAGGACCACTTCATCAGGTAAACAAATGAATGAAAAGAAGTAAGTTTTCTTAATTGACATCTTTAAATGAGATATGCAGAGTAAAAATTCTTTAGTAATTAGGATGAAACATTGAATTTAAGTTTATTCCTTATTTCTTCTTAAAGTAAAAAAAATAAACACAACTTGATATGGTAGAAGGACAGAAGTCTTCAAAGAAAATTATGTAGGATATAGCAACTACGAATATTTATGAAGAATCTCAGCCTCTTTGCATATCAAATGCATAAGAAAAATTTTTAGAAGAAATAATATATAAACAATATTTATCGCAGATTTCAAGGGGGAAAAAAAAATTCATCTTTATATGTGAGTGCCATAATTAGACTTTAAAACCCAATATATAACTAAAAATATAACCTCTTATTAAATAAATATGTTCTTAAAAGTATGAAATTATTTTTTTAGAACTTCAAAACTTCATTACTTTCTAAATATAGTACTGCAATCTGAATAATAAATTTCTTGTTTTTTTTTTTTTTTTTTTTTTTTTTTTAATATTTGGCATTTGGAAACAGCAAGATGAAAAAAAAAAAAATTGTGAAGTCTTTAGAATCATAAGTACATCGATCTTTTGTAGATAGAACAACAAAAAAATTATTTCACTTGACTAGCAGAATATAAAACCTCTTGAAATTTTGTATTAAAAATAATAATTTGTAAAGCACTTGTAATTTACTTTTGTTTAATTATTAATATTGGCATTTCTCATCTCTTTTAATACTTTCAAAATTCCATCAAGAGGATTCAGTCAGGAACGCTTCTGAGATTTCAAAGAACGAAAAAAAATATTGACTCTAGGGCAAAAATATTGAATTTACGGCAATTTTTAATTCTATTTTTATGCATTGAAAAGCAATAACTTAATTGTTCTTTAGAGTCATCGGCACCAATTGTGGTGTTGAAAAAAGTTCGTTGGGTGTGCGTTGTGTCATTAATAAAGTTCGTTAGCGTGATCGATAGTGGAACTTTAATTTAATGTGAGAAAATAAAATAAACTGGAATAATCTTACTTGAAAATACGATGACTGTGGAAATGAAGACAGAAGACCATGTACAAAGAAGATACAAACTTGTTGAAGAGAATAACATCTTCTTTATTTTATTCTTTTGTTAGGATGACAACATAGAAATTTACTTTGGTCACCAGAACCTTTGAAGACCATGTATTATAAGAATGTTGCATGAATTCATCAAACTGTAATATCACATTCATGGAAAGGCAGCAAGGCATAATTAATTTAGAATGAACACGGGAAAAACTTGTAAAGATTCCATTATCCGGCGGAATTATAATATGAATTCTTCTTGCGATTCGCCGTTCGCACACGGCGCGCGGCCGGCAAAGCCAGCGGGCTAACGTTTCAATTTACATCCCCTTACGATATCATCAAACCTAATTCTGATTTAAAAATTAACCGCGTTTACTATTTAAATGCATTCTACGGGGAATCCAAAAGTAAAAAGAAACAAAGTTTAAATTGATTAGAGAATTAATATTTCGTCATTATCTTAAAGAGCAAATTGAAAAAAAGGCATTTGAAAAGAATTATTTAATTCGTTCTACGCGCTTAGCAGAACGCCCTTACGTGACGAAGTCGGCGCAATATGGGTGTGGTGAAGGAGTGTCAGCGCCCACAGTGACGTCATCATAATACATCGCGGCGCAGATGCGAGAGGACAAGTAGCGCGCGATCGTAAACTAAAAATACAGAATTAAATTTAAGGAAAACTCGCTGCTTAAATGAAGAAAAGAATAAAAAAAGATACGATAAACTAAACACTGTGAGATTCATCTCACACCACCTAGTCAACTATCCACATGTGCAAACAAATCCCTCTGGCAATCTGCATCATGAAAGAAGTAAAATATAGATGTCTGCATGGGCTGCATGTTGGACTCAGGCCATTTTTCATTCATAAGATGAAGGAACTCAATAGTGGATGTCCTAGTAAAAAAGGAAAAAAACTCATTGAATTCAGAAGGAATAGGCTACAAAATATGGTGGGAACTTCTAATAGGACACTGTAGACTTAATGAACACCTTAGTATTATGAAGGTGGGCAATGATCCTCTTTGTAGGGGCTGTAGGTACAAAGACTGCACCACATGTTCTGTACCTGTGAAGTATATGCTGCTTATCGTTTTGAGCACCTGGGACAACACTTGATTGAACCATGGAAAATTCAGGATATTCCTTTCAAATGCCAGCTGATTTTTATGTCGGCTACTGTTCTGTTTAGGAACCAAATGAGGATAATATTTCCTCTTTAATTCTTGTGGGATAGTACAATAGACTCCTTGTCGCAGAGCTTTGGCTCAGGCCACCCCTCCTACCCAGTAATACAGTAGATGTCTACTTGGGCTGCAGGCTGGGCTCAGGCCAATTTTTATTCAAAACTCAGTCTATGGTGGGATTTTCATTCTTTCTGGGTCATGTCTGTTTTTTACTTTTTCTGCAGGAATGGGACCAGACCTTAATTTTGCTCTGGTTACTCTAGCTGGACCATACTTGGACTTCCATTTTTATATCACCATTATTTTACAACTAATTTTTTTTTAACCCCTTTGTTGCGAGCATCTTTTATAGAATTTCTAATCTTTTATCACCAGTTTTTAAAAACTGAAATTTTTGCATACTTAAATCAGGAAAATGCTTGGATTGAATGAAGTAAAATTTAGCTGTTGAGAATAATTGAGAATTCTGAGCCCTTATATGACATGTATACCAGTCGCTGGTCTCCAAGGGGTTAAAGAACAGTATGAGAAACCTGTTTTAAGTGAAGAGATGTGTTAACTTGTGCCAAAAGTTCATAATAATCCATGCAAAAAGAACAGGTATAAATTAGACATTAGATAATGTACTTGCTAAGAAGACAACATGTATAACAAAGTTTTCTTCTCCCCTATCCAATTCCATCTTAGAAAATTTTACCATGTAAATCTTCAAGCTAGAAAATATGGATTAATAGTATTAATAATAACACAGACGTTTATATACAAATAGAGATTCATTAAAAAATTAATGTTGTATTTTATATGGGCACAGATAGAAAAACAAAAAAATTCAGAAGGGGCGTTATTTTGGATTAGATGCATGTGTATTTTGCAGTGAGGTGCACTTTTAAAAAAATGAAGAATATAAACATGTGAAAAAAATAATAAGTAATTTTTTGTAATTTTTCATCATGCAAAACAATTTTGAGCCATATCAGCGTAAAAATCTAAGTTTTATAGAAATTCATTTAGGTCAGCCCAGAATCGGGAAGAAAATTTTTAGCTTTTATATTGGACTGGATGCAAGCTGAGATTTTACCTTCTCAAGCCAATGATTTTTTTTTTTATTATTATTTTGTATGGTCTGGGCAGGTTTGAGCTGAACTTTTATACCAAAGAAGACCAGACCTGGAGAATTTATCACATTTAGACCTCTACTAGAATAAGCCGGTTGTATATCATTAGCTGCCTGTTTATGATATATGGTTGGAACAGGAGCATATCTTTTTTAAAAACTCATTTTTTAAGATTTATGAATGAAATGTAAAAAGTTGCGACTGTTTTCAATGAGATCATGTCAGAATACTGAAAAAAAAAGTTCATCATATGAACATAAATGGATGCTTTGGTGGTGATTGTTTAATGAAAGAAGGCTCTGATTTCTATTAGTTTATCCGGTTCATGCTAAGGGGGGGGGGGGGGAGAGGATTATATATATATACAGTCGGCTTTCATTAATTCAAACTCGTCGGGACTACAAGAAATGTTTGAATTATGGAAATTATAAGGGGAAAACATGTTTAAAGCGGTAATATTACAAATAAATTTATGTTGCAATATTTCTTAAGTATATTTCGGTGTTGCAATATTTCTTAAATATATTTATATTATAAAGATATAAATACATAAACTAATTTGGGGATTTTGAACAAGTACAAATGAAGATGGGGTGGAGGTCTCATTGATGGACGGACTGGACACTAAAAAAGTGGATATCAAATGCATGGGACTATATGTATACTTGTTCAGAACAATTCTGACAAAAATGAAAGAAAGAAAATTATTTCAAGGATCTGAAGTCAGTAAGAATGTAAGGAAAAATGAAAAATTGGAATCTCGTTAGTTCAAATTAAACAAAGTCAAGAAAAAATGAGTTCGAATAAATGAAAATCTTTAAAGTTATTCTGCCATTGAAAATTTTGGGACATGTTTAGTTTGAATTAAGCGAAGATTCGATTTATCCGATTTTGAATTAACAAGATCCAATGGTAAATATATAGTGCGTAAGTATGTGTATAATAGTGAAATTTTCTGATTCTAATCAAAATTTTAAGTGTGAGTTTTAAGAAGTGGAGTTTTTACACTTTAGTAAAAGGAATCTGGTTTCAATCTTTTAACACAATATAGTAAATGTTATTCTCTTTTCTCTTAAGATTATTCAGAATTATGAGTTCTCCAATGAGCTTAAATTTGTTTGCAATTTTTATCATTCTCGCATTTTCCGTGCCAAGTCCGGGTAATGATGGATAAGTCAGCTAACTTTTTAACATAAAATTACGGAATTGGCATGCATGACTTTTGAAGTGATTTGGACATGAATAGCATTTTTCTTTCTTTCTTTTTTTTTTTTTTTAATTAATGTATTGCATCTTAACTTATAAGTTTACGTGGTTGCTTTTTCTGACCATTACATCTGAAACATTCTTTTATTTTTGCTGCTATTAATATTTCTTTATTTTACATATAAGCTTAAGAGATAAATAACATTTGAGAGTAATTGTGTATTTGAGAATAATTGTGTATCTTTATCATTATTAAAGCTTTGAGTGATAACAAAGGCAGATTTTGACTCTGGTTTTCTGCACATAAATTTAATGTTTTGACTTTCATTATTTCCTCTAAGATTTTGTACTAATTATTTTTGTGACATCCTGCATATAAACATGTATCCATACTCAACTTTTTTTTATTCATCTCTGCACTATGATTTATCCTAACAATTGCACTCACACAGAATGCTTTATTTCCTTTGTTGTATATTGATTTAGATTTATGATTTTGTTTTTTGTTCATAGTTGTTATGTGCTGTGTTTTTTATGTGTTGATATTGAATTGCATGATCCTTGCATGTGTCCCTTTTTACACAGTACTTATGGACGAAATAGGGCTACCATTCAGAATGTGCGAAATTCATGTATTGAAATTATGCATGAAGATGATGAACCTGAAGAAATGAATATTAAAAGACTGAGCAGTTTTTCTTTAGCTAATCTTCTAAAAGAGTAAGTCACTAATTTTATAAGCAGATAAATTTTTCTGTTTGTTCACAAAGTATGTTAGGATGAATTAATGATTTATTATTGCTATTTTGTGAATGGGCATATGATATATTCTACATTCTAAGCAAGTTCCCCCCCCCCCACCCCTCACATACTTTCTTTTTCTTCTTCTGAAAGAAGTCTTTCATTTATTTAATAAATGCTAAATTTTCTCTATGTTTATACAGTATGTTAGGATCAGTTGATAGTTTGTTTCTATTATTACCATTTTGTGAAGGGGGGGGGGGGATAAATTGTATTCTAAGCAAGCATCAATCTCCCTTTCCATTTTAATAATTAAAAAAAAAAAAAAAAAAAAAAAAAAAAGTCTTTCATAGGGAATGTTTTCTTGATAGTGCAAAAGCTATGTTAATTAGCTATTAAAGCTATTTAATTTTCACATTACTAAATTATTTTATTAATTTGACTGAATGATTAATGATATCTACATTTTCTTAAAAATTCAATGTATAAATTGATTATACATAGATTTTCCATCTGTGCTGTGAAAGAACAGTCTAAAGTATATTATAACAAATCAAGATATAATGATGTTAAAAAAAAAAAAATTAAGTTTTCATACAAGCCAATTATACCATGATTTTTAATATGATCATAACATTTTAAGTATTGAGTAAATAAATATAAACAACATAATAAAAAAATAAGCAGTCAAGTACATGTATTTCTTGGGCTCAGAAAGTTCCATATAATAAATATATGAATTATTAACTCTATTAAAAAAAAAAAAAAAAAAATCTTTGTTTAAAGAATAATACAGACAGATAAACACAGGAGTAATCTTATAATGGTTCCATTTTCACTTTTTAAGTATGGAACTCTAAAAAAAATCTTTTGAGCATGTAGTTAAAATTTTTAAGCTTTGATAAAAAAATATTTATAACCTGTTCACTTGATGTTACAAAATTATGCTTCCTGTTTTTATCTGATAAATATCTTTCTCAGTATTTCAGAGTAATCTTTGAATAATAATTGGAAAAATAGTTTTCATTGTATTGATAAATTCATTGTATTTTTATAGCTTAATATTGTATGCATGTATGAATTTCAACCAAGCATGTCTTGTATATTCCTTACTTCCTCCAAAAAATGCTTAATATATGTATAAAAAAAATGCTTGTTTTATAACATATAACCTGTTACTATTTGCCATGGATTTTATAATTTGCTCTATGTTTAATTGCTTTCAGTAATTGACATTTTATTTTACATACTGTGGAAGGGTTTTTGTTAATTTGACAACTTTTAAAAACTTGGATTTAATTTACTGGCAGAAAAAATTTGTCATATATATGTATGCATAGGAATAAATATATTAGAAATAAGATAAAAGGAAGTTTTTATAAGATCTGCAAGTATTATTTTTTCATAATTTGCTTTCATTTTAAGCTATACTTGTTTTTCATCTTTTAACTGCTCTATTTCATATAAAAATCTTAATAAATAAGCAATAATAAATAAAAAAATAATAAAAATATCATCCTCATTTTTAATCTATCTCCAAACCTAGTATTCAAAGGAGCCTGTGTATTTAGAATAAACATTATGTTGTAAATAGAATGAATTTCAGCATGAGATATTTGTTACCACCTGTCCATTTAATTCTTTATAGTTTGGATATTTGTTGTTTTTATATAGAACAACTGTGAATTTTTAATTTTTTTTCCTATTTGAAACAGAAAGGAAAAATAACAATGCCTTAGCTTCAATTATATAAAAGAAAAATAAAGTTTTTAAAGAAACTGTTTAAAATTATACTATATAAAACATCAAATATATTTACATCTCTTACACAGAAATAACTGTAACAGAAAAGTTTGTTTTAAAAAATAACTTAAATAAGAAAAAAATATTATTTACCAATGTTCCAACATTTTTTGTATTTTGCTACATCCATTTTTTTAACAGCTAATTAAAAGGTAAAATTTAAAGTTAGATTAGACTTGGCCACAGTTTTCATACTTAATCATTTATTTTGGATTTCATTGACAACAGGCAAGTTAGGGCACATTCTATTTCTTTGATGGTTAATTTGTTTGAATGTCTACTATGTTATACTTATATTAATTATTAAAAAAATGTTTTTACTTAAAATTACTTACTGGATTCTAATTTAAGAATTAATTTTTCAGATTAGATTAGTTTCTTATTTATTAATAGTTGTTTAGCTTTATCAATGCTTTTTTTTTTAGGCTTTCATATCCACTCTGTAATTAGTCCACACTATTACCCTGCATGTGTAACAGAGTAGACAGTATTTCAATAAAACATATATTTAGCTGAAATATAGTTTTGTAAACATTATTTCTGCCCATTATAGCATCTGAATTATTTATTTAAAATTGTAAAATAAAATATAAATTATGCAAAATTTATTTTCATCTTTTTAAAAATATGAAACTAATTTGTGTTTGTCAATGTCCACTATGTTGTACTTAAGGTCATTTAGTGAATAGGAATTTAAGAACTATTTATTTAGATTAGATTAGTTTAGTTTTTATTTCTTACTTTTTTATTTAAGATTATAAAGGTTTTTATTGTATTTTGTTTTTAAATGCCCACTCTATTTTGCTGCATATATAATAGAGTGGAGAATGTTGCAACAGAATAGGTAGTTGAACTAGGACATAATTTTACAAATATATAATTTGGTCAAAACTCTCTGAATTATTTTATAAGTTATATAATTAAGTGTTGAATGTAACAGAACAGGAGAATCAAATTTTATTTTTTACAATATCTTTAAATATAGAGTATGAGCCTGCACCCATCTTTGCTCATTTAGAACTTGTTATGAAAACAATAAAAATTTAATATGCTGTTAAGATATGGGCACAAAAAAAATTAATATACTGTTAAACTTTATCTCTGATGTGCCCTGTACTTAGTACAAATAGAAAAAGATTCTCTATTTGATAAATATGCATTGAAATATTTCATGTAAAGAACATGGAACTTTCTTTAAGCAAACCATGGGAAAGAAGAAATTTTACCTATAGATATGCTGTTGTGGTTCAGGAGACATCGAAAAAGAATGGGAAATTAACGCCATGACTTTTAGAGCAATAAAATTAATTATAATGGCTGATGAGTAAATTTTACAATAATTTTAATCTGATTTTGAAAATTTTATTAGAACCATAGTTCAAAATGAAAGGTAAGTCGAGTCGTTTTTATTAGGAATTCTTATATGCCAAAGACATATTTCAAAAATCTTAATTTAATTTTGTAAACAGTTAAACAAAATTTGCAAAAGTAAAATACTGTATATTTTTCTTGAATAAGTGTTATACATTTATTCTGTTTAACAACTTTGTTTACTCTGTTACAAAAAAGTTTTTTCTCAATTAATGAAATTTTAGAACTATGAAATATGTACCCAGAATATTATGATTCTGATTTTAAATAGTTATTGCTGTGAAAATCTACTTTTTACATACAGTATTTTAAAAATTTGTGTTAAAAAACATGAGAAATAGCAATACAAAATAAATTAACACTTTACCAAAAAAATTTATTATTTTTATATGAAATAAATGTTTATTTGACTATGTTGCCTAAAAAAATTAAAATATTGAAATTAATTTACATAATTAAATGCAATGTTTAGTTATGTAACAGAGTGGACAAAATCTCCCATTATCAATCAAAAAGCTAGAAAAATCAAATATTAAGTTAAGAAAATTTATATTTAGAATACCGATAAATTCAATCCATTTACTGACTTTGACATCAATTTTATTTAGATTATATGACTTTTGATTGAAAAAAAATGTTGAAACATCAAATGTACACATTTTTTTAGGATGACTCATATTTAAAAAACTAATGCATGGAATTTCATAGCATTAGAATCCCCATAATGGCATAGATTGCCATTTAATTTTGGTGCTATGATAGCAATTTTTTAAGCATTAAGAAACATGTATGAGATGGAATAAGTTTTTGGGATTGCCACTTCTGACTAGTTCTGTTTTGTTGAAAATGTTAAGTAAGATAAAATTGTTACTATACTATTAACATATGGGTATCACTAAACAGTTATGCTTTTTACTAGAAATCTTCTGAAATCTGGTCAACCAGAAGATGAAGATAAGCCATTTAGCAAAAGGAAGAAACGCGGAAGCTTATTTTTCAGGAAGAAAAAGGTAAGATAAAAACATAACAATAATTTTCAAATAAGTTTATAATTTAATCTTAGAGATGTTACCCAGTAACCACCATATGTTATAAATTTTCTTTACAGAATAAAGAAAAAGAAAACAAGAAGAATTCTGTTCACCATTTTGTAGCAATTTGTATAAGTACCTCTGCCACCTGCGATGTTTGTAATCGAGCTTTAGCCAACAAATCTGCTCTAAAATGTGAAAGTAATTATATCTTCATTTTGTATATTCATTTAAAAATATGATTCTTTAACTTATATTTTTAATTGTATATTATTGTATGATACATTAATTAAATGTTATAGTGCTTTTTTTATTCAAAGTTAAAGCAAATCAATAAATAGCAGATTTTATGAAGTAAATTAAAACCAATAAAACTGTGCAATGCTTTTTTACTGCAGTCTTTGAGATTATTGGCTGATACATTATTCATTCATTTTAAATTTACTATGATGGTGTACTATGTGAAAAATAGGCTGAAAAAATTATATTTTAATAAAAAAGTGAGATTTTTTAAAAAATTTTAAATGATTTTTTTCCCCAGTGTTCACATATTGTGATTAGTTACCAAGAATTTTAGATACCAAAGCAATTAAATCTCTAATTTCTAATTAACCTAAGTTTTTGCACTTTAATTAATAGAATCATAATTAGTAATTACAGAAATTATAAAATTTGCAAATTAGTAGTTTCATTAGTAGCATACAACAATTTTGTAAGAATTATGCAAAACTATATTAAATATTAGTGATACTTACATTTATTAAAATTATTAATAACTGTATTTAACATTAAATTGTTAATGCTACTTAAAGTTAATTTTTATTAAACTCTGTAATTAGGAACATAATATGTACATTTTTATGTTTTAATCACTAAACTGATAATTAATAATTTAATATTCATTCTAAAAAGAAATAGGGAGAATGCTAGTTCCAAAAAAGGACAATATTTCATGAAGAAATATATTTGTAATGTGTTTAGTGATTATATAAAAGAAAAAGTATATAGTTTCTTAGTATGATGAATAGTCATTAATTAATAATTTTATAAATTACAAATGGAAAAAGACAAATAGCATGTTATTTTTTTTCTAAAGATATAAAGTTCTATCATTTTTGAAAGGTCTGAAACACATAAATTGAAAAATACTGTGGAATTTGATTTTTTACCCCAGAATTAATAAAAACTGCAATTAGGTAATTTCATTAGCTAGTAGGAGAAATAATAAAACTTAACAAATATTATTTGCAGCTCATTATCCATTTGTGCTGTTAATTGTCTAAATTTAAACTTACACACATGTATGTATATATATATATTAGGGATGGGACGAATATTCGGCCACTATTTGGTATTCGGCCTATTCGGCCCTTTTGCCGAATATTCGGTTGGCCGAATATTGAAGGCTTGTTGACCGAATACTTCGGCCGAATACCTGTAGCCGAATATTTAGAGATATCTTGCCGAATATTGCTAAAATCTCGCTGAATAGTGAAAGATATCTTGCCAAATAAATTTCGGATTTAAAGAATTTCATTCTTGAAATTTTTTTTCCTCTAATCCAAATTGGCTACTTCATTTATGAAGTCATTCTCACTCTTACTTACAAAATATAGAGTTATTCAGATACTAAAAAATATACAGCCTTTCTGTATTTCCTATAAAAGTTAGTGATATTCTAGAAAATGCTGTCCAAGTTGGAGATTTAATTGTACGGGAAATGTCATCTTTAGAGAATGATATATTACAATTCAAAATATAAAAATACTGCCTTGTTCTAAATCGCTCGAATATTTTTTAATGTCTGTAAATTCCATGCACATATAAAAAAGGCTCTTATGAAATTCATAACTTATTTTTTATAAAGTAAGAAATGAAAAAATTTATTCACTAGGTGTGTTAATGAAGATTCATTTTCAAAATTAAATTAAATATATCACCATTCCAACTACAACAGTACATCTGAAAGCAGAACTGGTATCAAATTCGATACACATTAGATGACACAACTTGCTTTATGAAGCTGGTTTTATAAATACAGTACACTCCCTCAAATCCGCACAGCTTGGGACCAGAGGTTTTGCGGATTTTAGAATTTTGCGGATTTCTGGTCACTGCTTTGTTTACATTTTTAAAAAAGTAATTTGAATGTAATTAATAATGAAATCAAAAGTATAAATGACTGTTTACAATATGCTAAAATATTAAAATAAGTAATAAACTAAAATAATAAAAAAATATAGTTTTTTAAATGATAAAAATACTAAAAGCAAAGGTCAAATTAATAATCTATTCATTATAGAGATGAAATGTGTTTTTCCTAAATTATTCAATGAAACTTGCCTCATAAAGGTATATTACTAATTCACATCAAAATCATACAATAATGAAACTTTATTTCAGGTTTAGCCAGACTTAATAACTAAAAAAGCTTGATTAATACATTAATATATTTGGTAAGATTGTGATTACCAATGATATCAGAAATATCTTTATTTTTTCAGAAATAAATTATTCTTTATTTATGAAAACACGTGAATTCAATAACCTTAACAAAAATTACAAATTAAAAAATATATGGAATTGATATAAAACTAAAAAAGTCAAATTTTGCACCTACATCTGAACTGAATGTTTCATTGTTTACACCTGTAAAATATGTGCGGATTTTAGAGAGTTGCGAATTTTAGGAGTGCGGATTTGAGGAAGTCTACTGTATTTTAATATAAATTCTAAATACTCAACAAAATAATTTTTTCATTCTATAGTTTTCACTTTTAAATAACTATTTGCATAGTTACTGACTTAAATATGTAATATTATTATGTATATATTTTTAATTTAATCTTCCTTCCTTCATGTTGTTATCAATTTCTGTTTATCTTTTTAATGCTTGTTGAATAAGTGGAATATTGAAGTTGAATATTGTATGTGCCGATTCAAATATGAAAGATTTTGTTAACATATGCATTCTACTTTAAGCATAACCTTTTGCTTTAACGTAATTTGTAATTTAAAGCTTGGCATCTGATTTCAGAGCAGTCTCATTTTTACAAATTTGCTTATCACTGGGACACAAACTCTAAATGATCAAATTTACTTCATTAAAGGTTATTTCAGAAAATATGTCCTTGTGAGTTCTGAGAGAGAGAGAGATTAAAAATATTATTGATTTTGGATACGAGAAGTATAAATTGATAGTAAAAGTGAAGTACATTCTTCATATTTTAATGGAAATATTTTCCCATCTTGAGTTACTGAAAATCAATTTGATGTACATTAGAATAAAGGATATAATGCAATTTCATAATTTTTTTGTGTTATAAGTTTTTCAAATTTAAAAATACATTTAAAAGCACATTTAAGAGTAATAATTATTAAGTTGCTCCTATTTTTTAAATTATATATAATAAAAATTTATTTTCTTTATTGGAAAAAAAAAATTAATATTCGGCTGGCCGAATATTCGGTATTCGGCTATTCGGCCAAATCACTATTCGTCCCATCCCTAATATATATCCCCCCAAAACATGAAAATGTGTTAACCCATTCATACATACATGCAGAGCAAATACAAGAAATAGCCAGTTATATCTAAAATTCTCAAAACAATCAACACTATCATTATTAGCACTGTAGCAATTCTCAGCATTCAGTGTTTCAAACAGTTTTGTTGTTGTTTTAATCCCTAACAGTTTTTATTTGGTATGTATGAGTTTAAAAATTCAACTTTAATGAAGAAGCTCTTGCTATATTTAACATAAAATAAAATAAAATAAAATAAAATAAATCTTTTATACATTCTTTTAAAATAGCTGTTCAGCCAATCTCAATCTTTCATTCTTCTTTAGTTGCAGTATTTGGTATGAATTTACTATTGTAAAAGTAGAATGTAAAAATAAGATCTGGCTATTTTACTCTTTTACATTGCAGAAATTTATTTTATTTGTTATGCCTTTTTTTATATAAACAAATGAATAATTTGATTACTAAAAAGAAATGACATTCTATGCTACATTAGATTTAAATATCATTTAAAAATAAAATGCTACTTATGTCTGTTAAATAAAAACTTTGCTTTTTAAACAAACCTATTCTGCCTAATTTTTTTATAATACTTGGGAATTAAGCTTAGAAATAATTATTTAAATCTTTTTCTGTGCTTTCATAAGTCACAATACCTGTAGGAACTTTCCAAACTATGTTTATTTTCGATTTTAATACTTTTTATGTTATTTTAACAATTTAGAAAATTTAAGATTTTAATCAATAATAATAATATAAAAAAAGTTGATTTAAATCACGCTTCAAATCGCGATTAAAATCATTGACACCCTAGTGAAAAGTCTGTTCAAAATCTTTTCGAGTGATAAGAAGTTGTCGCTATGCATTTATATGTGCATATATCTAAAAAAAAATTGCATTTTTCTAATTTCCAATTTGTACATTTAAATACTGTTATTTTATTTTTAAAAATATTTGAAAAAATAAAATGAAAAATTTATTTTTAGATTAATTTGGCTCTTGTAACAAGTGAAATGAATAGATCCGAATTTAATGCTAAAATAATAACATTATTAAGTTTTATGAATTTAATTTCACATCTCATTTTAACATATAAAAAATTGATGCATGTTTTGTAAACAAATTGGATGCCACCTTTGTATTTAAAAGCCATGCATTAAAAATGTAAAATTTATCAAAAGATTTTTTTTCCCTTGCTATCTTTTTAAGATGTGGCAACAAAATATTAAAAAATTCTGCATTTAAATAACTAAATTTTGAATGAGATAAAAAGCAACCTGTGTCTTTTTAGCTCACAGGCTATCATAGCCTGAGAGCTTATGTGCCCGTCCATTCTGTATGTTCGTTCGTGCGTAACGCGATAACTCATGATAAAAATATCCGATCCACTTGAAATTTTGTATGTAGGTATATCCTGACAAGGCGCTTCCCTGATTAGTTTTTGGAGTTCATTCGATATGTATAAGAGGGGGAACGGGGGGCTGATGCACCTCCCCTTAGTTGATATAAAGGGGATTTTCATGCAGAATTAAGTTTTCGTTCAAAATTTACATTAGGATCATTCTGATGAGGCGATTCCATGACTGTTATTAGGTGTTCATTGAATAAGTATAAATAGGGGGAACGGGGGTTCTAATGCCCCCCTCTTAATTTATATAAATGGGTTTTTCAAGCAGAATTTTTAGATTTCGTTCAAATCTCTGAATAGTTTTGGAAGTTTAATGGTTAAGTATAAAAGAGGGGGATAACTCCTTTTAAATTATATAAATGCTAAATGGGTTTTTATTAAGAATTATCTCATTTGCTCTGAATTTTGGATATAGATTTTTTATATGATAAAGCATGTCTTTGATAGTATAGGAGGTTCAATGATTAAGTATAAAAAAAAGAGGAAAGGGGAGAGCTGTTTCCCCTTCTTAATTTTTTTTCGAACTGAATTAACCCTTGAAAATATAAGGCTTTAATGTACAATTAGTATTTGTAGCCTGTGAGCTCAATGCCATCAATTTAACTGGGCAGTATTCTTTATTTACTTTCTTCTATCTTTATCCCCCCCCCCCCCCAAAAAAAAGTGCTGAATTTGTGAAAAATTTGTTTCTTTGTTTTGGTAGATTCATATATTTTAGAACTTTGTTCATAATCATCAGGGAAATATGGGATTCCTGGGAAAATCAGGGGATAAATTTTTGGTTGTAAAAATCAGAGGAATCTCAGGGGATAGTACAAAAAAATTCATTAAACCTGGAGAAACCTGCCAAAATGACCGTCTACTCGGGGAAATTAAAGGGCAACTATTGCTGTCTGTGTGCTTTATGATATTGCATCTGTCAACATTCACACCTCCTAACATATCAGGTTTGGCAATAGTTCAAGAAAAACTTAGCAAACATTTTTAACTGATATTGGCATCTTTCATATTATTAATAATGCTTTAAAAAGATATAATAAAATCATAAAGTAGAAATGGAATTCTTTCAGCAAACTTCCAAGTTTTTAGGGACAGCCCCACAAGGCATGCAGACTTCATATCTGTTTTACATAAATTAATGTTTTCCTTTTAAAGTTCTATTCACATTGTTTATTTGAGTGATTAAAGTTTTATTTTTGAGATTACCTTTGTTTTTATTTTATTTTGAGTAGATGGCAGTGTCATGATACTGGTTTAAAAAATGTCACTAATTGTTGATATGGAAAAATGTACATCCTGGAAAATAAATATATCAGGAGATTTTTTCTTGGAAAATGAATATGAACCCTGTAGAAGGTCATAAACATGATTTGTCTGTTTTTAGAATATGTCTGTTTGCATGTGACAAAAATATTATGAGCATTTTATTTCAAGAACTAATGAACGAAATTTAATAAAACTTTAGATCCCATTAGTCCCTGTTACAAATGGTGCTGATTATTTTTTTATGTAAATTGCACAATAGGTGACGTTGCTATGCTGCATTATTCATGATTTCTGTAATAGTTGTATCTGAAGAATTAATGCACAGATTTTCATCAAATTTCAGATTCAATTATATCTATGTAATTTAGTCCTGGTTATTTTTTGGTGTAAATTGCCCAGGTGTGCTAGAATTAAAAAAAAAAAAAAAAATTACATGTAGTTGAGTGCTCTTTGTGATGATACATTTTCAGCCATTAATTATCAACTAAAACTTTTAATCAAATTGTGATAATATATTGAGACATCAATTTAAAAATAAATAGTTTTCATTAATAGATATTTTAAGTTTGTTATCACATAATTCAACTATAAATGTTTGTGACAATAATCTAAAATAATATTTGTGCAATATATTTTTTTTCTCTCTCTGTCTACATTTTAACAAAACTAGGCAAAAATTAAAACATTTGATAACAAGCTGTTAATTTAAACATTGTTTTTCATGGGAAGGTGACATCATATAGAAAATGTGAATTTTCGTTTATAAATCTCTCATTTAATATTTTGCATAGTTGTATTTTTTAAGTACATTAGTAAAACATATTTTAAAACTATTTGTTTGTTTTAGTAATACCAGTGCTTATTTTATTTTTGCATTTATTTTTACTGTTGTAAACATGTTTGTTACTTTTCTTTTTTCATCTGATTTATTTAGTTTGTTTTATTTATTATATTTCAGCTTGTTCAGTTACAATTCATGATAGCTCATGTAAAGATCATGTTCCAAATTGTGTTCAATCTAAGGTAAAGAATACTTTTTCTTTCTTGAAAAAATAGATTTCATTTACAAATATCATCTAATACAATTTTTTGATGTTGTAATTTTTTAAAACTTGTTTTTCTCTTTTTGTGCACTAACTTTTTCAAAAATATGTGAAATGTCTGTGACTTGGGGTAAAAAAATGTTTTATGTGTATTTATTTATTACAGTAGACTCCCTCAAATCCGCAACTCTCTAAAATCTGCACATATTTTATGGATGTAAACAATGAAACTTTCAGTTTGGATATTGGGACAAAATTGATTTTTTTTTAGTTTTGTATTAATTCCATATATTTTTTTTATTTGTAATTTTCTTAACACACTATTCATGTTTCTTTCATGAAGGAAGAATATTTTTTTTTTAGAAAAAATTCAAGATATTCCATATATCACTGGTAATCACAATCTTTTTACCAAATATATTTATGCATTAATAAAGACTTTTTGGTTATTAAGCCTGTCTAAACTTGAAAAAAATGATTTTGATGTGAATTAATAATGTACTTTTTTGAAGCAAGTTTTGTTGAATAATTTTGAAAAAATATATTTAATTTTTATAATGTATATTTAATCATACACTATTGATTATCAACTTGACCATTGCTATTAGTACTTTAATCATTTTAAAAATTATCTAAATTGTTATTATTTTAGTTTATTACTTATTTTAATATTTTATTATATTGTAAGCATTCATTATAGTTCCGATTGCACCATTAATTGCACTCAGATTACTGTTTAAAAAATGTAAACAAAGCAATGACCAGAAATCCGCAAAATTCTAAAATCTGCACAACCTCTGGTCCCAAGCTGTGCGGATTTGAGGGAGTCTACTGTATTTCAATCTCATTGTTGCTTGGGGGATAATAAACGTTAATTTCCTTTATTCTTTTCTTTTTTGTTAATTTTTTCTTTCATTTTGGCAACATTTTCCTTCTGTACTTGTTTTGATCTATGATTGGTCAGTATCTTTCACCTAGTATCACATGTCGGATTCTTTGTAAGTTCTCCTCTCTGTTCACTTATGACTTTGTCCCCTTTTGGATATGTGTTTGAAGAACTTGTTGTCAATTAAACTTACTTATTATCTTAAAATTAATATATCATTTTTGAAAAGATTAACTGAAAAAAAAAATATTTTGAAAAGTCAAAATATTAGGATACTTATTCAAGTGGTTCAAAATATTAGAGTATTTCACATTAATTCTCCTTTAATTTTGTAACTTCATAACTGGTGGTATCATTGATTAAATTCAGATAATTTTATTTAAAACCAGTATTTTTTTTTTTTTTTTTTTTTAAAGTTTGTTTGCCTTTTTGTATTAAAATGGGTCTTGTGAATGATATTCCTGAATTTATTAAACTTTGTATGGTTGATTTGTATCGGCACAGTAAAAATCAATGTTATATACTGAATTATAACATTGTTCACAATCAAGCATTAGAGTAATTCCACATGAAATCAACCAATAAAAAAATATTTTTTTATGTTAATGTTTTAGATTGTGCTAATTTTTTACCTGTTTGTTGTACTTACTTATGAGATTAAAATTGTCAAGTTTAAAGTTTTTTTCGACAATTCGTTTTAAATTTATAAACTTTTGAAATTTTGAAAATTTTACAAAATTTGTATAGTTTTGTATTCTTCAATCGGTTATAACTTCTTAACTATTTGATCTAGAGAATTAAAATTTGCATCTTTTTTTTCAGTTTTTTATGCTGTTTCATAGGATATATAACATGACCAAATTATTTTAAAAAAATATTTTTTTCTGTAAAAAAATTATGTAAAATTTTTAAAAATTCAAAATCGGAATTTTTGATTTTCTTGAAAAAAATATATTTCATTAAACATCCTTTTAGCAACTTTTATGCCAAATTTTATGATGGTACTCCTATGGTGTGATAAAGAAAAAAAATATTTTTTGTGTCAATGTTCATGTAAATCTGTAATAAAAAACAATTTAAGGTATGCTGCACAGTTTAGCCCGGAGTGTTACTTATATGGAAAGAAATACAAATTGGAGAAATTTAAGAATAGCCTGTTTTATTAAAAACAAATAATAAATTTTAGATATTTAATGAACAAATCTTTTTACTTAACAAATTACGTACCCAATTTGGCACAGTGGAACTCAGTTTTTAGATCTTAGTACAAGTATTTTTTCTTCTTTTGTAAAGTTTGACCTGCTCTTTCCATTTCCTCTTTGGGTACTGTGTATGTTCTGCCTGTTGCAGTGATTGGATGTAGTTTGCATAAAATAAAGTCTTTTGGTACTGTCAAAATGTCTGCTCTTGTAGGATAAGTGAATAACGGAGATGGTCCGCTTGGATGAAGGAAAGAAACTTTAACATCTTCTTCAACCTGATCTTTTGTGAGAACACATGCCACCCGTCACTCATTTCCATAGGCACAAGCAGCATACCCCACAATTTTTTCAAACAAAATGTTTTTACTAGAACTCATCTTCGAACTTTGTGTGTTTCCATATCATTGTTCGAAAAAGAGTATATTTTCGTTTGGACTTTGTCTTTATCGAGAGGAATGAATGAATGAAAATTTTGAGTCCCAACAACTCTTACAGCTTCTTTAAATCTGGATTTCAACACCTTTTCTTCTTCAACATATTCGTCAGTACTCACATAAAAAAAAGTGACAGAGAGTATATATCTCATACCCCAATAAAAAAGTTGAAAAGGTGTCAATATTTGATTATCTGTTGGATTTTGGAGGCTAGCTTTAGCAGCAAGCCTCTTGACTGTGCCACCAACTCCATCGCATACACCCTTTCCATGTGCCGTTGCATAAAAATGCCACTCGGCGTCAATTCCATCAAAATCTTCTTTGTGATAGCAAAGATTAATAAAATTTTTGCAGTTTTTGTATTGAGCTGCTGAGCCATCTGAAAAGTAGTACAGCTTCTTCAAGTTGGGCAAAATACCTCTCATAAATTCTATTAGCTTTTTCTGAAAAACATGTACAAGGACTGTGTTGTGTGTTAAACAGTCTGAGATGAAAACTATGCTCTTATGACGTAGAATTAGATTACCTGTTCCTTGGTCTTTTTCTTTGTAGTAAACGACAACTGGGTGCACAGTGGCCATAGAATTGTTCCAGTGGAACCCTTGTGCTTCATCTTGTAAGACAAATGAATAGTTTTCTGAAAAGTCGCACGTTACTACAGCTTCATTTTCTTGCAATGCCGATTTTTTTTCAGCAAAAAACTGCGATTGTTGTTTTGCCACAAAATCATGTCTTTTTAGATATACTAATTTTTTACTAAATTCTTGAACAAAATCTTCAACTGGTTTAATCATGGTTTCAAAAGTGCAACGATCCACTGTAATCCATTGTTTGTAGGTTATGTTTTCAACCATATTTTCTTCAAAATATTCCATCAGAGCTTCTTTGAAGTCATCAATTTTGGGACAGCAAGCACATTGGTTTAAAAAGCATAATTGTGTCGGTGGATTACACATTATCTGTGCTATACATTCTTTGTAAGTCTTAAGAGGATTGTCAGATCCAGGTATTGTAATTTTATGTAAATTACCTCCAGCAATCATCAACTTAATATTCTGGTGTGCTGTACAGACACACACAGAATGAGTGCCACTACCACCAGCAATTATACAGTTTTTGGGTCTTAACTCAGCAAACTTCGAAAAGCCAATTTTTAAATTAGGAAATTTTGATTTGAAAAGACTGTAAACTTCACGTAAATTTCCTAAAATTAGTCTTTTTTGAACATGAATGGGCTTACCATCAACATCCTTGCCCATAGAAATGTAATCCTTTTTTCCAGGCATTTGTCTGCTAACATCATCATTATTATAAAACTCCTGTACTGTAGCAGATGTTTCAGCTGATAAGATTTTACCAGGTTTTGGGTCCGGAGTTGATAAAACACCTTTTTCTTCAACTAGTTTTTTTGCTTTTCTTGCAATGAAATTGCTTACACCAAATTCACGTTCAATTCTTGCACATGACCAACTTTTAGGTAAAACTGTTAAGATTTGTAATTTCTCACTTTTAGTTGCTGTAAAAAATTTATCTTTTAGCTGCTCAATCATTTCTGTTTGTCCACACGTACACCCTATGTCACTCTCATCAGAAATTGATTGAAAGAAACATTCATTCAACCTGCGCGTAACTTTTTCATTCTTTTCCTTACAGTACCTTTTACTACTTAAACATTTACTTTTAATAATAGGTGACTCTCCAATAGATGTTAAGGATGCATTCAAATAATCAAAACCAGATTCCACATCCATGAATTCAGGGTCATCTTTACTACAATCTGGTTTTGGATTGGCATCATTTGTAATGTCTGAAAAATTAATATCAATGTCATTTTCACAATTTGAGGGATGCTTTTCCTTGCCTAATTGTAAACGGCAAGAAGTGCAGATTTTCATGCCTTTTTCAATGTCATATTTTAATGTTGTCATCCACAATGTAACATTTCTTAAATTTTTACTTACCCAATGATTTTTCTTTTTAAATGGATTACAACAAAATTTATTCCATCTTATGTCCATTTTCAGTTTAAAGCCACTTCACTCTTAGTATTTTATAACACAAATCAGCCTTCAACTCAGAGAAATATTAGTAGAAAAAAAATAAAAAACCTAAATTGTATAAAGCAAGTTATAAACAGACAGCAATAGACTTGAGATAGTGTGCCACTACAGAAGATCTTACATTCTCATAAAACAATTCGAATCACAACAAAAAAAAATAAAGATGTTATTTTTTCACACAGCTTAGAAAAAGCTGCAGAAATAAAGAGATAATGTCTTTCATTCAGTTAATCGTTTGCAATTAGAAAATTTCTTATATTTTGGTATGTCTGTTGCTAGGCAACACCTTGACAGTATAAATTTAAACAACACTTTATCAAAAAAGCTTGTCAGTTACACAAAACATTAGTTATCTTGATTACTTTTAATTTTTACTATTATGTGTTTAACAAAATAATAAAACCTAGCGAATTATATACTAAAATTTTATTTGATAATTAAACTTGACCAGAATGAATGAGAAATATGAACATTGGAAACAAAAATGGACTACTTTTTATTGTCAATTTACTTTTTACATAATATAATGAGATTTTTTACAGAAACTGGTCGACCATTGATATAGAAAATATTTTTTTTCTTTATCACACCATAGGAGTACCATCATAAAATTTGGCATAAAAGTTGCTAAAAGGATGTTTAATGAAATATATTTTTTTCAAGAAAATCAAAAATTCCGATTTTGAATTTTTAAAAATTTTACATAATTTTTTTACAGAAAAATTTTTTTTAAAAAATAATTTGGTCATGTTATATATCCTATGAAACAGCATAAAAAACTGAAAAAAATGACTTAAATTTCAACTTGTTAGCTCAAATAGTTCTCATGTTACAGCAGATTAAAGATTACCAAACAATACAAATTTCATTAAATTTTTAAAATTTCAAAAATTAATAACTCAAAAACAAATGGTTAAAAAAAATTGCAAATTTGTATTTTTTATCTGCTATTCTTGTACAACATCTGAGCCAAAAATTAAGGAAATCTAAAGACCTGAAATTTTACTCATTGGTTGGTTTGATATGGACTGACCCATTAGTAAAATACTAATGCAATATTCACAAAATGGAAACTTTCAAAATAATTGCCAAAATGGCAGCCGAAAACTAAAAACATCTGCTAGAGATGACAGGAAACTGAAGTATATAGTTAAGAAAATCCATTTTAAAAGTGTGCAAATCTTACATCAAAAATAAAAGAAGAAAGAGTTGAAGTTTTTACATCGACAACATTAAGACGTCTCCATAAATTTCAATTTTAATCTCATATACTGAAAACAAAACCTTTCATGACTGCAAAGCAAAAACGTATAATTTTGAATTGATGTAAATCAAGAGGTTTATGGAGCGAAGAAGACTGGGAAAAATGTATTATTTAGTGATGAAAGTATGTTTTGTGTTTCATATGGTAATCAAGGTATTTAAATTTGGAGAATAAAGCAAATAATATTTGATGAAGAATGTCTTAAATATTCCATAAAATTTGCTGCTGTATAAATTTGTATAAAATAGTGTCATGGTTTAGGGTTGCATGAGTGTAGAAGGACCTGGAAAGTTATGCATAGTCTATGGAAAAGTTAACTCTCAGATATATCAATAAATTTTGGAATATTACATGATTCCATCATCAAAAGATTTATTTGAAGATGATTTCTTCTTTCAACAAGATTTAGTGTCACCGCATACCTCAGTATCAATTAAGAATTGGTTCTGCCGATGCAACATTAAGGTACTTCCTTGGCAACCAAACTCATGAGACATGAATCCCATCGAAAACTTATGGTGTATAATGAAGAAAAACTCCAATTCTCCTTCAACTAAAACTGAGTTAGTCGTACATATAAAGTGTATTTGGGCTAATATTAATAAAAAATTTTGTAAACACCTTATATATAGTATGCAAGATCAATTATACACTGCAATGAAAGTTAAAGGAGCTGCTTCAAAATATTAACTACCATTTATTTCATATTCATAAGGTAATACTGTTGCGTAAAATAAAATATTTTTATATTTTGAACCAATCTAAATTTTATTCTAATAATTTAATGTGTTTCAGAAAGCTGTATACCTAATTTATTGTACTGTTTTTTATATTTCATAAATGTTAAAATCTTATCTAAACATTCAAGATTTAATGTATAAGAAATTTAATTACATTTACTTAGTATCAAAAACAAATAAATGAAAAATATTTTTTCTTCAATATTTTTTTCTCAATTACTCTAATATTTTGAATATGAGCTGTAAAAAGTAAAGCTTTAGTTACTGTGTGCAAAAACAAAAATTATTAATCATGTCATACTACACAATCCAGCAAAGTTTTTATTTTCATTAATTAAAAATTCTCTTTTTTTTATGTAATTTTCAAAGCTTGATTCTTCCCATGCTTTAGAGATTATTGCATCACTTACCACAAATATTTTTGAATGCCTATGAATTTTTCATCTAAATATGATACCATATTCAATGATAAAAGTATGCTTCTATTCTTAGATTATGTTCTAGAAAATTGAATTGTATGTTATACTGAAAATATATAAAAAAAGAAATTCAAGGTGGATGCCAACCAAGAAAGGTCAAGAATTTAACTGCACCTGAAAAAATTTAGGAGTTTTAATTGGAATATGGTAATTTCAATAATTTCATTAGAGAATGATGGGAAAAAATGAGTGAACAAAATCAAGAAAATTGAAAATGGTCAAGTGACACCATTCTGTTCTTGTACATGAATATGTGAATAAGTGTAGGTTGTTATAAAATGATATATAATATTATGAACAAAAAAATAATAATTTCATGTGCAAATTATTTATTTTTTATTTTATTTACTTATTTATTTTGTCATTTAAATTGTCCTGAATTCAAATTTATGTAATAGGTTTTAAAATAATAATTATAATAATAAACAGTGATAGCATAGATTCTTTAAACAAAATATTTCAAAAGAAGCGTTTAAATTTTCCCATTTCTAGCTGAGTTGCATATTTTCAAGTTATAACAGTATGTGTATATTAAAATTTTATTTATATGAGTATATTGATTATATGTATGTTTGACTGAATGTTCGATTTATTTGTAGCAATGTTATGTGAGTTGATGCCACCTTTTAAATTTTCTATTATTGGAATATACTGATGTTTTGATCATAATTCTTTTGCTTTATGTGAAAAATCTTTTGTATTATGATCGAGAATATTTTAAAATGTAAAGAATATTTTAAACTGTTCTGTAATTTAATAGGATAGCTGTTAGAAAACTTTCAAATTTGTTATGTTTATATATATATATATATATAAACAAAGATTGCTAGTTTTTCATAATTAAAATACATAAATTATGTTCCTAGTTTAACTTATTAATTATAGCACAAATCATAAATTGATGTAATATTTTCTCCACATTTATTTACCAGACTGTTTTATTTCCAGAATCCCCAACCTGCTGGCTCAGAAAAAGAATATGATTCGTCAATGCTTACTCCTGCTGGTAAAGATTCTTGTATTTATTATTATTTATTTATTTATTTATTTATTTATTTATTGGTATCTTTATGTTATGATTGTTATTTCTATGCGATTAATTGTAAAATAAGTATCAGATTTTCTGGTGTATAAGTGTGTGTGTATGTGTGTGTGTGTGTGGGGGGGGGGATTAATGGAATGCATCTTACACAATAAAAGTACTGTTTTGTTTTGTTTTTATACATTATCTTTTGTATTTCCCATGTTTCTATGATGTATATTATACTTTATGGAATTTTATTTATCTATTTATTTATTTATTTATTAAAGAAATATAATGAATTATATTCTTGCTTTTGGTCTGAGGCTATTAAAAAGCACCATTTTACCAATTGTGGCTTCATATGAATACTGTTTATTGTGTTTACTGCATGCAGACATTAACAAAAAAAAAAAAAAATTACATTAAAAAAGAAGAAATCTATAGTTTAGTATTTTTTTTAGATAATATTCCATAAAGAAATTGATCATATTTTCCCTTTCAGTTCGGAGACATAAAAATTGCCATTTTACCCATTGTGTTGTCACAAGAATATTGTCCATTAGTTCATATTAACTAATTTATTTAATATATATATATATATCTTAAGATCTGTTGCTCCAAAAGGGTTGGAAGGGCGAAAACAAATTAAGATTTCCTAGAAATTGTTTGGGTGAAAATTAGAAATTTGACTGGGTGATTACTTTTAAGGCATCAATGCTGGAACAGAACAGTTTATTTTATTTATTTATTTATTTATTTATTTTATTCTGAAGAAAGAAATTAGTAGAAAATGTTTTAAAATTCATTATTACTGTATATTCTGGTGTATAACATGAACTTAAAATTTCAGGCTATATTTTTCCATTTTCTTGTACATTTGCTATATAACGTGTATCACCTTCTTTGAAAAGAAAAGCTTAGCAAAAAATAAAGTATACTATTATTTTTTGTGTAATCTAATAACAAAAAAAAAAAAAAAAAAAAAAAAAAATTTTCATTTGTAAATAAATAATATGTTTATTAAATTAAAAAATTTAAGTTCTTATGACATCTTTATTTTTTATTAAGTTTTAATCTTCCTTTTTTATAAATGACATATAATGCACACCTGCAATTTTTGATCAATTTCCTTGGATCAAAAGTGTCTGCCAGAATATACAGTATGTTGAAACTACCGAACTGATTTAAAAAATTTATTTTGGCATTCATAATGGTGGGATAAGTTATTTTGTAACTCTGCATTCCTGCACCCAAACAGGCACTCGGCTAGATGTGCGATGAGATGTGAAACAAACAAACAAACAAAAAAAAGCAATTTCTTTTAAACTGTTAGGACTAGAAATTCAAAACAGCTGTTACATTTGAGGCATAAATCTTAATAACAATTTTTAAAAATTGAAAATTTAAATGGCTTAATGAGCAAAAAATATAAATAAGGATTCCTTTTTCTAAAGTAACAATTACTAGAAAATTATCAAACCAACTTAAAAATTAATTCACTGTATCCTAGATGGTTGTCAGGATTCTCGAATATAAAGCATCTTCAGTGTTTTTATGCAAATGGTAGTCTGCAAAAGTGTTAAAATGAAGATTTTCAGTTTTAATTTTCTTGCTGCATATATTTTTAAAAATCAAAATAAATACAAAATAACGAGTTAAAGTATGTGAACATTTTTGGTAAAAAGGTTTTTTTTTTTTTTTTTTTTTTTTTTTTTTAATATAGAATTAGATTATTTAAAAAAAGATTGCAGAAATTGTGGGTTGCACAATTTTTTCTATTTTTATATTGCCTATGCAAATTGTGGAGTGCACAGCTAAAGGGTTAATTCATAGTACCTTTTCTTTAGTTGTTACAATGTAATTTTCACTTAATGTGTACACAACATGCATTTTAACAATGTTTTCAACAAGAATATTATATTTCCACACATGTTGAGCTGCAATCATTGTTATTAACTTCATAAAAAATATATCATGGCTGTAGTTTTGGTGGTAATTAACAACTCACTTCATTAGATTCTTTATTCATAAAAGTTCCTTAACATTCACAGAATTAATATTCATCTTAAAAATTCTTTTCATCCTGAATGTTTTTGCTGCCTCGCAAAATTTCAATTGTTTTCCTTTTTTTACTCTCCATGGTAGTAACCAATGTTGCAGCCATAAAAAAATGGTTCAAAAAAATCAATTTTTTACCTACTGTTGTCAAATCTTAAAAAATCCCATATAATAGAAAAAGTGAAACCTCCCTAACGTGATTGATCCAGTAAAAATTAATCGCTTCAAAAGATGGCCTCTTAACATAGATCATGTTTAAATATAGATTTTAATTGTCGCAAAAGGGTAACAATTAATGTTACTAAAATTTATTTTTCAAACCAGAAAAAAAAAAATATAAAAATATGAGTATGAATAAAAAAGTTGATTATATAAGTTAATTACTGCAGAAGTTTAAAAAACAAATACATTGACGTTTGCTTATATTTTACGGCTTTATCTTTTATAACTTTTCTTTCCAAGTGCTTTCAAATTCAGTAAATAAATGCAATTTTTTTTTTTGGATGGGATTATATAATGACAATATCATTACGTTATCTTTAATTTTATTTATTTATTTATTTCGAGAATTTCATGACAGAATTTGGCAAGAAAGAGATAGCAGACCGTCATTCATAATTTGTCAGATTGCCAAAAAAGCCGCACAAAAGCAATTAAGTATTTAAAAGCTACTGGAATATAAAAATAAATAAATAAATAAATTTAGTTTTAAAGTTTGATGAATAATGTACTCCCCAGATTCATTTTTGAAATAACCTTCTTCAAGTCACGCAGAATAAGCAGAATTTGTTTCATTGTCTTCTAAAAAATTGGTCGCTCATGAAAGGAGTTCAACTGGGATTGACCTGGATGGAGGTAAAATTAATATTGAGCCTGTGGAAATAAATTTCGTTCATGTAAAAAAATGGCTGCTTAATGGAAGTGGTAGCACAGAGAGGTTTTACAATTATAGTTACATGCAAATATGAAAAGAAACAGGAAATTTTAAAATAATTAAATTATTTTTTATGAGAAGCCTTTACGAATTATGTTTTTTTTAAAAGTTGAAATAATATTTCCAAACAACCAATTTCAATTCAGTTTCAAAAATATTTCAGTTTTAAAAATATTTGTAAGTGAATATTAAAATAGAAGAAAAACTTTTAAATAATGAAATTATTATGAATAAGAAGTATTAAATTGGGAAAGTTAATCACATTAGAAAGATATTTAAACCTATTTTTTTATAGTGTCTAAAAGAAAACTTTCCTTCCAGACTGTATTATAAAAGTGTGAAAGGCAGCATTTTTTTTTTTTTTCTTAAATTAGCTTATTTTGAAATGTATGGCAGAACTTAATAATCAATCATGAAAACAACAATTGGTGTAACTTTGAAAAAATATGCCTCAATCAAAAAAAAAAAAAAAAAAAAAAAAAAAAACAATTTGATTACTGAAAATTGCTTCTGCTTATGAGAATAATATCATTTACCGTATATACTCGCGTATAAGTCGACTTCGTGTATAAGTCGACTTCGCGTATAAGTCGACCCCCTAACTCATGTTGTTAAAAATAAGAAAAAATTCAAAACCCGCGTTAAGTCGACCCTCCTCCAAAAGGGGAGACTGATTGACTTTTCCCCGAAAAAGAACGATTCCTAGGATTCGTTAATACTCCAAAAAGGAACGATTCTGGGACTTGTTCTGAAATGAAACGACTCTGAAAAGAATCGATTCTCGGAATCATCCGAAAGAGTTCGACTCCTCTGAATCGTTCCGAAATGAAACGACTCTGAAAAGGACGATTCCTCAGACACGTTCTGAAATTAAACAACTCCGAAAAGGAACGATTCCTCAGAATTATTCCAAAATGTATCATCTGAAGAATCATGCTTAATGTCATAAATCGCAATCGGGGAATGGCGAAGAAAAATCGGATTCATTCCGTTTTTTCTGGGATTCGTTCCTTTTTTCTCAAAATCGCTCCATTTTCTGGGATTTGTTCCTTTTTTTCTTGACCCGTTCCTTTTCTCTTGGATATGTTTCATGTTTCTTGGATTCGTCCTTTTATCGGAACGACTTCGAATGACTCGCTTTCGGTGAACGACTCTTTAAAATGGACGATTTTGCCCATCTCCATTTTTTAGTATTGGAAATGTGTTCTTGACATAAATCATACACTTTTTTTTGTTTTTTGCAACAGGATAGGGTAGATTTTTTTTTGAAAAATAAACTAAAAATGATCTTAAATACAGAATCGTCGAGGTTGGAACTGTTTTCGATTTTGTACTCTACAAACAATGGGTTGCTGCAGCACTGATTCGCTTGCAAACTATTTTCCGATATTTTATTTAAAGATTTTTTTTTTATGTCTCGTGTATAAGTCGACCCCCCTACTTTGAAGTTCTTTTTTTGTCTAAAATTTCTCGACTTATACGCGAGTATATACGGTAATCTTTCATAATGAGGTAGTCTTTTTTAAAATAGAACAAATTAGCAAGTTTTTAGAGTCTGCAACAAATTGGCAGGTCTGTCAGTATGTAGAACAGGTTTTGCTGCAAAAGTATCTTTGCATCTTTCAAATCATTACTACCACTTTCTGCATTTAAAAGCTAATTTAATATATATTGGCATAATATACTCCTAGAAGTTTATCAATTTTGCTGAAGGTTTTATTTATTTACTAGCTGTTCTGCCCGGCGTTGCCCGGGTTCATCAAAAAATAGCAAGAATTGCGAAAAAACTTTAAAAATCATAATAAAAACCTCGAAAAATTTGAAAAATGCTGCACGAATTTCGTCTAAACTTCGTTGAAAAGAGATGGGCTAGAAAACTGAAGTTGGATTATTTTTACTAACGTGGAAAAATCTTACAAATCGTAAAAAACATTAAAAATCTCATAAAAATATAAAACAAAATTCAAAAATTGTGTTTCAAAATTCGAATAAACTTTGAAGAAAAGAGATCAGAATTTAATAATTTCGGCCAAAAATTGAACCTCTGAAAAAGCGAAGCGGGTCGCGAAGAAACGTAAACATCGCTTTAAAAATGGCAAAATTTTCAAAAATCACGGAACTCAAAATTTACTCTACTTGGATAAATGTTTTGAATCTAATTAATTTGATAATGTAAAAAGCATTGAAATACGAAAAAAACTGCTAAAAAATCGCAATAAAAATCTTTAATCGCACAGGAGAAAAGTTATGATATTAGCGAAGAAATAAAAAACCGAATTCCTTTTCCGTATCTGAAAAAAATTGCCGTGAACTCAAAGAAAAAAAAGCATACTGTATTAAAAATTGCTGTAGATCAAAATAAGAGAGCAAAACAATTACCGAAAAGGATAAAAGTTTGAAACCAAACTCTTATTAGTCTAGAAATTTAAAATCGAATTCCTTTGAAAAATGTTAAAAAAAAAAAAAAAAAAGACTGAGAAAGCCCAAAAATTGCATTGAAAATTGTAATGAAAGTCGTAAAACATAAAAAAATCCCTAGGGTAAAAATTCACTGTTATAATATAAAATATTGTAATCAAGAAGTTAACCATATTAACCAAAAAGTTTGAAATCGAAATCGATTTCCGGATGTAAAAAAAATCGCCACAGAACTTGAAGAATGGCTAAAAATTACATTGAAAATTGCATTAAAAATAGCTAAATATTTAGAAGTCAATGCTTAAAAAAATAATATTAATGCAGGGCGGGGGAGGGGGGTTATGATCGAAATCATTCATAAATTACAAAATGTAGGCATGGGACGTCAAAATCTTATTAAGAGATAAAACATTGCATTCGAAACATTAAACAAAATGTTTGATATCAAAATTGGTTTCTGAATGGCAGAAAATCGCCAAGCAACTTAAAAAATGGCTAAAAATCGTATCGAAAACTATATTAAAAATTGCTGAGTATTTAAAAGTCATGGCTGTAAAAATTTAATATTCAGTCGAAAATATTGTAATCGGAAATCGTTCATGAATAAGGAAAAGTCAACACGGAACACCTAAAATCCCCCAAACTAACAAAAAATTACATTGAATATCGCATTAGAAATTGGCAAAATTCATAAAAGCGTGGGGAACAAATTGTACTATTTATGCTAAAAGTTAGAAACCGAAATTCTTTTACCGATGTCAACAACTGTCACAGAACTTGAAAAATCACTATAAAACAGATTAAAAATCAGTAAAATTCAAAAATCCGGACAAAATTTGCCATAGTAAGATAAACATTTATATTAAATTCCTGCGGACATAATTTACCATAATGGGACAAAACATTGAAATCTGAACTCTTTCATTAGTTGAAAAATATCGACACAAAACTTGTTAAACATTTCATGAAAATACACAAAATATCTGAATCACTGATGTCAAAATTTACTACATTAAGCTACAATTTATTTAAAAATTTCTTTCCCAATTGTGAAAAAATCGCCGTAGACTCGAAAACATCTAAAAATTGTATTCAAAAATTCATTACAAATCGTTTCAAATTTAAAAATTGCAGGGGACAACATTTACATTAATAGAGTAAAATAGTGTAATCTGAATTATTTCTTAAATACGAATAAAAAAATCGGCGCAAAGCGTGAGAAATAATGAAAACATTGCTAAAAATTGCATTAAAAAATCACTAAATTTCAAAATTCGTAAATGAAGTGTAAATGTTTGAAATTAATTTCCTTTTCGGAATTTCAAAAAATAGCCGTGAGATTCAAAAAACCAATGCAAAACCATTGAAAAATTCATTAAAAATCGCTAAATGTAAATACATCCCGTGAATGAAAAAATATTCTAGTCGTGTAAAACGTAGCAACCATTCTTTTTTACATGAATTACAAAAAAATCGATGCAGAACACAAAATATATCAGAAATCACATTGAAAATCGACAAAATTAAAAAAAGGTAAATGGTGAAATTTACTATATTAGGCTAAGAGTTTGAAACCAAAATAATTTTTTTATTGTTAAAACACCACTGTGGTGGGGATCGAAAAAAATAGTACTAAATCGCATTAAAAAGTTCATTAAAAACGCATTGAAAAACGTACTAAATATCGCTAGTTATTTTTTAAATCGCAGTAATCAGAATTTCATCAAACGGATAAAACATTCTAATCGGAAATCTGAACTATTTGATTATCCGGTTGACCAAGAAACTATCTGGGTCAAACCATAAGATTAAACTACAATAATGGCGGATCGTAAATTCCATATTCACTTGACATTAAACATGTTACATATGTTTGTTACGTCATCAAGTGGTTTTTACTTCTATTTTTATATGTATTTGTATTAATGTATTTCTAAATTATCTCTTCTTTCATTATTTAACATAAAAATTACATCTATTTGCATAATTTGACTTGTTTCACGATTGATATAATTTGGCGAAATTGGTCGACAGGATAATCACGTAGTAAAAGGAAATTCTTTATAGATAATAAAAAATCGACACGGAACACAACAATTCTTGAAAAATCGCGTTAAAAATCTCTAAAATTATATTAGATTAAAGTTTGAAAACAATTTTTACTTCCGAATATCAAAAAATCACCATAAAATACAAAAATTTTCTAAAAATTGCATTGAAAAGTGCATAAAAAATCACTAATATTAAAAAATCACAGGGTTCAAAATTTACTCTAACAGGGTCAAACGTTGTAATTGGAAATATCTCATGAATGACAAAAATCCGACATCAAACGCAAAATATCTCGAAAAATCGCATTAACATTAGCTGAGATTCATAAATCTTAACAGCTAAAATTTAATACATCAGCCTGAAAGTTTTAAGCAAAATTACTTTTACTAATGTCGAATAATAGCGGCAAAATTTACATTAAATAATTCACTAAAAATTCAAACATCGTTGCACGAAATCCAAATAAATTATATTGAAAAGAGAACAAAATTCACTAATTTAGGTCGAAAGAATGAAACCGCTTTCCTTTTCGCTAATGTTGAAAAATCTCCTCGAAACCCACTAAAATTCGCATATGAATTAAATTTAAAAAACTGAAAATCGGCCTTCAAGGTATAAAATTTCATACTTTGTGCAGCGGTCTCTCCAGTGCACCACCAGTACTTTAAAAATTTTAACATGCGTTATAAACTACCTTAAAGCGTAAAACAGATCTCCTTATTACATAGCCTAATTTTGTTCGCGCCCCTCCTTTCACGCACCCTGAAATGTGTTACACCATTTTTTGTTTATATTTTTTATCATGTATTATAAACCATTTTAAAATTTAAAATAAATCACACTGTTATATTTCCAAATTTTAACAAAATCGCGTTCTGTTAGTTCCATTTTTCACCACCAGCTAGCGTACTCTATTGTTCAAAAACTTTATCAAAGCGATACTCTGTTAAACAACCTATCAGGTGATATATTACTCGAGGGGGTATCGGTCTTAAGCAAGAATTTGAGATATTTTATGAAATTGCTATTCGAAAATAGTGGTAACTAAAATTTTGACATTTTAGGTAAATTTCGCAAAAAAATACTACTTATCGCATTCTCAACAGCTCAAGATTTTGATAGAACAACTATAAAAAAAACGATGCTAAACGCAAAAAATCTTGAAAAAGCGTTAAAAATCACATTGAAAATCGCATTAAAAATTGTTAAAATCTAAAATTCGTAACAAACACAAAATTTAGGGCTAAAAGTTTGAAACGATTTTCTTTTTATCAATCTCAAATAAATAAATAAATAAATAAATAAATAAAACGCAAAATGAGAAAAAACACAAAAATCGCATTAAAAATTCGTTAAAAATTCAAAAACCGCTGTACAAATTCCGAATAAACTTTGTTGAAAAGAGAAAAAAAATTGCTATATTGGGTTAAAAGAATGGAACCGTATTTCTTTCACTAATGGAATAAAACTGCAAAAAGAACGCTAAAAATCGCCTAAAAAAATTATCAAAAAATGTCTAATCAAAAAATTGAAAATCGGGCTTCGAGGTGCAAAACTACATGTATAAAAGTACCTTCCCTCATCATTTTGTAACTCTATGTATAGCAGACTCTTCAGAACAGAGCTGACACACACACAGACTTGTCTCTTTATTATTATAGATTTAAAAAAATCGCGTTCTGTTAGTTCCATTTTCCACCAACAGGTAGCACACTCTATTCTTCAAAAACTTCATCAAAACGATACTCTGTTAAATAACCTATCAGGTAATATATTACTCGAGGGGGTAGCAGTCTTAAGCAAGAATTTAAGATATTTTATGAAATTGCTATTAGAAAATAGTGGTACCTAAATTTTTGACATTTTAGGTAGATTTCACAAAAAAAACTACTTATTGCATTCTCACCAACTCAAGTTCTTGATAGAACAACTATGAAAAAAAATAGATGCTAAACGCAAAAATCTGAAAAAAAACGTTAAAAATCACATTGAAAATCGCATTAAAAATCATTAAAATCTAAAAATCGTAACAAACACAAAACTTAGGGCATTAGGCTAAAAGTTTAAAACAATTTTCTTTTTATCAATCTCAAAAAATAGCCTCAAAATGAGAAAAAACACTAAAAATCGCATTAGAAATTCGTTAAAAATTCAAAAATCGCTGTACAAATTTCGAATAAACTTTGTTGAAAAGGGAAAAAAAATTGCTATTTTGGGTTAAAAGAATGAAACCGTATTCCTTTCACTAATGGGATAAAACAGCAAAAACAACGCTAAAAATCGCCTAAAAAATTATTAAATAAAATCTAATCAAAAAATCGAAAATCGGGCTTCGAGGTGCAAAACTACATGTAAAAAAGTACCTTCCCTCCAAATTTTGTAACTCTACGTGCAGCAGTCTCTTCAGAACAGCGCTGACAGACAAACATCCTTCTCTCTTTATTATTATAGATTAATTTTTTCTTACTTATAATTTTTATTTAGTTTTTCTTACATTATTTTTTTTCTTTTATTTATTTCTTTTTGTTTTATTATTATTTGCATGCTTATCTTATTTTACAGGGAGTTATCTTTATCCTTATCGCTATCGAAATTTTGTTGGAGGTTCATCTTTAGTACATTCTCATAGTTCTGTAAGCTTAGGTGTGTGATAATTTAAGCAAATTCTTATTATTATTTATTATAATTTATTCTACTTGAAAATTTTTAATATGTTTCTTGTTTTTATAACATTTTTCTTGTTTTATTTTATTTGAAGTATGAATTTAAATTTTAAATGATCATTTAATGAAGCTATATTTCTAAGAATGGTGCTGTTGATTAACAATAAAATATTTCATGAACATGAACATGAGGAGGCATCTGCAGGGGCTTCCCAGTTTCGGAGCAACTCCACGCCCTGTCTATTAGTAACCGTAGAGCACATCGTAATGTAAGCCTGTAAATGTTTAACCGTAGAACAAGTCTACTATAAGGAAAAAAAATGGATAGACAAAAAAATTGAGAAAAATAGAGTTTAAAAAGAGGATAATTACAAGATTAAAAATTTTAAGTCTAACATAGTATAAAAATTTAAATTTAAATTAAATTAAAAGAGTCTAAAGATAGTTGTTCAATGTTCATAACAGATCGCTTGCCAAGACGAAAAGGTAGGAAAAACAAGGTTACACCCCCCCCCCCTCCCAAAAAAAGGCCACACATTCTTTTTTTTTTAATTTATTTTTACTCTTACAGTATAGCACAATTAATTAGATAAAATTAGAGTATAATAAAAGCTATACTAAGTTTTTTTTTTTTTTTTTTTTTTTTTTTTTTTTTTTGTATAGCATAATAACAAAATAGCAGTTAGTGGCTAAACAAAATTTTTATAGTTTTAAATTTTTTTTTTTTTTTTTTTGATTAACTTTAAATTAAGAGAAATTGTTAAGTTGGGCAAAACAATTTAAAAATAAGGAAAAGAAAAGCAGGAAAAGTAATAATTAAAGAATCTTAGCGTAATTAATCATCAACAATAGTTGAGTACCGAGGTCTTTTTCTTTTACTTGGACTGCAAGCATCGTAATCTGGGAGTTCGTTGATAATTTCATTTGGGATTAAATTAATATTATTGAAGAAATTATTAGAAAGGTATTTAATTCTTTTTTGGAGGGAGGAGGTATTTAGATCTTTACGGATGGTTTTGTTGCTTAAAAATCTCGAGCCATTTCGGATTAAACGCAGCTATTTTTTGTGGCAACTCGTTCAGAAAGCCCCAGATAGAACAGGCATAGGTGAGGATGGAAAGAATGCAGGCATTATAGATAAGTACTTTGTTATGAATAGACAGATTATGATTATGGAGAAGGGGGGAAAGGGATTTAGAAATACCAGCGACTTTACCACGGGTATTAGTCATATGTTTACGGAATGTGAGGCCTTTGTCAATGATAACCCCAAGGTACTTAGCATCGTTTTTCCACTCAAGAGTGGTATTGTTAAGAGTTAGTCTAATGTGATATTGAAAAGAACAAGAAAAATAGATAGCATTTGTTTTTGATTCATTTATTTTGATGCACCATAGATTGCACCATTCCATGAATAGATTAAGATGTTCTTGAAGATACCTGTAAAGTGTGATAGTGTTCCATGCAGTGCCACAAATTGCAGTGTCGTCCGCATAAAGTGCGAGGAATGTAAGAAGTATGCGGGGAATGTCATTAAAATAAATGTTAAACAGAAAGGAGCCAAGGATTGATCCTTGGATTATCCTGCAAAGTATAAAATGTAGTGCAGATAAGGTGCTGTTAATGCGGATATAGAAGTTACGATCGCCAAGGTATGAGTATATCAAATGTATAAGTCTGGACAGGAAATTAAGCCGAATTAATTTGTATATGAGGCCCTCGTGCCAGACTTTGTCGAATGCCTTGGCGATGTCCAATAAGACAGCGGCTGTGGGTTTCTTAGCATTGAAGTTCTCGGTTAGGAATTCCACAACGTGTAGAAGTTGGTGTTGAGTGGAGTGCTTGGCTCTAAAACCGAATTGCTCCGGCATTAATATGTTGTTAGATTGAGTGATTCATGGAGATGCAATCTAATGACGCATTCAATTACTTTACTTAAAGAAGAAAGAAGGCTAATAGGGCGGTAATTAGTAGGATCATTAAGGTTAGTGCAGGGTTTAGGAATAGGTGCTATTATAGAAGTTTTCCAAGGTTTAGGAAAATAGCAGTTTTTAAGTATAGAGTTAGTAAGATCAGTAATATAATGAATACAATTAATAGGAAGTTGTTTGAGAGCATAGTTGCCCGTAAGACATGGTGACGTCACAGTGACGTCGTTATGAAGTCACATTGTGACTTTGTGACCGTCGATGTGACGTCATGTGACGTCAATGTGAAGTCACAGTGACTAAAATGTGAAGTCATTATGGTCATTTTAGAGCTCGTTTGTGACGTCACATTGTGACTACGGTGTGACCAAAATGTGAAAAATGTGTCATTTGTGACAAAATTGTCATTAAAACTGTGACTATTTTGTGACGATAGTGACAAGGTTGTGAAGACAGTTTGCGATTATTTTTTGATTTGTGGCAAATTTGTCACTCACTTTATGATGGTGGCAGCATTGTCATCGTTGTGAAGTCACAATGGGACACAATTATACAGTTATGAACATTGTTATGTAGTGTAAAATCACTTACATCTTAATTTTGTTATACTTTGGCGATACATCTCAATTAAAACTTGGGAGCTGCTATAAAAAGAATATACCAAAAGAAAGTTGCTAAATCAAAATGTAATGCCGTGCAGACTTTAATCTTTGATATATTTTGCTCTATTGCAATAAATGAGAATATTTAAGACAATTTAATATTCGATCTATCACAATTATTTCAAATTTAGCAATTTGTTTTTCTACTAAGCATTAAAAATTATCAAAGAAACACTTCCTTTAAGGCCCCACAATAGTCACAGAAAAAATACTCAAAAAGACCCGGATGATAATGTAAAGTCTATGGGAGCGTTCTTTTCTAATATCTCGTTTAAATTTTAATATTTTGACATGATTTTGTTGCATAGGATAGTTGAGGACGATCCACAACCGGCCTAGTTTTTATTTTTTCAATTTTGGTTTTAGATTTTTTTTTTTTTTTTAAATACTTTAATTTTCAAAACCAGTTTAAACCGGTTCTGAAACTGAAACTATCATAATATAAAAAATATATAACCAAAATCGAAAAAGTAAAAACTAGGCAGGTTGCGGATCGTCCTCAACTATCCTATGCAAAAAAATCATGTAAAAATATTAAAATTTAAACGAGCTATTAGAAAAGAACACCCCCATAGACTTTACATTAGCGCTCGGCTTTTACCGCGTGACTAGTGTACGCTCTTAAGAGCACACACTAGTCATGCGGTAAAAGCCGAACGCTAATGTAAAGTCTATGGGAGCATTCTTTTCAAATATCTCGCTCAAATTTTAATATTTTTACATGATTTTTTTGCATAGGATAGCTGAGGACGATCTACAACCGGCCTAGTTTTTACTTTTTAAATTTTTGTTTCAGATTTTCTTTAAAAAATTACTTTAACTTTCGAAACCGGTTTAAACCGGTTCTGAAACTGAAACTATCGGTGTAAATATGGTGCCCTTCATTGAGTGCCAAGAGATGAGTTGCACCTTTCTATGCTGAAAGGTTGGACAAACCTGGAATAGAGTGGTTAAAGAAGTCAATAGAGTTTAAAGAAAAAGGTTTAAAAAATACAAAAAAAAAATCTATTTAAAAAAATAAATAAATAAATAAATTCCTTTTATTTAATTTTTCCAGTTACCTATCTGTGCTTCTTAAAGCTTTTTCTTTTAACTCTATTTACAATCTTAATTCATCTTGCAAATTTTTTGACGATTTGCAAGGTTTTGTTTTCCCTACCGGTTATATCATGGCATCTCTTGATGTCGTTTTACTGTTTACTTCTATTCCTTTTGATCTGGTTTGTAAAGTTATTAATGATATCTGGCACTCTCCAGCACATTCTACTGATTTTAATGTTGATGATGATATTGAATTGGTAAAGCTCTGTTTGACCTTTAATTGTTTTGTATTCAAGGATGATTTTTATACTCAAATTTCTGGTACTGCTATGGGGTTCCCCCTCGCTGATGTAAGTGCTGAACTTGTAATGCAGAATGTTGAAAATATTTTTAATTCTGATCAAGATCCACATATTTTTTTTTCTTCGAAATGTTATGTTGACGATATTTTTTTAATAGCAGAAGAAGCAGATTTAAATGATATTCTCGGTATTTCTTATTATATTGGTTTCCTATTAAATTTAATATTGAAGTTGAAAATAATGCAAAATTATCATTTCTTGATATTCTAATCCATAGACAAACAACTGATAATTCTCAATCTATAACAACTACTGTTTACAGAAAACCTACATTTACTGGTCAATATACTAATTTCAATTCTATTTGCCCCTTCAGCCATAAAATTGCTGTTATTAAGATTTTAGCCTACAGAGTCATTAGACATTGCAGTTCCAGTAATGATTTTGAAAAAGAAAAATGTAAAATTTATCACGATTTGGTTAATAATAGCTACCTTATTGGCCTTGTTAAGAAAAATTTAAAAAATACTTTAGATTTTGTGAATTCTACTTCCCTTCCTTTTCAATGTACTAAATCAAATTCTTTCACCTGCTTCCCTTATTATAAGGGTATTTCTGATAAAATTTGTGGCATTTCAAGGTCATTCAATATTGGTGTTTCTTTTAAACGAATAAATAAAGCTAGTTCTTTCTTTAATAAGCATAAATTTCAATACAATAAGTCTAAATTATCTGAGTTCTTTCTTTAATAAGCATAAATTTCAATACACCATTGTTGTCTATGTCATTCCCTGTGGAGATTGTGAAAGTGTATACATTGGTGAAACTGTCAGATCTTTTGAAATTCCCCTGAAGGAACATATTGGTGCTCTGAAAAGTGGTAATTTAAATTCTAAAATTGTCCAGCATTGTCATCAAACAAAACATATCTAGCAGTTTGCAAATGCCAGTATTTTAAAATTGGATAGTAACAGTTATCACATAGATTACTCCTCAAAGGTTGGTTCACATATTTGCGATCACCAACTATGAATGTATCTTGTACTATTCCTAAAGAATATTATCTATTTTTAAAAAATAACTAACTGTAACTGTTTTTGTTTGTTGTTTCACTGTTTGTTTTGCAATGGATATTTGTACTGTTGATGTCTTGGCAAAACATTTACCTTGTGTATTTTGAAATGATTTTTAGTTTTTGTGTAAATTTTAATTTTTTAAATGTATTCAAATCTGTTTTAGTTTGTTTTATTCAGTCTTTTAATAAATACATGTTGTGCTCAGTAATTTTGTGAAAGCATGTCTGTTTCTATATAGCTGTCAGAAATATTCAGTACATAATAAGAAACCCAAATTTCAGGTCTAAAATTTAAAAGAAAAGGTGTGCATTATACACAAGTGAATATGGTAACCTAAATGATGCACCATTAATCAACACCAGTCTATCTTTTCCTTTATTCCTTTTTTTTCTAATTCAGAAAAATATTTCATTTAATAATGGTTTATCCTTTAAATTCAGCTGAATGCGAGAGGAGTTTTAAGTATATAAATTTAGTTTAAAAATAAACAATATTTTATCTGCTACTTCCTTCAATCATTGATTTGTTATTTGTTAGACCTTATGAAGTAGGTTTGATTGATTAGAATACATGGCTTAGATTTGATTTGTGGTTTACAAAGGAAAAAAAATAGGCGGATTTTTTAAAAAAATCAATTTTTTCTTAATTTTTTTTTATTACTTTTTATTTAAGATAAATTATTTCACTGAAACAAAAAGAAAAAAAAATGTAACATAGAACAATATGGTGACTTGAGAAAAAAAAAAAAAGTTAGAGACATTTAAGCATTGCATTTAAGTTTTTTTCTGAATTCGTATATCTTTTCAATGTAGATTTTTTTCGAAGAATATCAAAGTTTTATGGTATTGAATCCTTTTGAGACAAATTTGTGTGATAGTTTATATTATATATACAGTGGCGGTCAAAAGTTTCCGGCCAGTTAGTTTCTTCGATTTATTTACCAAAAGGTTTCGGCAAAAAAGGAGCACAATTGCTTCAAAAGTTAGGAATATGGGAATGACCTCTGACCCGTGATCATTTTGATTGGATACTGAAGATGCTTCATGCAAAGGGATAAAATTTGAAGTTCGCATGTGCAAAAGTTTCCAGCCACTTATCATTCTTTAGTTTTTTTCTATCGGTAAACTGTTTTTTGGTTGTGTTTATGAATAAATCAACGTGTATAGCATAGTCTGAATTCAAAATTGAAAAGTTCAACAATTATTGTTCATAAATGAGTGAATAGTTTGTCGCTAAAAGGCCAATCTTCTCGAGATATTGCAGTAAATTTATCGATCGGTAAAATCGACCGTAAATGATATTTAAAAATTATATAAAGATGGCTGTGGCCATCAGGACTTTCAGAGGTCCGGGAGATCCCTGGAAAGTCACTATTCCTGTGGACAGAATTATCAGGAGAAAAACAATTGATAATCCACATAAAAATTCCGCTGAAATATACTGCGATTTACGGAATGAAAATATTGCTGAAATAAGTCAGTATACCGCATCAACATGCTGACGTGATGCATAACTTTATGGATGAGTCGATGTTAAAAAATTTTCAGAGTTAAAAAAAATACAAACGTACCCAACTGCCGTTTTTCAAAAAACACAAAGTCCAGTCAAGTGAAAACTGGAAAAAAGTTCTATTTTTCCATCAATCGAATTCGAAACAGTTTTGGAAGTGATGGCAGACACAACGTCCGATGACCTAACAACAAAAAATATGATTCGACCTATGTTATTCTTACAATGAAGCATTTGGGAGGACATGTTATGCTGTGGGGTGTATTTTCTTCAAAAAGTGTCGGTCCGTTATTTGAAATCCACAGCCAGGTGAATGATACAATGTATAAGGATATCTTGCAAGACTGTTTTCTGCCTTATTAGAGAAAAAAATTTGGTCGCAACTAATTTTCTTAACATGATAACGACATAAATAATGTATGCAAACCTCGATAAGTAATGGTTTTCGCACAAAAAATTTCGTTTTTGAAACGATCAACCCAACAGCTCAACATGAATCCAATAGAAAATCTTTGAAACGAAGTTGACAAAAGTCTGCGGAACTATAAATATTCCAAATCAGCCGAAGTTTTGCCAAAATTGCAAGAAATGTAGAAAAAACTTACCATAGACAATCTTTAACCGTTGATTTTATGAATGTCACGTTGCTGCGCCGCAGCACTTATTACTAAAGCTAATAAAATAGTAATACGATAAAATACTAATTGTAAATGTTGTTGATCACTGTAATTTTCTATTACAATACCACTTTTTTATAAACTTGTGAAGGTGGCCGGAAACTTTTGAGAACATGCGTTTTCCTTTATACTTAATTTTGTCAGTTAAATTTATTGATATTTACATGTTCTTCTATAAGTAAGTTCCTAACTATTTTGTCAATAAAATGTATAAATATTACTTTGAGATTCCTCTTCATATGGGTATATTTGCAAATTAACTGAAAAATTTTTGCTGGTCGGAAACTTTTGACCGCCACTGTAGAAACAAAATTAGTCATTGTTTAAAAATTAACTCAATATATTTAAAAGTTGTGTCCATTTGATAATTTTAGCATTCTCAAACCAAAATTTTTAACAACTTTTTATAATAATTATGATTAAACTATGAAAATAAATAAATAAAAATGATAATTTAATAAAATCAAAATTTTAATATTTCAGGGAAGAATTCTCAGCCAAGTAAAGAAAAAAGATCTTCTATAGGTGATACTGCTCGAATTGTTGTAAGTTAATTTATTGTCTTTGATAAATATTGCTTGTTTTAATTATTTTTATATTTCTTAATATTATCATTTGTTTTCATCTTATCAACAGTGAAAATAAGTATGTATTTCTTAATCTTTAATTTATTTGTTTTTAGCTATCATCATCTTCTGATACATCAAAAACTTCTTCATCTAAGTAAGTGTTGCACATTACTGTGAATTTCAATCCTTTGAATTTCTGGTTTAAAGTTTTCTATTTAAATCTACTGTTTAATGTTTAATTTATATTGAGCAATCAACAGTCAAAAAGTGTATGTTACTGTACATTGCTAATCCTTTCAAAAATGCAGTCAACAAAGCAGAAAAAACAGGGTTTCCAGTGTCATGGAAATTCAGAGAAATTTCAAAATATTTAGGAAAAGTTGGGAAATTTATAAACATTTTCTAAAAAGTCTTAGAAAAAAAAAGAATGAGAAATTCATCTAATAGTGTCGTGAAAATAAAAATCAGAAAATTCATCAAACAATCGCTAAAAAAAAAAAAAAAAAAAAAAAATTGTCTAACCTTAGTAAATTGGTTAATCATCAGAGAAAATATATAGCCAAAGATACAGCCAAATTAAAATAAGTTAGATATAAATTTGTTGTTAAAAACGTAGATTCTAAAGTTATTCTTTAAATTCCCTAACATTCATCTTTTTTTTAGGGTTTGATTTTCCTATTGAAACCTTATTTATCTCACTCCGCTGTCTGTCACTGAGTTTTTTCTCAAAAGTTGTATAAGTTAGAGATTTGAAATTTTGCATACTTTAGCTGAATGCTTCTGATTGCATGACAGATCATAAAATTTTGAAAAAGGCTTTTCTTATTTTAATCAATTAATTTAATGATATCTGATGTGATCATTTGTGTGATGTGGATTGTAAAACAGAACTTTAATTTTAGTCTTTTCAGCATTGAGTAAATGACTCTGTGGTAATGCATTTATCTGCTATCCAAAAGGTTCCTTGTTCAAAGCTGGACATTAAAATTTAAAAATTTTCAAAGAAATAGATTTAAAAATTCAATTAAACATTTTATCATTTTAAGATCAAAAGTTGTTGAAAAATATTTTAACAATTATTTTTTAATTAAAAAATTCTTTTTTTGAGGAATTGAAAATTTTTTAATTTTGTTTAAACTTCTGCTAAATTTTTAAATTTCAGAATTTAAATTTTGTTTAAACAATTTGTTATGTTTTGACAAAAAATAAGAATTTAAATTTTTATTGACTATCCACTAACTTCTAGAGAAAGTTAGCATTTTAAATAGAAATTTAAAATTTTCTTTTTAAACCTCTGCAAGTCTAAAAATTAAAAAATTTAAGAATTTAAAAAAAAAATTGAATTTTATTTAAATAATTTTACTTAAATATTTTTAATTTTGTAAAAAAAAAAAAAAAAAAAAAATTATTTGACTTTTTAGCCATGCTTTTGTAAAATTTTAATAAAAATTTTATTCAAATCCTCTTGTAGCTCTTTCAAATAAATATTTTATTTAAAAATTGTGTGGAATATATGGGTAAATATGGTATTTTAGATTTCAGATTGATTTGGATTCTTTTAATTAGGTAATTTGCATGTCAAAACAGTATCATAATTAAAAGTGCTTAGTAAGTGCTAGCTGCCATTAGAAAGTGAATAAGTGGTAACATATTAGACTAAATGCATGTATTGCTAAGATGTGTGAAAATAAATATTAGATGCTATTCATATTTTAAGCTTATTACAGTGTGTTTTTGTAATCCAACTTCTGATTAAGTTAGAATTAATCAGTAATGTTCTGACAAACTTAAAGCAATATAAGCTTACTATTCTTTTCTGTTTAAAACTCATATTTTTGAAAAAAAAAAAAAAAAAAAAATTATGTTCAAAATATGTGAAAGTATAATTGCGTGTTCTAAAAATATGACTTTCTATAATGGAACGATAAAAAATCTTTTACAGTATGAAATTATTATAAAATTATATTTGTATGTTTTCAAGTTTTTCGAAAATATCAAATGTATCCTGTTATAATTGCACTAAAACTGTACATCAAATACAGAACTAAGCTAGTTGTTTTAACCTTTTTCTTTATTTTATGTAAGATAATTCTTAAAGAAATTTACTGTTTAAATATCCAAATAAAATTGTAACTTCATATGCTATTGTTATTTCAATAAATTAAATATCTAAAATTGTAACTTAGATATTTAAAATATTTACTCTAAATAGCATTCATAAAAATTTACATGTGTAATAATAAAAAAATTACTTGATATAAATATGATAATTTAAATTGTACTTGATATCATAAAGTTGGTAAATCATTCTTTTTAATTTAAAATGCCAAATCTATAATGAAACTCCATACTAAATTTTAGTAATTATTCTACCTATTCTAATCTAACTATAGCTTTTTTCTACCTTTAAACTGTATTTTTCTCATTCCGGTGCTTAAGGAGTGCCAATACACCATGAAACTGCCACACATAACCTCCAATGAACTTGAATGGAAACCATAAAGATGTATTTCAAAACAAAAGCAAGGTCCAAAAAAGTACAATTTCAAGAACTCTGGTAGAGGGTCAGGGACTATTCCAGAGTTTGGAGCACAAGGTTAAATATAACCTCTATAAATAGGGTGTATAGAGTATAGAAATAAATTTGGTTGTCCTATACTTCAAAGTTATTTCAATGACTGTCACTGTTAAAATTCGAAAAATGTAAAGGCAGTAGGGTACCATCGAGCACAGAAAAGATATAGCATAAGGTAGACAAGCCTAACTAACACTATTCTGAGAACACACATACACAAAAAAAAGAGGCACATAACTCACTAATTTTGAGTGGTAGTTGTTTAGTACTTGTCAGCCTTCGAAGTTTCCCGGTGCATGCAGATGGTTCAGTCTTGAAAAAGACTCTTTGATAATTTGTCCACAATGACAGATAAACAAGTATTCTGGCTTCTGCCAGGATCAAAAATTGGGGAGAAATTAAATTAAAAAGCTAAAAAAGAAAAAAAAAACTTTTAAAACTCAAATAAGAAATCTGAGATAAGATTTTGCAAATGTCATGAGTGGCAACTGCACTCACCAGCAGTCCAGGGTAAATAAGCCAAACAGGGTAAAAACATGTCTTACATAGCCGTTGAACATGGAGGAGATACCCTGGTTATTCAATTGTACATAGTATTATACAGTTGGAAAATCATTCTTTTTAATTTGGATAGCAAATTACTGTGAAACTCTTTACTAATTTTCAATAACTAACTTTATATTCTAATCTAACTATACCTTTCTTCTACCTTTAAACTGTATCTTTCTCTTTAGCACACCTCGAAAAAACTACACTCCCAGTCCTTATTCGCAGTGGCGTAGAGTGGCCACTAAACTGGGAGTCAAGTAAGTTTTTTATCAGTAGTTTGGCTGTTATGCTGCATGCTTTTTTTTTTTTTTTTTTTTTCGCTATTTCTTCTTTATTTATTTTGAGGAATGTTTTGTCTTGTTTCCTCATTTTGATCATAGCATTGCCCAAAAGTTGCTTGCTTTTTATGTTAGCTAGTTTAAATTTATTAATCTAAAGTTTTCCGCTTAGGATTTAGTTTTGTTTTATATTATACTTTTCCTATTAAAAAAAAAAAAAAGAGAGAAATGAATAAAGTAAATCAGAAAGATAGGCCCAAAAAGTTATTAAAAAGTATGAGATATTCTTTGAGCAGTTTTCTGTCATATGTTTGTGTATTGTATAGTACTAATACATATATTTCTTTTTCCCTTTCTCCTTTTTTATGTTTGATCTGTGAAAAACACATTTTAATTTCTTCCATTTGTTTCTTTTTAACTACTCCATGTTATGCATCTGAAGCTTTAGAATTTTCTTTTTTCTTATTCATTTATTTTTTGTGTCAGAGTTGTTTTATTCGTCTTTTCTCTATTTCTCAGCTTTCTGTCTTATATTTGTGTACCACATAATACAAATACATCTGTTTCTTTCTCTCCTCTCCCTTTGTTTCATCTATAAAAAAAATTAATTAATTAATTAATTAATTAATTTTGCAATTATTCCAGCTATGCACATGAAGCTTTAGAATTTTCCTTTTTCTTATAAATATATTTATTTATTTTGTGTGACAAAGCTGTTTTACTCCCCTTTTCTTTATTTCTCAATGTTTTGTTTCTACTTTCATGTGCATTGATTTCTTTCTTGTGTTGCTTTGTGTTTAACTGGAAAAGTCATTTTTATGTTACATTATTTTTGTACTATAATTCATCAAAGGGTCTGTATGTCATTAACTTTTGGATACTTTGATGTTATTTTAATTTCTTTTGTTTCATTTTATTCTTGCAGAAATGTGTCCTTCATATTTATTTATTTATTTATTTATTTGATTTTTTTTGTGTGTGACTAATTGTTCAGCGGATGTTGTGCGATTACAGCAAATGTTGTGTGACTAACTATTCAGCAATAGGTATGATTAGACATGCTAAAAGTTTCTGATAAGCAGACATGCATCATCTTTTTGGATACAAGTATTTCATTTTGTTGTTCAATTATAAATGCATTATATTTAACAAAATAAATGCAATAAGTAAGTTAGATAAGTAATTATATACATATCAGTAGAGGAAATTGAATTTTATACTTTGCATTTTTTAAAAATGTAGGGGAGAGTGGCTACACCCTTACATTTTATTTATTTTTACATTTTTAAAGCTTTTCCTTTTGACTAATTAATTACTTATAGTTTTAAATTTACCGGTGTATAGATAGTGACAAACTGACAACAGTGAAATACAGTAAAACCCCGATAATACGGATTAATTGGGACCAGACCCAATCCGGATTATCAAAAATCTGGATTATCAAGAGAATTAGAAAAAAATGAAATAAAATAAAACATACTTACAGAAAATCGCCCTTATGTTAAACTTATTGAATATTTACAGACAGTAAAAATGTTTACTTTGCAATAAAAAAGTTTGCAATTTTCTGCTGTGCCAGTTTTTTATACTTTTTGCGAGCTATACGATTGCGCATCCACATGAGCGTAAGTAGTTTGTTGGGTGTAGTTTAAATAAGAAAGCTTAAAGTATTCTTCCGAAAAGATTTCAGAAAAAGTTTTTTTATATTCAGAATACGACGATGAAACAAGTTAATGTTATGGAGATTAGCTTTTCAAACGCGGAAAAAAAATTACCAAATCGATCCAGATTATCTGGAGATCTGGATTAACAGGGTCCGAATTAGCGGGGTTCTACTGTACTTATTTTATAATCTTTTCTGTGCATTTGACTGTTGCTAAGCTGAATTGGTGTCAAGTTAGTATCTCCATAAATAATAATGCAAATGTCATGGTTTGATTGAAGATGACAAGCAACATCAATCGTTCAGTAATTGTGGATAAGAATCTTAACTGTAATCACACTCAAAAAAAGAGCAGAAATTGAGCACTTTCAATTTGCCGAATCTAATTACTCATTTACTCACCAAATGAAAAATATTGCTGCAATTCGGGCCTGATTTTCATCCTGCGTTCATCTTGCATCTTCCTGATTTTCATCTTGCATCTTCCTGATTTTCATCTGCAAATCCTGACTTTCATCTTGTTATTGAGAGTTTCAGTGCATTCAAGCCACTAAGCTGGTGTATACTAATCAGGTTTTGCAAATGACCTTTGCTGCTTGCTTAATGGCAAGTATGTATTTATAAATACAGCTGATAAAAGTTTACCTGTACTAGCAATTGTACAGTGATTGTTAAGTGACATACTTGCTGAGAAATTACCAAAGACAGTGATTTTTTTTTAATTAAAACCTTTTTTAGAATTTTCCTACCAGTGAATGTGAAAGCAAAATGAAATTCTTACCGGTATTCTCTTCCCTTTCAAATACAAAATTCAGCAAACAAAGTTTTATAAAAGTATCTGAATAAACTTAGTCTTATGCTGTTTACTTTAATTTCAGTTATAAGCAGCAGATTAGATGTATGGATAAGTTTAAAAGTAATTTAATATGAATACACTTATATTACTATAATTTTAAATATTACTGCAAATAAATGAAACTATATTTCAGTTCTATCTTAAAATAAAACATCAATTATATACCTTATAAAATATGCACAGCTGAGAATACTATTAAAATTACCTAAGTAATTAATTAACTTTTAAATTTTAATCATTATAAGTAGTAATTAACTGGTTTTTAGTACTTTATCCATTTTTAAAAAATTTCACATACTCCAGAGAAAACTGAAAAATTCAATCATTTTATTCTTCAGTTAAAAAAAAAAAAAAAAATATATATATATATATATATATATATATATATATCCCAATACCTAGAACCTTAGAACTAACAAAACTTTTATTGGCATCAACCAAACGTAAACAAAATTTTTGTTTAGTTATCTGTTTCCATTGAAATTTCTCAAGCATTATATTTAAAATATCTCTATTGCATTGTATCACAAATTTAAAAATTTTGTTTATTACTTTGTGAATCTTTTGTCTTTTATAAAGTTATATATGAAAGCTTATGTTAAAAATTTCTTTTATTGATTCCATGTTGCCCAGGTATTATTATAATTATAATAATTATTATTATTGGGTTTGTTTGATAAAATGTCTGATTTATTTTCTTAGCAAAGTTATCTGTGAAGAAAAAGAAGTAGAGCCTGTAGAAGATGTAAACTCAAAGTATGTAACATTTTGTATTATCTATTTAGTTCATAGTAAGTTAAAAAATTTCTAAAAATATTCAGGAAATTTTCTTTATTAAAAATAAAAACTTGTTTTCTTTAGGTAATGAGTCATATGAAATTTTTGTTAATGTTTTAAAATTATCTCAAATTTTTAAGCATTGAAAAATTGTCCAATTTCTATTATATATCACCATATTTAGTTTCACTGATTCATCAAAATGACTTTTAAAAGAGCTTATTTATTTAAAATAACTGTGTTCTTGAAATTTAAAGCTTGTTTATAAGAGATTTCTTAACCCTCTAAGCATCTGGAACGTAATATTCCGTATACTAAGCTCCAGTTTTCACTGCAATATAAACAATATTTAAAGTACTATAATTCTATAGATTAATTTAATTTTCAATACATCGAAGAATGATTAATATTCTCAAGGGTTAAATTTATATTTGTAATTAAGTTTTTTTGTATAATATTGAAAGAATCATATTTTATGAGCATTTAAATCAAAAAGCAGAGAAAACAACATTACAATTTTGCCCATTTGCAAGATGCTTGGAGGGTTAAAGCATGACTTTATTTTTAACTTTTAAAAAGTCACTGATTTTTGATAATTTGTTTTTGAGAAAGTCATACATCAGAGTTAGAATTGGCTAACCCTTTATTTATAGATTTATTTATTAAGAAATTGCTCCACCTCAATAATTATCTTCTTTCATGTCTCAAGGTATATTGGAATTTTAAAATAATAATGACGAGAATATTAGATATGTTTTTTTCATTAAAATTAAATGAATCGGTAGTTATAACTTTTTTGTAACATATTTATAAAAATAGTCATTAATTAACCAAAAGCACGCTTATGGAAATATTACATGATCTTTCCTGCAAATGAAAGGGCTTTTTTGTTGAAAATGTTTCATATAATTTAAAAAAATAATAAAAGCTATACTTATGTAAATGATTAAGAAAATTATCACTTTTTGAAAATATTTAGCTTTGACTGTTTCTCTACAATTTCTAAATTTGATCTAGTAGAGCAGGGCTGTCCAATGCGGCCCCCTTTGAAGGTTTTCTTGGTGCCCTTTTGAAGATTTCCTATTATTAAACATTTTAGAAGTAAAATTCCATTATAAAGAATGCTTTCTTTAAAATCATTAATATTTCACCAGAAATATTTTTAAAAACTATGTTTGGCATGCTGTTGGCTTGCCGTTGCACATTAAAAACCAGAAACCTATTTTGAAAATTTAATTATGCATATGTTTGCAATTTTTAGTTATTGTTTATATAGTGTAATTATGATAGTTAAATTTCTTAATAGTTGGAAATAACTTTTTAATACTTAAGAAGTAAAAGAAAAATAAACATTTTCACCTGCCCCCCCCCCCCCCTCCCATTTGAAGATACATGTGTGTGAAATCTCAGCTTTTTTCTTTTTACAGTTGTCATACTTGCCCAGTGGTTGTTTTGTATGAAGAATAAAAGGACTTAATTTTTCTTTTTTGACATTGAAATTTTAGAGGGTTTATTTATTCTTTATTTTTTTCCTATAATTTTGCTTAGAAAAAATAATAAACTGTGCAGAAAGGTTTCTATCTATGAAAGCACTTCCAGATGATCCCTCTTAAACCACCCACATGGTTTGGTTACTATCATGCTTGTCTGTTTTTGCTCTTTTCATAAAACTAATCCATGCCTTCAAAACAAATCAAACCATGTCTTCACATTCTAAAAGAAACCTAACAATATCTCTGATTTTCATATTTTTTATATGTTATTGTTATTATAGCCACGGCTAAAGTTTCTGGCACCTTACTTTACAAAAATTTTTTATATGGACTTCTCATTAAAAAAATGTATGATTTGAAATTTAATACAAATAATTCCAGAACTGTAGGGGTCCTTTGTTTACTACTGTACAGTTCATTTGCATTATGTTAAGATGTTCATGTATACTAATACATACTATGCGATAATATTGCCATGTTTTCAGTCACGTTAATAATGGCATCCTTCACTGCGTGCCAAGAGCCAAGATGTACCCCTGGTTACTGAAAGGTTGGAAAGGCCTGTAGTAAAAAAAATAAGTTTAGTAATAAACAGAGTAAATATTTTATATTAAATTCAATAGTACTTAAAAGTATTGTCAGTGCATAAGGGTTTATTATATCAATCTTTAGCATCGTTATTATTTCAATATGTTTTTTTCTTTAGAGTCAATTTACTGTGCGCTTTGAAATGTTTATTTAAAGTTTGTTTACTGTGTAACATTAACAATAATTTTCATTGATTTGCCTCCAAATTTTAATTTCTTCTCAAAAAAAATTTCTGGCGTAAAGTATGCAAAATTATTATTGATTACTCAAATATTTTTATTTTTTAACACTGTTAAAAGTCATTTTTACGAAAAATCATACCCAATTTTTACATTTTGCTATTTTTACAAATATCAATATTTTTTTAAGAATCCTATCTGCTTCTCTTGTTATTTGATGTGGATATCCAGATTTTTTTTTCTTTCTTTCTTCTTGTGGTAGTGGGAATAGTACCTGTTCTGCAAGCCATAGAAAGTTACACTTTTGGCATCACCATTACCACGTAGCTTTTGTACTAATGCCACAATTTTGATTTTTAATATATATTGATATCAAATATTGATGTAATAAATACTTTGAAACCAATTTTTATTCTCATCTATAGCTTTTTAATAAAAGTTTTATATAAAAAAAAAAAGTCAGTATTCAAGCATTTTTCAAGCATTGGAAGTAGTATTGCTCCCTTTAATAAAACTAATACCTTACTTTAAAAAAAAAAAAATTGTTTTTATTATTGAAATTTTAATTAATATTAATTGAAAGCATATTATAATTCTTGAAATAAGTTTTAATTACATGATATTTGAAATTGTTATGAGCTTACTTAAAGTTGTTTTTCATAAATCTTATTCAAGCAATGGTTATTTAAGTGCAATAAAATTGATGCAACAATTTTAAAGTGTTTTTTCTTAAGGCTCATCCTGTCTGTTTGAAATTAAACAATTTTTACTATTTTGATAGCTTTTTTTACATTTGTATTACATAAAGATTATTTCAACCAAATTTTTATAAAGAATACATGAAAATAACTAGCTCTGAAATTTAGCTTGAAATTAAAATATATAGATTATTTTGTTGTAACATACTATTACTATTGGTTGAAACAACACAGAAACTGATGATAAATCATAATTTAAGTAATAAAACTTAATATAAATTGTCCTAAACTTAAAGCTATTCACAGAATGCGTTTTAAGCTAAAAATATAACAGAGTTGTAGCTAGTGATGGACTGTTAATTTTCTGGCTCAAAATGCGCCCTGTGAATTGTTTTGATTTTATAGTGATTTATATGAAATGTTATTATAAATTATTGCTATGTTTAGATTATTTTGTTGTTACAAACTATTGCTATATTTAGATTACTTTGTTCATTGTAAGAAACTATTGCTTCATTAAAATGTCATATTTTGCATATATTATAACGTATGTGAAACATGACATTTATGTATTAATAATTATTAGTACAAATTATTATTACAAAACACAGTAGTATTACTAGACTAATAATTATTAGCAATTGAGCACTCAATCTAAAATTATCTATGAGTTTTCTTTTCTGATTAGTTTAAAAATCAGAAAAATAACTCAGCACCACATTTTGAAGATATGAAATGCTATCTCTATGAAATTTTATCTCTCTGATTATGTAACTATTTTTAATATAAAAGTGACTTTTGTAGTCTTATACCTTAGTAAATTATATTGTTACTATTTTTTAAACAATTTAAATTTAGTGATACAAATTACTTGCTTGAAATTAGTTTTTTATTGCTGTGAAAATAACATGTAAAGTAGTTTTTAGAGAAACATTTTATAACATCACCCGTGCTTTAATCAACACTACTAAAGCATATTTTTTAAATTTAATGTCTATATATATATTAAAATTTTTTTTTCAACATTTTCATTTGGCACTATGTTACTCAGAAAATTTATAACATTTCTTTTCTATAACATCTCATTTTAGCAAAATATTGTTATATGAATTATTATTTTTTTTAATGTATAGATTTACCGTATTTTCGGGCTTATGTACCACGTTTACCGTAAACGCCGCACCTCTGAAAATACTTGAAAATAATACAAATATTCATCAGAAGCCCCGCACTTATGAAAATATATCAAAATGTTAAAAATTGTGTTATATTCAGTGTTTTTTTCGCGCTTTGGGGCGATTTCTTTTTACATCGGTAAAATAATCCAGTTTCAAATTGTTAGTAAAATATAGTACATTTTGTATATTTTTTATGATGAAATTTAATTTAAATTCGTGCAGCCTTTTTTTTTCGGTATTTTTTATGCAATTTTTATAGTTTTTATTTTTTGTTTTGAGGGGATTTTTTTAAATTCGAAACAGAAATTCTGTTTAAAGTATAGAACAGTAGTTATGTTCTCTACAATTTTCTTTTTTTTAAATCATGTTTTAATCTGCCTCCCACAACCCCCTTCCCCACAAAAAAAAAAAATCTTTTGTTAAAATAAATATTATTTCACAATTTGCTGTAATTTTTTTTTATATTTTTAAAATGCTTTAAGATTAATAATAAAAATTATTATTTCTATAATTAGCATTAATATTTTATCCCAATATAGCAAATTTTATCCTCCTTTCAATGAAATTTAATCACATTCATCAGTGATTTTAAGCACGATTTAGTACATTTTTCGCGATATTTTTGATATCTGTAAAAGGAATCCACAGGGGCGTGCAAAGAGAAAATTGCTCCCGGGGCAAAGCTAGAATTTGGCGCCTCCCCTCCCACAACTTTTTCTTGTAAGCCAAAAATGACGTTGGTAGTATAAATTTGGCGCCCCATAAATTTCCGTGCCCGGGGCGACCGCCCCTTTCGCACAGCACTGGGAATCCAATTTAAATTTTCTAACCTAACATTTTGTTGTTCTGCGATTTTTGAATTTTTATACTTGTTTTCTAATTTTTTGCGAATTTTATTGCAATTTTTAAAATTTTTGTTGCGATTCACAAATACTTAAATTCAAGATGATAGTTATTGAAAAAAGGAACATGCTTTTTAATTCCAAATCACTTGAGTACTCGTGCGAACTGTATTCTTTTAAAAAGTAAAAAAGATTCCATGAATAAGTCAGAAAGTTTTGCGTTGTTGAAAAAAAAAATGTTCGAGTAGCAAAGAGAGATAATGAACTGAAAACGAAACTAAAGCCAAACTTCTTTTCTGACTATAAATAAACGAAAAAAGAAATATTTTCATTATTAACAGATTTTGTTCAAATTTTCAGCAATTGGCAATAATAATAAATTAGGCTGAATACCAAATTTTTATTAAAATGTATCAAGTTTTAAGAATATTACAGATACCCGTAAAAAAAACCCACTGATTGACTCACTGCATAAAAAAGCCCCATTATCATGGCATGTTTGTTTATTTAGATGCGGCAACTCGGACATCGTGAAAATCCGGTAAGCGTTTCATTGATAATGTCTTGCTATCAGTGTTCTCGCTGACATTTGACCAAAGTTAGTAATTTGGCTAATTAAAAATGAAAAACATTCGCCAAATGAGAAAAGTATTAGCAAAATAGATTCGCCGTGTAGCACAAAAAAAGCTTTTAATTCTTTAATATATTTCTTTTTTTTCAATATGTTCTAAAATAATCCAATTTTTTATAACTGTGATGACAGCGATTGTTATTAATCTAATTTCAACTATCCGCTACAAATATATAATATGTATACATTAAATATATATGCATATGTATGAAAAATGAAAATGAAAAAGCAAAAATTGAGCACTAGCAATTTGGCGAATCTAATCGCTTGTTTACTCGCCAAATGAAGAATTTAGTCGCAATTTGGCGCATTGGCGAGCGACAGCGAGAACACTGCTTGCTATGCAAAACAGAAACAGTTGGAACCAAAAATATTTCATGAAGCAAAACAGAAGGAAAAGATTATTTATTTAAAACAAACTCAATAATACTTCATTATTCATTAAAATCTTACTTTGATGTTCGTTTGCGTTGAGCGAAAGCATAATTTTAAAGAGTGGAATCTTGAAGAATTTAAATAAACGTGTCGTTCGGACGATTTTCAAATTGAAAATGCAATCAGTAGCAATCATTTATATGAAAACACCTGCTTGTTACTGTTATTATAATGGAAAACATTGTTTTAAATATCTAGCTGGCACTTTACAATATTTATTTTGTTTTATTTATTTATTTTTGCGTTAGCTAGCAGAGATCGATCCTTACAAAGGCCGCTTCCTACTTTTTTAATTTCTGAAGGTTTTTTTTTTAACAAGGATATTTTTATTTACAATACTAGTTCTAAAAGTTAAAGTATAAAATAAAAAATAAAAAAAACCTGTAAACAAAATCGAAAAATTCCTGGGTTTTTTTTCTGCGATTCTTTGAAGAAATATGCGTTTTTCCATGATTCTTTTGGGGAAAATTCCATTTTATCGTGGTCCTTTGACAGAATTTGCATTATTTCATGATCCCTTGATAAAACACTTCGTTTTTTTTTTTTTTACTCGATCTTAAGTCAAGATAGTTTATTTTCATACGATCCTTTGACAAATTTCATGTTTTTTTGCCATAATCCATTAATAAACTTTTAGTTTTTCATGTGATCCTTTTATGAAATACACATATTTTTTCTTTTTATAGAATCCGCTTTTTTCCTGCGAACCTTTGATAAAAATCATGTTTTTTCCCCCGATCCTTTGATAAATTTCTTGCTTTTTCTGCTATTTTTGATAAAGCTAGCTGTTTTTCTGCAAATGATTGACAAAAATTAGGCGATCATTTGTCGAAATTTCGCGATATTTTTTATGCTTCAAATTTTCGTCCTGACGATTGACTTTTCACAATTTTCGGAAAAATTCCGATCAAAATCATTTCTGTAATAAGTGTCGCTGCAAGGAAAAAAAAAAAAAGAAATTATCGTATCCGCCGCCCCAAGTGCCGCACTAAGCATATTTTTAACTTTTAAACTCGTATGCACCGCAGCGCTTACACCCAAAAATATGGTAATAATTTTTTTTCATTAGCATCAAAGAACTATTAATAATCATTAAATAATACTCATCTTGAAAGATAGGAAGAGAGTAGATATTTTAAAAGATTCTTTTAACTCTCAATATCTGGCAACGTTTTCATAATTTAAGCTAATGAGATAGCTGCCTTGTCATATGAAACTGAAATCTTCTTGGTGTGATTATTTTAAATGTTTAACAAAAGAGGAGAGGGAGGTGAACATGTATTTTTTTACATCATTCAGGTAAATTTTGTTGCTATATCTTATAAATTAATGATATATGTTATTTTCTAAAATATTTTTGTTTGTGCTTTTCAGTATTTTGGAAACAAATTCAGCATCTATGGAATCTCTTGATGATGGTAAGAGTAATTTTCTTATTATATGTATTGTTGAAATTTGTCCTTTATTTATTTTTATTTTTTTTCAATTCCTGAAAAATTCGTAATTATCTAAAAAAAAAAAAAAAAAAAAAAAAGTTATAAATTTTTGGCACAATTCCCATTATTTTTTATAAAGCATCTAGAAGTGTGGTTGGAGGTTAAAAATCAGCACAGCTAAAGATAGGAAGTTATGCAGATTTCAGGGATTTTGGTTTTTGATAATAAAAGAACAGAATTTGAACAGATTTTGGATAATAAAAGAAAAATTCAAATAAATGCAGAAATAATAATAGCCTTACACTGCTGTATTAAAAAATAATTGTAATGAATAAAAAAAGAAATAGATAAACTTAAAATCAATAAAGTTTAAAAAATCTTATTCATTTCAATTATATGTTTATTTATATAAAAGAAACTTAGAGAATAGCAAAAGATCATAAATATATTTCTCAAAAGCTGTTGAAATGAACTCTGATTCATGGCAAGAGATTAGTCAGAAAACATTTCTAATTATTGGAAACATGCCTGATTAACTGAGACTAAAGAAAATGAATCAGAAATTTACGATTTGGGTGAGTCCTCTGAGTTAAACTTAATTTGGAATTCTGGTAAAAAATTAACTACAATCCTTGATTAGGTGGATTTGGAAAATTTTTTATCTGACGATATTCAAACATGTTCTGAAGTGTCTGATGAAGATATAATTTTGTCCATTAAAACTACATTAGACCAACAAAATGATGAAAGCAGTGATGATTATATTACTGAGACTCAAAAGTTACCACTTCGGAAGCTTTCTCATGCTTGGAGAAAATGCACGATTTTGTTTCACATCAAAAGAATGTTCCAGAAGAGGTGTTTCTTCGCATTCATTTGTTGCACACTTTTTGTTAACATCAGCTACACATACCTTTGTTCAAATTAATATCACAGATTTTCTGCAAAAAATGTATTACTAAATAAAGTTAGTCCTTAATTTTATATTTCTAATACTGAATTTTGTTTTACCAACTTTTTCTATGTTAATTTAACCAATCTTCCATTAAAAACATCTACAATAAAAGGTAAATTTATGTTACATAATTAATTTATATGCATATGTAATTCTTAAGATAAATCAATATTTTTGTGGCCCTGTTCAGTACATTGTAATAGAAATCTACTGTATATATACATATATATATAGAACTATTAGATAATACTACAAATCATCATTAATTACTGTAAAAATTTGTTAATGCCAAACCATATCACACAGAGGAGCTGTCAGAATTAGAAATAAAATTGAAAATGTTGTATTTAGCTCGTTATCAAAGGCTATACAGCACAAAAAATAAGCTATAATTTATGAAGAGCATTTATTAAACTTGACTGTAAAATTTAATTTCAAGACAATATTTACTGATAAATGCACCTCAGAAGTGTATTTATTTCAGACATTGAAAAGTTTTCGGTACTCTACTGTATTTATTTGTACTTTTTCTATTTTCATTCATAATTCATTTATTTTATGTTTTATTTTAATGAATTTATTATTAATTTCTTATTTATATTTTTTAATTATTATTATTCAGCTAGCCAAGGGACTAGTGATGTAGAAGATGATGCCTTGATTCAGTTACTTGACGAAGAACCTGAATCATGGAATGGAACTGTTGATAAAAAAGTAAAAGACAGCTTATTTTTTTTTTACATACTTGTTGCTTTACTTTCTTCCATATAAGTCTTTTATGTTTAATTTGTTCTTTTGAAAAATGTAATTACTCTTTGATTAACTTATAATCTTTTGTGCATGGATAATGAAATGCATCTTATCTTCCCACGCTCTTCTAAAAATAGACAATTCAAAATTTTATTAAAATTTATGTTAAAAAGAAAAGATATATATAACTTGATAAATCATAAAAGCAAAGAAGAAAAAAATTATTTTACTTGTCATTCCGCTAGAGATGTAAAATTTCCAAAAATTTTAAAATTGTGAAAGAAAAAAAAAAAAAAAGTTTTCTCCATTTTTTTTTTTTTTTTTTTTTTTTTTTTCTTGTTGCAAGGAAAACAAAATCTCATAAATAAAAGCTTCTTAATGTTACTTTTCTTTGACAACATAAAATAAATATTTTTTTGGCTTGTGCTTACACAAAAAATTGTTTTCACTGTTTGTAAATGTTATAAAATAAAAAAAATAAATAAAAAAAAATGTTTTTAAAACTTTATTCAATCCTTTTCGACACATGTTTTATTTACTCAATTTAGTACCACCTTTTGTTATATGTGATTCAATTGTTTAAAAACTTATTTTAATTGCATTTTCTAGTGTAAATTGCCATTAAAACTAATTATGCAAATTAAAGAGGAGGGAAAAACTTCACATCTTTCATTTGCGGCTATTACTACAGTTAGAAAGAGAAGGTTAACTGTATTGTACATCTCTTCAACATTGCAAAATAAAACCTCTGTAACACATTCTTAAATAGCAGATATTCCCCAAAATTTTATGGCATGTTATACAGTAGACTCCCTCAAATCCGCAAACCAGAAATCAGCAACTCTCTAAAATCCGCACATATTTTATGGATGTAAACAATGAAACTTTCAGTTCAGATATAGGGACAAAATTTGATTTTTTTTTAGTTTTGTATCAATTCCATATATTTTTTTATTTGTAATTTTCTTAATAATACTCTGTTTTTGTTTTTTGTTTTTTTTTTGAAGGAAGGGTATATTTTTTTTGAAAAAATTCAAGATATTGCTGATATCACTGGTAATAAGAATCTTCTTACCAAATATATTTATGCATTAATCAAGATTTTTTGGCTGTTAAGACAGGCTAAACTTAAAAAAATTCTTATTTTATGATTTTGATGTGAATTAGTAATGCACTTTTATGAAGCAAATTTTGTTGAATAATTTTGGAAAAATACATTTAATCTCTATAATGAATATTTATATTTAATCACTCATTATTGATTATTAACTTGACCTTTGCTATTAGTATTTTAATCATTTAAAAAATTATCTAAATTTTTATTATTTTAGTTTATTACTTATTTTAATATTGTATTATATTGTAAGCATTCATTATAGTTCCGATTACACTATTAATTGCACTCAAATTACTGATTAAAAAATGTAAACAAAGCAACAACCAGAAATCCGCAAAATTCTAAAATCCGCACAACCTCTGGTCCCGAGCTGTGCGGATTTGAGGGAGTCTACTGTATATAAGTGCTGTATTACTGTAGTAAATATAGAAAATTAATTTTTTCAGTATTTTTCAACTTAAGTGCAAGTATATATGACAAAGATGATTCTGAATGAATGAAAAAAAAAAAAAATCTGAAAATCATAAAATTTTTTTTGAAAGGCTTTAACAGAGTGGGGGAAGGGGAGGAAATCCACTCCTAGCATTGTTTTTTTTTTTTTTTTTTTTTTTTTTCACGGCCTTTTGACAATTTTTTTTTACAATCTTTTGACAAAATTTACATCTATTAGTGATTTTTTTGACAAAATTAACGTTTCTATTGAACATTTGGTGAAAATTTTGGTCATTTTGTTATCTTTTGACGAGTTTTGCAGAAATTTTGTGATTCTGACAAAATTTCCAGTTTTTTTGCAATCGTTTGATGAAATTGGCATTCATTTAACGATCTTTTGACAAAATTCGCAGTTGTTCGTGATCTTTTGACAAAGTTTGTACTTGTTCCACGATGTTTAAGATGGAATTTGCAGTTGTGTCATGATCTTTTGACAAAAGTTGCATTCGCTTTATGATCTTTTGATAACATTTGTTGTTGTTTCGGGATCTCTTGATAAATTTTGCTGTTCTTTTGTGATCTTTTGACAAACTTTGCGCTTTTTTTTCCCATGATCTTTTGATGAAATTTGCGATCTTTTAACAAAATTTACATACATTTTGCAATTTTTTGACAAATTTTGTACTTCTTTTGAGATTTTTTGGCAAAATTTGCAGTTTTTTTTTTGCGATATTTTGGTGAAATTTGTGGTTATTTTTTTATCTTTTGATGAAATTCACTGTTTTTTTTTCTTTGCAGTCTTTTGACAAAATTTGCAATTATTTTGCAGTCTTGCGACAATTTTTTTTTTTTTTTTTTTTTTTTTCTGTAATTCTTGGATAAAATTTGAGTTACTTTTTATGTCTGAATTTTCACATTGTTGACTGATTTTTTTTTTTTTAAATTTCCAGGACTGATTGCCCTAAATTTTTCTGAAATTCAGAACAGAATCTCTCCTGATGTACGGTAGAGGTCTGGACGTCCCGAAATTTCCAGGCTCAAGCCATAGAAAAAAAAAATTGGCCCGAACGAAAAAAATATTGGCCTGGCCCATTATTAAAGTTAAAATTTCAGCCCAAGAAAATTTAGCGGCCTGATACAGTAGTTGGAAACGAGACCCGAGTTCGGACCGGCTCAGAAAAAAAAGTTAAATTTTCAGCCCGAACGCAGGCTGGCCCAAGTGAATTTCTACAGAACATTGATCTTTACCTAAACGGAAGAGTTCTGACCAAAATACTTATCTTAGTCCCTTTTTTTTTACAATGTTTTTAGTCTCCATTTATGCAGAAGTGCCGTAAGCTGCAATATTTATGCATTTAATGAAACTTTGTTTGTTGTATGTAAATGATTTAATCATCATTAGTAATATTAACCCATATTACATGTAATGGAGGCATCAAAATCTTAAAATGATATACAGTAAAAGTAAAATCTTCTAAGATGTAATCACATTTGAAAGAAAAAAATGTGTTCCCTTTTTAAGAGGTGCAAATATTTAATATATTTTTTTCTCGTGTATTACTGTATTCATTTTGCATGGATGAACAGTTTAAAAGAAGTTTAGAAGAAATTTCCAGTTTTCAGTTTAAAAGAAAATTCCATCATAGGCAGTTTTTTATTTATATTTATTATTATTATTTTTATTTTATTTTATTTTATTTTATTTTATTTTTTTGTAAGTTTAACTCTATTTAAGAAGTAAGCCTAGAAATCTACGATTCTTCAAAAAGAATGTCTAATGTTTAATTGTAGAACAATGATGACTTAAAAGTATATGCCTTTTTTGCAAAAATTTTTGGACCAAGCCAAATTTTACTGAGTTTTGAACAGACTTGGCCATGTTGAGAAAAGTATTTTCATACTGGATTATTCAACTGATCGATTATTTTGGTCCATGAAGATTAGGAAGAATGAAATCAGTCCTGGCAATGTATGGATAAAATAAGTTAGGCCCGGTCCGACACTCCAGAAAAGTAAGGCCCAGCCCAAAAAGATTAGTGACTATGCCTGGCCCGGCCTGAGTTTTCAGAAAAAAAGGCCCAAGCCCGGCCCAAATGCCATTTATGGAAATTGGCCAAACCCGGTCAGATCTCTAATGACAT